>CM065465.1:26954873-27559546 GCA_032872475.1 Leptopilina myrica (nomen nudum) | reverse complement strand
CAGATTAAAGATATTCAGGAAACGGATGCCGGAGTCTATCAGTGCCAAATTATTATTACAATTAATAATGTTATCACAGCTGATGTTGAGTTGCGTGTTCGTCAACCGCCAGTGATCAGCGATAATTCGACAAGATCTTTAGTTGTCAGCGAGGGACAACCTGTTCAATTGGAATGCTACGCTGGCGGTTACCCAACACCACGAATTTCATGGCGAAGAGAGAATAACGTTATTCTCCCCACTGGCGGAGCTATTTACCAGTAAATTTTCCTCTTTCAATCCTTTAAACTTCTTAAAGCTAATTAATTCTTTCCCTCTCAATTTTAATTAATTGTTTTTTTTTTAATTTATTTATTTAAATTTAGTTACTTCTATTTTCTTTCTCTATATTCAATCAATTTGCAAACAAAAATTCATCGTCAAAAAACAAATTTACAAAAATAATTAAATTCTTGGGAAAATTTAAATTATCACAAAAATAATTAAATTCAAATATTTTCGTAAAATTCTTGTTAAAATTTCAATTATTTTAAATATAAAAAAATAACAAAATTCAATTATTTACAAAATAAATAATAATAATAATAAAATAACAATTTAATTTCTTATTTATTTTGTTCAGAAATCAGGTAAAACAAAATTAAATTTTTCTCTCTTCTGTAATTGTTTTAAAAAAAAAATTCTCTACTCGAATATTTTATATTTCTTTTCATTTTTCAAAAATTTCGATTCAAAAGTAATGTATGTGTGTCTTTTTTTCTAAATTTCCACAGTGGCAACACTTTGAAAATCGCCTCAATTCGCAAAGAGGACCGCGGCACCTATTACTGCGTCGCTGAGAATGGAGTTCGACCCGAATCGAAGCGTAATTTAAATGTCGAAGTTGAATTTGCTCCCGTCATCACGGCAACACGTCCACGTCTCGGACAAGCTCTGCAGTACGACATGGATTTGGAGTGTCACGTCGAGGCCTATCCACCGCCAGCAATTATTTGGATGAAGGACGACGTTCAATTGTCGAATAATCAGCATTTTAAAATTTCCCATTTCGCCACTGCCGACGAGTACACTGACACAACACTCCGAGTGATAACTGTCGAGAAAAAGCAATACGGCCACTACTTGTGCAAGGCTTCCAATAAATTAGGTTCCGCCGAAACCAAAGTCGAACTATTTGGTGAGTTGGCATTTTTCTCACTCTCCACCCCTCTTTTATTCTCTAAAAAACAAATTTCTACCTTTTTTCTTTTGTACTCAAGAATACTATATTTCTAAAGTTTTTCAAAACTCCGTAGAATTTTTTACAAGTAGAAAAAGAATTTAAAATTTAGTCCTTCTTTTTCTTTCTCGAATGAAAAAAACTTTTTCGTTTGTTTTTTTTTTTTTAATAAATGAGTAACTTGTTTACTTTTTCTTTCATTTTATTTAATTTTATTTCATTTTATTTAATTCCATTTTATTTTAACTGTAATGTGAATGTAAAAATAGGAGAAAAATTCGCATGTGATTCGTGTAATTAAGGGGAGTTCTTGTTTTCTGAAGAGAAAATTTAGATTAATGTTTAGATTGAACGGCCTTTATTTCTGAATATATATTTTTTTTAATTTTCTGAAATTTGTTATTTGCATTTGCGACCTTTTTTCATTTTGTAGACGAGCATGTCTTAGTATTTTTTTCCTTTCTTTGTTTGTGCAGAAACCATTATTCCTGTTTGTCCGCCTGCTTGTGGTCAAGCTCAGTATGGAGCAGGCGTTGTTCCGATACCTTCAGGTCTTGTGGTAGTTGCTACCTTAATTTTCACAGTTGCCTTAAGGTACGTAAACAATAATCACTATTTTTCGTAAGTTGAAACTCTGTTTTTAAATAGAAATTTCGATTTCAGTAAACAAAACAAATTTACAATAATCTATTTTTTTTCAATTGCAATTCTATTTTAAAAAATAAAACACGGAATTCTATTTTTTTCAATTGCAATTCTATTTTCAAAATAAAAATTACTATTTTAAAAATAAATTTTCCAATTCTATGTTTAATTAAAATTTTAACTAAATCTTTTTTTTTTTTATCAAATTCGTCGAAATTTGTTTCTTCACAACCAGAAATTAATGGCAAATTCTCCAATAATTTTTTGTTATAGAAGTTTCTACTCCAGATATTAATTATCCTGGACTCGAGAGATCAGCGGAGAAACGACAAGTGGCAACCGAATGGTTGCTTGCCTTAGTGATTGCGTATATTTTTACCACTTTTTAAAATATTTAAGCCTAATGACTTAACTCCATTGAAAATTTTATCGTGACGTTAATTTTTGTAGTTGTTTATACAAAAAAAAAGTAATAAGAGAAAGTGTTCTTTTTTATCATATTTTACGCTTGCGTATATTATAATATATATAGTACAACGAAAAATGTTGAAAAAGTACCAAACACAAATCGACATTTCCAAAATAATTGTAATACTAAAATTTAGGAATTTTGCTTAAGCAATTTTTTTTGATCAAAACAAAAAGTATTTTTTATTTTCTTTTGTTTTATCATAATAAAAGAGAATTTTTCTAGGTGAAGAAAATAGCGATAGAGAAAGAGAGTGAGAAATGAGATAGTCACGCTGATAATAATAGATCTGTTTTTTTGAACAAATTTTTCCCCTCAAGAAAGGGGGAGAAAAAAAATTCTTTAAAGATTTGAGTGAAAAGTTGAATGTTTCTCTTGAATTATTTATTTATTATTTTTTTTCAATCGTTTAATGAATTTTCACGTCAAATTTATTTAAAGTTTCTAAATATTTATGAAATATAATTAACCGTCAAATTGTGGCTTTGAAGTCCATAAAACAATGTTCTCCGAATAAAAAAAAAAGAAGCGATTGTAAATTTTCTTCAACTCGGAATTTTTTATCAAACATAGAAATTTTCAACATTCATATATTCAAAACCAATTTTTTTTAATTCTCTATAAGGACTGACAATATTTTCCAAAAAGCAAAAAAAATTCCGATCTTAAATTTGTAATCGGTTTTTTTTTTAAATCGAATTCTCGATAAAATGTATGAATCACAATGTGCGTGTATTAGGACAAAAAAAATTGGGGGTGAGGGGATTTTTTGTATTTTTCTAAATAAGACTTTTTTCTAGAAATTTTTTACGCAATGCCAATGCGCATGTTTTATTTTTTTAATATTAATATTATTAATGTGGTATTTTTAATGATGATTAAAAAAAACAAACAAAAAAGTGATTCAAAGCCGTCTATTTTTAGTGATAGGGAAAATAATTTGTATATTATGAACAAATGATGTTGTGCGTACCAAATTGCGATTATTGTACGTATTTAAAGCACTTAGACTGTAATACTCACGACAGGGATGAATCTCGTTTTAATCATGAACATATCGTTTCTTTATTAATAATCTACGAATCGAATGTATTTAACGATATTAGGAATCTCGTTGAGGTAAATTTTTTGTAAAACGTTTTTTATAATGTTTAGAGAGAATTTTTTAGAAAGAGAGAAAGAAAAAATACTGCTTGGCAGTTGAAATTGTCCAATATTGAAATTTGATAACAATAAAAGTTCCCGAAATTATTCGCTACATTTCTTTCTTTATTTTTCGTTTTGTTCATTTTACTTATTTTTATTCTTTTTTCCGATTTTAAAATATAGAAATTATAAATTTTTCAATTATAATTTAAAAAAAAATTATATTACAAGATTTTTAAAAAAACGTATCAAAAAATCTTAAAACAATAGAAAATTTCAAAAAATTCAATTATTCTCAAAAAAATTTACGAAATTTGAGATAATTTGCAAATTTTTCAATTCTACAATAATGAAAAAATCTATTCTTGTTAAAGAAGTTTTTTAAATTGTTCTTGAAAATTTTCAATAAAAAATCAAATTACAAATTCAGTAATTGCAAAAACTTTAATTTCTTTTAATAGAATTTTAAGAAATTTCTCAAAAATTTTCAATTAAAAAATTCAATTCGAATTTTAATATCAAAAAATTTAATTACTTTAAGTAGAATTTTAGGAAATTTTAATTATTTCTCGAAAATTTTCAATTTAAAATTTAATGACAAATTTTTTAGTTACGTTTAATATCATTTTAGGAAATTTCAATTATTTATGGAAAATTTTAGAATTTAAAAATTCAATTCGAAATTAAATAACAAAAATTTAATTACTTTTAATACAATTTTGAAAAATTAATTACTTCTCGAAAATTTAGTTAGAAATACTTTTAATATTTCCCTTCCAAATGCAATAATTTAAAAATACTTTTTTTAAAGAAGTATTCAAAACTTTGAATAATATAAAGTTAAAATTTCCAGAAGTAAAAAATTTTCGTCTATAAATCATTAAAAACAACTAATTTTTCGCTTCTATGTAATTTTAATAGAATAAAACGATTTTTTTTTGATTCGATGAAAGTTAAATTAAAATTTAAAATTCGCTTCGCTAGATTTTTTCTACTTTTTTGTTTCAATGAAAGGGATCAAAATAAACCAAAGTCCTCAAGAATACTTTTACAATATCTTTTATTTTAAAAAAAAGATACACGAATACTATCTAATTACATTTTTTATTTAATTTAAATACTGTAATTTTTAATTTATTCCTAAAGAGTTTCGAACGTTTAAATAAACGACGATTGGTTTCTAATTTCCCTAAAATTTGAAATTTGTCACAAAAAACATTTTTTTCGCACATGTCTAAAATTAATTCCTTTCTTTAAATTTCCATTTTCTTTTCAATTTAATTCTTACTTTTTAAAATTTTATTATTTTTCGGATAACAAAATATTGTTTTTGCTAATTTCGAAAATTAATTCTTTTCTCTAAGTCTTTAATTATATTTTCCATTTGTAATTTACTTTAATACCATTTTTAATTTATTTTTTTATTTAATTTTCATTTTTCTCTTTAATTTCATTTTTATTTTACATTTTAATTCAATTTTTAATTTTTATTAATTTTCAAATTTGCTAGATTTACCATTTGCTTCAAAATTAAACCAAAAAATAAATTCCCCTAACATCCAAACGTTCTAAACTTGCGGAAAATTAATTTCTACTCCAAACTTGGGAAAATTGAAAATAATCTATTGCGAATTCAAAAAAATTCTCATCGCCTCCTTATCGCGATTCAACCAAGCGGAATTCAGTCGAATACACTCGACACCCTGTAAAATAGCTCGTTCAATACTCGCCTTTGATTTATTTTCAAAAAACTCCTCCACCTCCCTCGCCATATCCTCCGTGGAGAAATGTTCCGTCACATATTTCACCAAAATTCGGAAACAAATAACTTCCATTATAACGTTCGGAGAATAGTTTCCAATTTTTTTTGAAAAATTCCCAAACCAAAAATCGACCATTCTGCGTTAACGTGACGGAGGAAATCGCAAGAACAGTATCCGCCGAACGAACTTCGGGGCTTATTAAAAAATCCAAAACCTTAATAATTTGATGCTCGTCCCTTACCGTACCGATTGCTTTCAAAATTCTCGATTTCTCCTCCTGTAAATCGGATTCACGATATAATTTCAGCATTGTTTCCAAAGTTTCATTGTCGCCTGCGAGAAGTACAGCTTTGTAGACCGGATTCTTCAGGTCCGGGGGTAAAATACACTTGCCGGTGAGATGAAGTTTGAACTTCTTTTTCGCCTCGTTGATAATTTCCTCATCCTCGAGGAATATCATTTTCTCAATGATACAGGGACGTAAAATCGTATCGAGATGATTTTCATCCGTCTTCGTGTCCCAACCGAGTTTCGTGTAAATAGTCCTCAAAATCGATCGCCCAAAGGACTTGAAGGAACTCTCAAAGTCTTTATTATTCACCAAGAGACCAATTTCGTCGAAGCAGGCGATAATACTTGACCAGACGGTAGCGTTAATTTCGTACTGAAACGATTGCAGCAATTTCAAAACATCGACCGTTGTCGTTTCACCAGCACGAGCAAATGCTAAAGTATCATTCAAAATTCCCAATCTATCGAGCGGAGGCAATTCCCTACTTTTTATTGCACTTATCAATAGTTCCAAGAGTTCCGAACTATATTTCGTTCGATAATAGCCAATTGTTCCCGAATTCACCTTAATCCAAGTACTTCGACTAATGTTCTTGATGACAATTTCCTTTTTCTTCTCGTCCATGACACTACTCATGATTTTCTCCTTCGTTATTCCCAAACTTATTTGCACCGGTATTACCCAGAGATTATTCTCCGTGTCCCTCGTGCCATCGACGAAAAATCGACGCTGACTGAGCGTGAGTATTAAATCGCCGTCCTGCCAATGATGATTAACGTCTAAAATCGGAAAACCCTTTTGCTTCGTCCAAGTTGGCATTATTTGCCGCACTGGTAAACCGCTCGCCTCCTCTAGTGCCTCCCACAAATCCTCGGTCTCGGCATTTTTGTAAGAAAATCTCTCCAAGTAAATATTCATTCCCTTCTTGAAATTATCGTCACCAATGAAGGCGTGCAACATTCGAATTATACTCGCCGCTTTATTATAGGAAATGGCGTCGAATATCTCGTCAATTTCCGATGGATGATTTATCGGCACTTGAATTGGATGGGTATTTTTAAGTGCGTCCAATTCGAGAGCTGGAATATACGTATTTGTGACGAATTGCGTCCAAATATCGTACTCGGGAAATAGATGATTGACACAAAGAAATTCGACGAACGAAGCGTAACCTTCGTTCAGCCAAAGATCGTCCCACCATTTCATTGTCACTAGATTGCCGAACCATTGATGGGCAATTTCGTGACTAACGAGAAGAGCGATTCTTTGTTTTCGCGTTGTCGATGTGTTCTCCATGTCGACTTGTAGACACATTTCGCGAGCTATTATTAGGCCCCAATTTTCCATTCCGCCGAATGCAAAATCCATGACGGATATTAAATCAATTTTTGGTAGGGGATAGGATATTTTGAAGTATTCCTTGTAGAATGGTAGTACTTTTATGGCGACGTCCAGAGCGTAATTTCCCAATTGGGATTTTCCCTTGGGTGTGTAGATTTTTGTGAGAATATTGTCGGAGGATTTCGATTCTATGTGATCGAAATCGCCGACAACGAAGGCGAGGAGATATGTTGACATTTTTGGTGATTTGTCGAATTTGTAGATTTCTGTCTTGTCGCCTCTTATTTTTGTCTTCAGTGGCTAAAAATAGTGAATAAATGAATAATCAATTTTCAAATAAATAATCTTAATACAACTTAGTAAATAAAATAAACTTAATAATAAGTAATAATAAACTAATTATAACTAATAATATTAATTAATTAAAATTAATAAATTTATAAACTAATTATTAACTATTAAAAACTGAAATTATTTACCATATTAGAAATGGCGGAGAACGCCTTTGGAATTTCTAAAGTTAATTCGAATGTGGCCTTAATTATTGGTTCATCCCAACAAGGAAAACAACGTCTTGCATCTGTTGGTGCAAATTGTGTGATTGCCGTATAAGTAATATTTTCATCTGCCCTGTAAAATAAAATAACTAAATACTCAAAATAAATTAAATAAATTAAATAAACAAGATCAACAAAAATACAAAAACTCCAATTATTGTTAATTATTAATATTTGAAATGGAAAATAAAAACACAAAAAATGGAAATAAAAACGAAAATAACTATGAAACAAAAATAAAAACATCAAATTATCACTATAATTAATGATAAGAATTATTTCTAAATAATAGTAAATTAATGAAAGATAATGTATACCCAACATGTTTGCTACGATATAAACCCTTGAGGTTGTCACGATTTTTCCCTCGAACTTAAAATGCAGATATCCATTTTTTCCAACTATGAGATTTTCCTGAAAAAATATCGTAACTTTTTCCTCCTCTGGATTGAAAATAATTTCTTTCGAAGATAAAGTGTCTCCATTTTCATTTTGAAAAGCCGCATAATTGATGTCGATATTCACTGAATTTAAAATTACATTATTTGTCGATTCTTTCACCTAAAAAAAAATATTGTACTTTATAAATTACGTTTGCCTCTTATTATTTATAATAATTTTATTAATTAATCAAATACTAAAAAATTGTTGTATTGCAAAATTTAAAAAAATTACAATCAGACGGTATTTTTTAATTCAAAATTGTTTATAAAAAACTCAAAAACAACAAAATTATTTATGACCTATTAATTAAAAATTTACTTAAAATTATTGAAAGAAAAAAGTTTATTTATTTATTTTTGTTTTTGAAACTATACGTAAACTTAAAAAAATTTAGTTCTGTTATTTATAGAAATGTTTTTGTGCTAAAAAATTCATATTCGAGAGAGAGAGAGAGATGAAAATAGTTAACCTAAAATATCATTTTGTATTTATTTGCACAGTCAACTTTTTTTTACCAATCGTATTTATGAAAATTCATTCCTTCTTCTCTCAATTTATAAACAAATGTAAATTCGTCACAAATTTTAAAAATTTATTTTTTCTAAACTTACATCAAGGTAAACATATTGCTCTCCGGTAGTTGTGAAATTCTCGAAATCAAGCGATAAAGTAATATTATAATGATACGGTGAAATGTTTAGGGGAAGTCTTTGAAATTCTCCCTTTTTCGTCGACATATTTTTTTTTTTGGTGTGAAAAACACAACAACAAAAAATAATCAAATTGTAAGAAATTTTAATTAAAAAATGAAAATGTAATAAAGAAAATAAAAAACAAATATATTTATATATGACTATTTTTGAGTCGAGTTCTCTCGCGAGTTCACAAAAGTAACGCTAGAGTATTATAATTGATTTTTCCGCGCGGTTTAAAAATACAAATTTCAAAATGACAGTTGGTGAAATTTTCTTTTAAAAAAATTTTTTTATTGAAAAATTTGTTTCTTATTTAAAGATATCAATATTTTTGAATTTTTATATTTAAACATTTTTACTAGATCTTTGGTTTGGAGCCTTAACAGAGTTAGTCCTCGATTTTTTCCCAGATTTAATTTATTTTCCCAAAAAAATTTGTTTTTAATTTAATTTATTTCATTTTCAGATATTTTTCCATTAATTTCTATATTGTGATTAGAATTTCTAATTTAATTTGGAATTTTTGTATTCGCCTCCTACTGATGACAGGGGAAATATTTTTAAATAAAAATTTAATTCGTAATTTATTGTATCTGAGTTTTGCCATAGTTTATTTATTTTCTTCATAATTATTTTAATTAACGTAATTAATTGTTCATACGATATAATTGTAGTGATAGCCTCCTAAAGACTATTTAAAACTCAACCTATTGATTTCAATAATTAAATTATTCAATTGTTTATTGAAAATAATTTGATTTTTTAATTATTTATGAAACGATTGAAACGATTTTTTAAACAATATTTAAATTATCGAATTAGCCAGCATCATTTTTCGTTTAAAATGATTAAAAAATATTGCTAATTAATTCAAAATTAATTTAGTATCAATTTATTCTGCTAATTGATTTAAAAATAATTTAATTTGCTAATTCATTCCAAAATAATTTATTTTGCTAATTAATTTCAAAATTTCTCCATTATTATTATTTAATATTATTTAGTTTTAAATGGAGAGAAAAAAGAGCCCGCTATTAAAATATTTCTCTAACAAAAATTCAATTACCTCTGAATTAACAAAAAAAAAAAAATATTCTCCAAATTTTCCATTTCTTTTAAAATTTAAAAATAGCTTTGCTAATTTCGCCACTTTTTAGTGCAGCCATTGCTTCACGATATTCGCTCAATTTAAATGTTTTGATTCCAAGTTTTTCGAATGATAAATATTTGGTGCCCATTGCCTGCACGAGTGATATTCCTTGACTGAACGTGTAGGGATTTATATTGACGCCCATTATTTTCAACTCCTTTTTGTAAACCTAAAAAAAATATTAAAACATGTAAGAAAAAAATTGAAATTGTATTATCGTAGTATTAAAGAACAAAAATTGTACTTGGAAGGGTTCAATGCAAATTTTTGCTTTCGGACTGGCGCAGCCAAAAATACACAATCGTCCACCTGGAGCCAAATGTTTCACTGCAGTTTCCATTGCTGGACCCGAACCACTGCAATCGATGGCAATACAGAAGCAATCGGTGTCCGTTAATTCTGCTGGACTTTTCACCTTGTAGTCGAGATCTGGGAAAATATCAAATATTTTTTAATTATTAGTAATTATTAAAAAAGAACTTCTTCCCAACAATTCAATTCTTTCAAAAAAAAAATTTGAAATTGCAGGAAATTTTTTTTGATTTTCTGTGCGGGAATTCAATTGATTTAAAAAACAATTCAAAAAAATCAAAATAAAATTAAAGTTTCATAAGAAAAAATTTAATTTAATTTAAATTAATTCAGAATTTAAATTATTTGTATAAATATAAAATTTTAATAAAATTTCCCAGTGAGAAGGCAACTATTTTCGAATATAAAAAATTCTAATTATTTTCCTTTTTATTTACTCATTTTTTGGAAAATTTCCCTTCGTCTCTCCTGTGGTTCTGACATAGTGACAGTTTTTCTCAAGCCATGTAAATGAAGTACAGAGGCCCATAAGAGTCCAATAATTCCTGCACCAGAAACGAGAACATTGGCACCAACTTTCAGGGGATTAACAATATCCCAACCATGCGCCAAACACGAGAGTGGTTCGCTGAGAGCTGCCAGGGACATTTCAACATCGTCCGGCAAAAGGTAGACCTGAAAAAAATTCAATATCAGTATCAATTTTCTGATGAAAAAAATATAGTAATTTAATTTTTTTTTTAATAGAAAAAATAGTAAATTTAATTTTTTTTAATAGAAAAAATAGTAAATTTAATTTTTTTTAATAGAAAAAATGATAAATTTAATTTTTTTTAATAGAAAAAATAGTAAATTTATTTCTTGGATAGAAAAAATTGAATTTTAATTTTTTTCATGAAAAGAAAATCGAAATTGAATTCTTTGAGGAAAAAAAAGTTGTATTTTAATTTTATTCATAAAAAAAATTGGAATTTATTTTATTTCCAAAAAAAAAATTATAATTTAATATTTTTTCCCCGACAAAAATTGTAAATTAATATTTTTGTCCACAAAAAAATTGTAAATTAATATTTTTGCCGGCAAGAATAATATTTTAATTTTTTTCCAACAAAGAAAATTGTAGGTATTTTAATTCTTTTGGTAAAATTAAATAACTTTTAAAAATGAAAATTTAATTCTCTTGATAAGAAATATTTTATTTTGCTATTTTTGATGAAAAAAGAATAGTAATTTAATTATTTTGATAAATAATAATTGTAATTTTACTTTTTAGAGGAAAAAAAGAAACAATTGTAATTTAATTTAGTTATTTATAGAAAAAACAGTAACTAAATTTTCTTTATGAAAATAAATTACAATTTAATTTGTTTGATGAAAAGAAAATTATTCATTAATTCTTTTGATAAAAAAAATAATTGAAATAAAATTCTTCTGATAAAAAATAATTGCAATTTAATTTTTTTTTGAGACAAAAAAATGTAATTTAATTTTTTTTTTATGATAAATTCGTACTTTAATTCTTTGATAAAAAAATTATTGTATTTTAATTTTTTTGACGATAAAAAAAATTTTAATTTAACTCTCTTGATAAACAAACAATTGTAATTTAATTTTGTCAATTAAAAAACTGATAAATTTAATTGTTCTGACAAAAAGAAAATTGAAATTTAATTTTTTTGCTAAATGAAAATTGTAGTTCAATTCTTTTCATAAATAATAATTAAAATTTTATTCTTTTGATTGAAAAAAAATATTTCAATTTATTTTTTATTCTTAAAAAAATGGTAATTTATTTTATTGATGAGAGGAAAATTGTCATTTAAGTCTCTTAATTAAAAATATTATTATAATTTGTTTTTATTTCCTAAAAAATATGAAAAAAAAAATTTTTTTTATAAAAAACAAAAATAATTTTAACCTGAGATTCGGGAACCACAGCATGTGAGGACCATCCTCCATTTCTGAAGATGCCAATTGTATTATTAATTCCTCCGGTACTGCAATGATGATAAATACCAGTGTGACAGCATTTGCATAAATTACAGCCACTATTTGGATCGACTGCGACTCTGTCTCCAATTTTAAATGTTTTTACTTGAGGACCAATTGCCTGAACAGTGCCAACAAATTCATGACCCAGCGTAAATGGTGCAGCTTCATTACATGGAAATTCGCCCTGAAAATTAAACACAATTATTAGAATTTTCTCACAAAAAAAATAATTTTTAATATTTCCTCTTCATTCAAGAAAAAAATTTTTCAACATAATTTTCTTTTTCACAAGAAATTTTCATCTCTCTTATCTTTCGTATTTTTATTTTTCATCATCTCTTCTTACAATCATTGTTGCAAAATCATTTATAACTTTAAACAATCTTTCCTTTTTTTTTAAATTAATTTCATATCAAACTTTAATATTGAAACTTTTGACCTATTCGATTTGTTTTGTTTATAATAAAATATGATAATAATCTATATAATTTTCCATTTTTACATGGAAAATATATATTTTTTTAAATACTATTTTTCGTAATAATTATTTAAACTAACATTTTGCTAAAATTGTTCGAAATTATGTTTTGAAAAAATTATTTAAAAGAAACTTTTTGAAAAAATTATACAAATTAATTTTCGTAAAAACTATTTGCATGAATTTTTTGCTAAAATTATTCCAAATTAATTTTCAAAAAAATTATTCCAAATTAATTTTCGAAAAAATGATTTAAATTAACTTTTTGCAAAAATTATTTAAATTAACCTTTTGCAAAAATTATTTAAATTAACTTTTTGCAAAAATTATACAAATTAATTTTCGTAAAAACTATTTATATGAATTTATTGCTAAAATTATTCCAAATTAATTTTCGAAAAAATTATTTAAATTAACTTTTTGCACAAATCGTATAAATTAATTTTCGTAAATATTATTTAAATTATCATTTAAATTTATTAAATTAAAAATTTTTATTAATTATTATGTAATTCATTTATTCAAATAGAAAATCAAAATAAAAAAAATTAAGTTGTTCGCTTTTACTATTGGTATTAATAAATAGTAAGTGTACTAATTTAATTATTATTAATTAACTAACAAATATTACGTCACGTTGCAGCGCTTGAAATGATGTATTCAATTTTTTTATTATCATTATTATGCGAATAAAATTTTTTTATTTTTAATTATTAACTTTAGTTTCTGACTAATTTCAGATTCAAAATTAATATTAAACTTTAAAATAAATTATAATTCTAAATGAGTATATAATTAAAATTAAACTAATTGAAATTTAATTCTTTTATTATTAAATAACTAAAGTTTACCAGGTAATAAATAGATAATTTTTTAAAAAGATTTATCAGTAAATTTCATTTAATTTAAATTAGTAATAATTTTCAATTACATTTATTAATTTTTAGCAAATAAAATGAAAGAAAAAATTTTTCATAAACAAAATTGTTCTATGCTACCAAAAAATATTTTTTACAAATTAATTTTTATTCTTAATAATAAATTATTTATTAGTTTAAAAACAATTGATTGGTAAATATAATTTTTTTCATAGTAATAAAAATTACGGTTTACACAATTTTTCAAAAGGTAAATATTTAAATAATTAATAATTGAATGTAATTAATTAATAATTAATTAACAATTAAAATTAGTTAATTAATTATTTAGAAAAAATTTATTGTAAATATACTTCTAAAATGTGAAGATCAGTGCCACAAATTCCGGAATATGCAACTTTAATGAGAATTTCATTGTCAACGGGTTTGAGAATATTTGGCGATTTTTTATAAGAAAGTGTTTTAGTTTTAAGTTCAAAAATTAATGCTTCCATATTGTCAATTAAAGACTATCAAAAAGCGAGGAATTTTTTTTATTTTTAGTTTTTTTTTTGTTGATTAAAAAAGACTGTTATCCTACTGCACTTTCACAATACTGAAGTAGCTTAATCCAGTAACGTTTGCTTTATATTTTGATGAATTAATTTCTTGAAACTTAAGCGCCATCTTATTGGAGAATATTTTACTTTACAATCACAATATAATTAGAAAAATAAAAAAGAAAAAAGAAAATTTATTTTACAAATATTTTTCACCTTACTCAGTTAATTTAGAAACTAACAAAAATTGTCTTTTGTTAATTGTAAAAAAATGGTAAAAAAATTATTACTTTGCATTAAAAGTAACAAAAAATTAATTATAAAACTTTTTAACCGTTAAATTTAATTTATTTTATTAATTTAATAATTTTATTTTTATTATTTATAATAAATAACTTTTTTTTGTATTATATTTTCAAATACAAATATTTATTTTCGTGTAAATGATTATTTGGAGTTTGAATTAAAATCATTTGAAAATTATTGTCGATCATTAAAAATTGTGAGAATTTTCTAAAAATTGTAATTTCTATTTCGATTTTTGACGAAAAAAAAAAATGGACTAAAAACCGACATAGAAAAAAATAAGAAAAAGAACCGAAGTTAATATTAACAAAATTTACATAAATAATAATAAATATAAATTTATTTACCGCATTTAACAGACTAATGGTAAAAATAAATGAACAAGTTGTCTTATCACGTGTACAGTGATAATTTTTTATTTTACCTCCACTATAAATAACACAGTTTTAACAAAAATCTTTGAAGCATATTAAATAGCTGATAAATTATTGGGATTAAATTAAAGTGAAAAATAAAATTTCTTTCATTTAATAAAATTTGTCTACTGTAATTTTAATTTAAAAATTTTTTTTTCATGTAAAAAATTCATAATTTCGATTTTTTATATTTTTTTAAATATCTTTGGAAAAGAAAATTGAATAAAAATTATGTTAATAATACAGCACTGCTTTTAATCTTTAAAAGACACTTTATCAGGATGCAAATAAGAAGACATTATTATGAGAGTTGCTTTTCATCAATAAGGTCACAAAACAGTCACCCCTACCCCCCCTTTTTCAACTATGAAACTAAAATTAACTAGTTTTGAAAAGAAAAATTGTTCGAAAGTTAAATTTAATTTTTTTTTAATTTCCTCACAGCAAAATAGTAAAGAAAATGAAAATTTTATAAATGAAAAACTACTAATTTAACAGAAAAAGGAATTAAAAGTTGATTAATATCAAAAAATAATTCAATACCAAGAAAATAATGAATAAGAAAAAAATAATAATACTTTTGCTCCTACAAAAATTGTAAAATAATTTTTTTTGCCGACAAGAATTATAATTTAATTTTTTTCCGACAAAGAAAATGGTGGATATTTTAATTCTTTTGATAAAATTAAGTAATTTTTTAAAATATCAAAATGAATATATATAAGAAAAAAATAATAATAAATAAGGAAATAATAAATAAAAGAAAAATAATAAATAAGAAAAAAAATAATAAAAAATATTAATATTAATATAAATTATTTATTTGATATAAAAAAATAAATATAAAGTATTTATAGATAGAAACAAATAAAATTATGTCAAATAATTATTGCCCCTAATATGCTAGCAACCAATTATACACACACGTCGCCCCGACTGAGTTAAAATTATGAAAATTAAATATTTATTGATAATTTGGAAAATACAAAAAAATTAAATAATTCAATAAAAAAATATATATTTATTTTACAATAGAAAAATAATTTACTCAAATCAAAGAAATTATTATTAATTATTTATTAATATAATAATAAATAAAAATACTTTAAATGACCTTTGCTTCAAATACTAAAATAATTTTCGAATTTGTAGTAAATGTAACTAAAATTATTTTAGTATTTGGAGCAAATGCCATTAATGATGATCTACAAGTTTTGAACGTTCAAATGAACCGAATTATATTTCTTATTAAAAAATATTTTCATAACTTATTTCTTATTAAATAGTATGTTCATAAATTATTTATTCAAAAAAATGTATATTTCACGCCGTTTCGACATTTGAGCAAATGACGCATAAGTACATTATGCATATTTTTGTTTGTTGCATAAATTTTCACCAACAAATAAAATTAGAAAAAAATCTTAATGATCATAAACTATTTCCTTCATCCATTAAATGGGGAATAAAAAAAAGAAAGTAAAAAAAAAGAAACGTAAAACAATCAAGAATTTGCATAATTGAGCTTCTAATGACGATATCGCTGCAGAGTGATTATTATGTTACAAGTGGAGATAAAAAAATAATTCTGCAGCAGAAGGAATTGGAGGGTGAGAGGGCATCTTTCAGACATAACAATAGACAACATTACGAATGATTTAAGGAAAATAATAATTAAATAAGGTAATCACGATGAGAATCATTAACACATTTTTTTTTATTACCGAAGTATCATTTCCAAAAATTTAGGAAAGAATTCTTCCATTTATCATTAAAAGTTTCCCAACTGCAACTTTTCGAATCTTTAGTTATGAATTCAATTTGAGTTGCAAATAAAGTTTCCTAAAAGTTTAAATAAAATTCGCCTTAAAACTTTGGAATCTTTAGTTCCAACACTAATAGCATCTAAACTTTCCTAAAAGCTAAAAGAAAAACTACAACCATCGGAATCTTTAGTTGCAGCTTAAACTGCATCTAAATTTGCAGCAAACATTGACAACATTGCTGCAAATTTTGCTGCTACTACAGTTGCAACTAATGTTTCTAAAAAGTTGTAATAAATTTGACTGCAAACTTCGGAAGTTGTGACTCAACAACATCTATAGTTTTCTAAAACATGAAATAAAATTTTCTTCAAATTTTTGAATTATTAGTTGCGACTGAAACAGCACCTAAACTTGCATCAACATTGATAAAATTGCTGCAAGTTTAAATGCTATTTTAGTTGCAAATAAAGTTTTCTAAAAGTCGAAATAAAATTTAAGACAAACTTTATAATCTTTAGTTGCAACTTCAACAGCGTCTGAACCTTCAGCAACATTGACAACATTTCTACTAGTTTAGACTGTGTTTTAGTTACAAATAAAGTTTCCTAAAAGTTCCTAAAAGTCCCTAAAAGTTGAAACAAAATTTACTACAAACTTTGGAATCTTTAGCTGCGACTCAACAACATCTACAGTTTCCTGAAAGTTGAAATAAAATTAACGGCAAACTTTTCGAATCCTTAATTGCAACTCCAACAGCATTTGAACCTACAGCAACATTAACAACATTTCTGCTGATTAAGATGCTATTTGAGTTGCAAATAAAGTTTCCTAAAAGTTTCTAGAAGTTGAAATAAAATTTAAGGCAAACTTTTGAATCTCTAGTTGCAATTCTAACATCATCTAAAGTTTCCTAAAAGTTCCTAGAAGTCGAAATTAAATCTGCAATCTTCGGAAACTTTAGGTGCGCGACTCAAACAGCATTTGAATCTACAACAACATTGACAAAATTCTGCAAGTTCCAAAAAATTTTGAGGCATTATAGTCTAAGTTACTTCAAGTTCAGATGCTGTAAAAGAAAGCTCACAAAATTTGGAGTAATTCTCTAAAATGTCCATTATTTTTCAACATCTGAATCCAAAAGTTGACTGAAGAACATTTGGGTCCACTTGAAAGTTGAACATTTTTTCTGACATACAACTCTTCAATGCCATTTGAATTAAACTTTTTGAACCAAGATTCTCCTAAAGATAGAATAGTTTTAAACATTTCCAAACATTTTTAGTTATTAAAGAATAACCAGCAAAAAGTTTCAGATCCAATCCCTAACAATCTGTTGATTTCTGCTGAAACTGATAATTACAAAAATGCCAGAGGACTAACAAAATAACTATTAATTTCCTTAATTAAAAAAATTATTTCCCACTATTTCTATGGATATCAAATTGAGTCAAAACATTTATTAATTTTCTTCAAGAAAAAAATTATTTCACACTTTTTCTAAGCATATCAAATTAATACAAAATAAATGTTGCATCGCAACATTTGTAATTCGTTTTTAACAAGAACATATTTTTTTTTTATCAAATTGAGACAAAAAACGAATTAAAAACGTTGCAGGAAAAAATTGTCTTCTTATTAACAAAATCAATAAAGACTTATTAATAAGAAATAAAAATGTCATCACGAGGTAAAAGTCCCCATTATTCGGTATTATAAAGTCTAGTCTCGTTAGGAAATGAAAGCTATCAGAAGTCATGATTTTTCTCGTCTGGCAGTGATTATAATGAGTCGCACGAGTCACTCTTGAAAATTGCCCATGATAGTGACTTCAATATATACAATAATCTAGTACACTTTTCTCTCTTTCTCTAATCGTCAATATTTATACAGAAAAAAATAGAGACTTTATCTTATTGTATTATTTAGAAATTTTTAATACGTTTTTACAAAACATTCGACTTATTTGTAACAATATTAACGAGCACTAATTGCTCTATAATTTATTTTTTTCTCGAAAACTTTTAATTCAAAAATAGTTATTTAATGTCGTTAAATTAAAACCGCGATTAGAACGTCAGTAAACTTATAAGTTTACTATCTTCTAAGTTCTAACATATAATAATAATACTAACATAAATTAATAATTAGAAAATAATACTTTAAATAAATAAATACCAAAATTTAATTTCAAATACGAATGAAAAAATGTAAATATAAAATATAAATCTAAAAATAAAATTTTAGGAACAAAAAAATCCTTCATTGACTGAAAAATTATTTTCGATAAAATGCAAAATTTAAATAAAATAAGTAAATTTTCTCTATTCTAATATTTTAAAAATTCGTTCAAATTATAATTCACATAAGTTTTGGCGAATAAATCAATTTCCCTTGCGAATAAATTGAAACGACAGTTTAGAAGATTAGAACTCAAAAAAAAATTCCCTCTTTTCCTAATTAACACAGAAAACTCGTTATTAATATTTTAATTAAAATGTGATATTGTACTTTATAATAATTTATCTTTTACTTTCAGATATAAGTCTTTAAAACAAGTTTTTATTTTGTTATGACTACAGAAATGTCATAAAAAATGCTCAATGTCCAAAGTGTTACATATAAAACAATTTTTTCATTATATATATTTCTTTTGTTTAAAAAAAAAAGAAATGAAGAGCAGAGAAAATGATATGAAATAATGAAAATTAACATTTTATCGTGAAATCTTTGAGAAATTATAATTTTAATCGAACTAAAACTGAATTTTTCTGTGTATTGAAAAATTGAAATACAAGTGAAAAAAAAAATTATCACATTTGAAGGAAATGTATTTTTAATATATGATTTTTATAGCTTTGACAATTTAAAACGAATTATAGCAATAATAATTCATAAAGGTTTTTTTTTATTTACCTTTATGAGAAAAAAAAGCGAGATCACATGATGAATATGATATACATTTTTTTCATACATGAATTTAAAATTTTAATCGTTATTGTATAATAATTATTACTATACTTTCCATAATTACAAGAGCCAAACAAAAACAAATTAAATATTTTACTTGAACGAGTGTAAAATTGTTGACGATTATAGATAAATGCTGGATTGTTATTGTTAATATTTGCCTTAATTTTTAAAAAAGTAATTTTTTAATAATAATACTTATTTTATAATAATGTAATATATTTTTATAATATATATTTATAATAATAAAATATTAATAATAATAATAATTATTATTATTATAAAATAACTATTAAAATAATTAAGGCAAATTTTTATCTACAATTTTCCTATGTATCAAATTATTATTTTTAATAATTTAAAAAAAAGTTTGTAGACAATTTTCAAATCCATAATTAATTTTTATTAAAATTCGATTATTTGGGAATTTTTTAATTAAATATATTCGAATATAAAAATTTCAAATCATTTTAAAAATATCCATTTTCTGTTAGAAAAAATTAATTCTACAAAAATTATAGTATTAGAAATATGAAAAATCCCACTTTTCAAAGATTTCAATTTAATACCTTTTTCAAAATACAATTATTTTTAAAAATTCACGGTATAATGCTTTTTAAATTCAATTATTTAATTATTATTTCAAATTTTAACTGAAAATCATTTTTAAATAAATTTTTCTTATAGAAAATTTCACGAGAATTCAATTATTTAAATACAAAAATAAATATTTGTTAAATAATTTAATGTTTTTTAAAATTGAATTCCCATAAAGAATTTTATTAACAAATTTTTAAGAAATTTAAATTTTTTGACGAATTTAAAAAGTTTTTAAGAATAATTAAATTTACTGTGGAATTCGATTAAAATTATATTAAAAATAAATAATAATTGAAATTTTACTATGAATTTTATATTTTATGAAAATAATTAAAATTTGAAAAAGGATTTTATTAATTTTGAAAATAATTGAGTCCATGTAAAAAAGTTCATGGTAATAATTGAATTATAGCCAAAAATTTATTTAAAAATTTGTAAATAATTTAATTCTTGCGAAATTTTAATTATTTATGAAAATAATTGAAATTTTGTAAAGAATTTTATTAAAATTTTTTTGAAAATAATAGAATTTTTGGAAAGAAATTTATTATTTACGAAAATAATTGAATTCTAGCAAAAAATTTTTATTATATTTCTAAGAATTTTATTATTTATAACAATAATTAAAGTTTAGAGAATTTAAAAAAAATTTTTTCAACATAATTGAATTTTTGCGAAGAATTTCTAAAATTTTTTCCAGAAATATTTGCAATTTTGCCAAGAATTTTAAGAGTTTTTGAAAAAAAAGTTCAATCCATACAAGAATTTTATTTTTTATGAAAAAGATTAAATGTTTGCGTAGAATTTTTTCAAACATTTTTTTTAACAAATAAATTCAATTCTTCTAAATTTGGCGCAATTTTGTCTTTGGCGCGAAATTCAAATCTAACGAAACAAAAAAAACGAATTAATTAATAAAACTAACTAAAATAATAAAATTCTCGGGTAAAAGTGTCTTATTTATTCCAATTACTAAGTCTCAATTATGAGAATATTGATAAAAATAAAAATGCACAACAACTTTTTTCTATCTATTAATAATTTTTCCTGTAGTCGCGTTCTAAAAATTTTTAATTGAAAATTAAATTAAATTTTATAAAACTAAAACTAAAACTAAAACTAAAATTGAAAGAAAAACTAAAACTAAAAAATAAATAAAATTTAGGTAAATTTAAATAATAATTGTAAAATTTAATAAATTATAAAAAATTAAAAATTATAAAACTTTAATAAATTTAATAAATTATATTAGAAAAATTTTAAAACGAGTAGTTAGAAAGTATTTGTAGAGAAATATTTCAATAAAAATTTATGTCAAGACAATTATTGCGACTTTTTTTTAAATTTTAATAAATTTTTCCTTTCCTTTTTTGTCGAGACAACGACATTAAAATTTCGATATGTAATTGTAAATAAAAAAAAGAGAGAGAGAGAGAGAGGGAGAGTGAGTGAGATTATTCTCATCTCAGCAGCAGACTCTCACGCCAGATTATAAAATGAAGATCCATGTCCTAACTATGGCTATCGGAGGTGTTAAGCGGCATAGGTCATTCGCGCAACAAGGTTATCACAAGATTTAAAAAAAGGGGGAAGATTTTTGTGCGACGGCAACTTACTTAGGAAGTCAGTCTGTCGAAAACCTTCTTCACAGATCGGATGTACTTTTTTATTTAGTTTCCCCCCCAAAATTTAATATTCCAAGTGATTATTTTTTTTTCCAAAAACATTTCTCCATCAACCAAAAAACAAAAATGCCACCTTGGTGAATAAAAAAAAAGACAATTCCAAGTGAAAGAAAAGGACGCAAAAAAAGAAAAAGGAAAAATAAAAGCGAAAGAGAAGAGAAAAGGATTTTAAAAACCAAAAAAGGGATTTTTCCCCCCCTTTTTCAATTTTGTCAAAAATGGAAAAACAAAATGTTAAAGAAGCTGGTCAATTGCTAAAGAGTTGTTTAGTGTGGATCATTGGATCAATAATAATATTTAGTACAACAATTCTCGTTGTCTTTTGGTGTACAAATATATTTCGCGATGCAATAATGACAGAGTTGCAAATTAAAAATGGAACAAATAATTTTGCCATGTGGCAAAGGCCATCGGTACGTGTAGTCTATAAAATACATCTCTTCAATTACACGAATGTCGAGGATTTTGAGAATGATCGCGCTGAAAAATTGCGCGTCGAGGACATTGGTCCCTATATTTATCGTGAGACATTGCAACGTGTCAATCCGGTATTTCATCAAAATGGAACGGTTTCCTATCAGGAAGTGAGATCCTATCAATGGGAGGGTGGTCGTTCTGACGAAGAGATTTTGGTTGTACCGAATTTCCTTCTATTCGCCGCTATGGCTTATTTAAGGGACTATCCTTATATTTATCATTTTACTCTAACGACAATTTTAGCCGGATTGAGAGCTAAACGATTCATTAAACTTTCGGCTGGTGAATTTTTATGGGGCTACGATGATGAATTGTTTAATTATGGAAAGCCTTTCATTTCAATGAAGCAGCATATTCCGTTTGAGAAGTTTGGCCTTCTTGCACTTGTGAGTAATTTTTTTCTCTTCTTGTTAGTAATTTTGTTCATACTTTTCTTGAAAGAGGCAAATTAGATGCTAAAGAAGGATCAAAGAAATAAAAAATCAGAAAGAAACTAATGCCAAAAATTTGCATCCGCTTTTGATCCATTTTTGGTTACCGGTTAGAGTTGTAAGAAGGATCACAGGAATCAAAAATCAGAAAGAAACTGAAGCCAGAACTTTGGATCTATTTTTAGCATGATCCATATTTTTGGTAATCCAATAGTTGTAAGAATGGATCAGAAAAATTAAAAATCAGAAAGAAACTAGTGCCAAAAATTTAGACCTATTTTTAATTTGATACACGTTTTTGGTAATCGGTCAGTTGCAAGAAGGATCACAGAAATCAAAAATCAGAAAGAAACTAATGCCAGAACTTTGAATCTATTTTTAACATGATCCACATTTTTGGTAATCGAATAGTTGTAACAAGGATCAACAAAATCGAAAATTAGAAAGAAACTAATGCCAAAAATTTGTCCCTACGGAAATATCAAATAAATCCAAAACTAATGCCAAACATTTGGATCTATTTTTGACTTAACCCCGATTTTTGGTATCGGTTAGTATTGTAACAAGGATAAAAGAAAATTAAAAGATAACAAATGCCAAAAATTTGGATCTGTTTTTTATTTGATCGACACTTTTGGTAACCGGTTGTATATCATTAAATTGTGCTTTAAATTGAATACCATTTAATTGTATACCATTTAATTATTGTTTAAATTGTACACCATTTTATCGTGATTTAAATATTGTACACCATTTAATTGTGATTCAAATTGAATACAATTTAATTGTAAATTAGATTGTGTATTATTTAAATTCTTTAATTACATATCGAAGAAGACAGTGTAAATTAACGTTTAGGGGAAAAAAATTAACGAGTAACGTGAGGAAATTGATTTCAATTTGAAAAGTTGTTTGAATCACGCCATAAATCGCATTCGTTTGTCGAACGTGAATTATTAATTCCAAACGAAATGAGTCTACTCTAATTAATATTCCTTGATATCCAATATACTTCGATTAATTTTCTAACGAATTTTTTGCCAAGGCAGAAGGAATTGAGTTTCTGAAATTAGCGTCGATGCTCAACTATTATTCACAGTTTTTAGAGAAGTGTCATCATTAATTTAGTCCAAAAAGCGAAATTAGTGATTTTACTCTCTAAAAATAGTCGAAAATTCTTTTCGCATTTTGCCCAAAGGAAGCGAGGCGTCGACGTCAACATCAAGAAACTTAGGATTAAAATTCTAATTGATTTTTTAAAACATAATTTCATAATTAGAACGATTTCTATCTTACAAATATAATTATTGTCGCAAAACTGTTGTAAAATCCATAATAGTCTCTACAATTTTGCATAAATGCAAATATTTTCCCAGAGACGAGAGTGAAAAAAAAATATTCTTGTTTTCACATATTAACAACGCAGGGTTTATGTAACATTTTTTTTTATGATAAATCGATCACTACTGTTTAATATTGTTGATAATTTGTCAATCACAAACTGTTTAATATTGTTTATAACTCTTTGATTAGTGTTAATATTGTTGATAATTTTTGAATTGTATTGTAAATTTTTAAATTGTATTGTAATTTTTTTAATTTTATAGTAATTTTTATTAATTTTTGTGATTAGAAACCGGGTTTGTCGAAAGATCGATTCACGATTAACACGGGCGAAAACGATATGGACAAATTGGGCATTATTGAACGACTAAATGGAATGGAGAGCAGGGAAATATGGGGCGATGAGGAGTGTGACAAAATAACAGGCACCGATGGCAGTATTTTTCCACCGAAACTTATTCGCGATCCAAATGCAACATTGCACATTTATTCGAAGGAAATTTGCCGAACCGTTCCACTTAGGTTTCATGGTCACTCGAGTGCACAAGGAATACCTAGTATGAGGTTAGGTTTAAATTTATTAAGTGACAATATTTATTAAGTAACAAAATTATTAAGTACCGAATTTATTAAGTACCGAATTTATTAAGTAACAAATTTATTAATGTAGCAAATTTTTTAGGTACCGAATTCATTAAGTAACAAATTTATTAAGTACCAAATTTACTAAATAATAAATTTATTAATGTAGCAAATTGTTTAGGTACCGAATTCATTAAGTAACAAATTTACTAAGTACCAAATTTACTAAACAATAAATTTATTAATGTATCAAATTTTTTAGGTACCGAATTCATTAAGTAACAAATTTATTAATGTAGCAAATTAATGTTGCCAAAAAAATATTTAAAGGGACAAAACTATTTTTTTCAGATACGTGCCCGTTGATGATCTGTTCACAGCTTCCGAATCAAAGAACTATTGTTACTGTCAGCGAATAAGGGACAAGGAGAAGAAGGTTTTTTCAAAAGCCTCATGTCCTCCAATGGGAGTATTCAATGCCTCGGCCTGCAATTTTGGAATGCCGACACTAACATCCTACCCTCATTTTTATCAGGGTGATAAACTTCTCATTGAACAATTCGATGGTCTCAATCCACAGAAAGAATTACATGAAACTTTCATCGATTTGCATCCAGTGAGTAAAAAAAAATTACAAATCATGATTAATCCATTTAAAAAGAAAATAATTAACTCGATCTTTGGAATTTTTAGTAAAATCTAATTTATTATATTTGTTAGCTAAATTTTTTTCAAAATGTTTATTCTGACTTTCTCCCTGAAACTAATGAATCAGAATTTACTCTAAAAATGATTAGATATGTAATAAAAAAAATGTTCCAAGACATTTATTCACGAATTCAATTCAATTTTTATTTTCTAAAATTTATAACTAAAATTCTTTTTTAAATCAATTAATTTTTATAATTTCCGACAAACTTATTGAGAATTTTCAAATCCATTTGTTTAGAAGTCAATTTTGCAATTAGAATTTAATTTTTTAAATTTCGATTATTCGGAAGTTCTTCAAATAAATTTATATTCGAAAATAAACACCTGAAATAATTTTCAAACCAAATTTCAATTAAACTTGTCAAAAAAAAGTATTATCTAAAATTTTGACTGAAATTCACTTTCAAATCAATTTATTAGAAAATTCTATGGGAATTCAATTATTTGAATAGAAAAATAATTTATTTAATAACTGAAAGATTCTGAAATAGAAATAATTAAATTTTTTGGGGAAATTTCATTAAAATCGAAAATTCATTGAATTGTGGGAAATTTTTAAACATAATCTAAATTTCGTCAAGAATTTTATTAAACTTTTTTAAAAATAATATTAATTTTGGAAAATTCTACGGGAATTTAAATATTTAAATAGAAAAAAAAAAAATTATTTATCTACTAATTAAATGTTTCTTAACATTAAATTTTTTCGAATAATTCAATTCTTTTGGAAAATTTTATTAAAATAGAAAAATCATTGAATTGCAAAAATTTTTTGAAAATAATTGAAATCTTGCCAAGCATTTAATTAAATTTTTTTTTAAATAATTGAAATTTTGCCAAGAATTTTATTAAATTTTTTAAAAATATTGGAGAAAAATTTTATTATTTATAAACATTATTGAATTTTTCCGAAGAATTTTATTCTTTATAAAAATAATTGAATTATTGAGAAGAAATTAATAATAAATTTGTAAATAATTAAATCTCTGTGCAATTTTTAATATTTATAGAAATAATTAAATGTTTTGCGTAGATTTTTATTAAAAAATTTGTTTAAAAAAATAATATAGAACTCTTTTGAAAAATTTTAGTAAAATAGTAGACATTGAAAATCATTCTTCACAAAATTTAAAAAATATTTTTGAACACACTTGAATTTTTCCAATGAATTTTATTATTTATGAAAATAATTAAATTATTGCGGAGAAATTTATAAATAATTGAATTCCCGTGAAATTATAATTTTCGTTAATTGAGAAAAATTTTGGAAAATAAATTGAAATTTTGCCAAGAATGTGATTAAAATTTCTGTAAATAATTTAATTTCAGAGAATTCAAATTTAAATAAAAACAAATAAAAATAATAAACTTAAATAAAGAGAATTTAAATTTTGACGAGAATTTTCTAAAAAAATTTTAACAGAATTGAAATTTTTCGAAGAATTTTTTTTTTTTTTGAAAATAATTGAATTTCTACAATTATATGTCAATTATTTTTAGTGTTTAATATTGTTTAACATTCTAAAAAATAGAAAAAAAATTTAATTAACAAAATTGAAAAAACACTTTTTTTTAACAATCTTCATTCTTCATTCAATGAGTAAAAATACTGGAACTATCTTACAAAAAAGAATAATATTTTTCTCGATAGTAAACATCGGTGGCACCACTTTTTCTCTAATCGAAAAAATGATAACAATGATAATTTTTTATCAACATCGTACGATGTCTTTTGAAAATTAGCATTTTTTTAATTCACGACAAATATCATTTTTAAAACATGTGCGAAATTTTTTCGAAATAAAAGAAATTTTTTTTTCTTTTTCTGTTAATTTAATAAGCCAGATGGTTTCAGAATAAACATATTATTTTAATAAAATTTAGATTCGTAATTAATAATTCATAATAATATTTATTAATATTAATATTAATAATTATTTTCCATATTAATTATTTTCCAAACAACAAAAAATTAAAAAATTTTCTTTTAAATTATCCAAAATTATGAAATTGGACTAACTTTTGATTTGACTGTGCGTCTGATTCCTCCTCTTAAGTAACAATTAATTTCTCAAAAAATACTGAACGTGAAATTAAATTAACTTTGAAAAAAAAATTACTGAACATAAAAATAAATTTACCTTGAAAAAACAAATTATTTTCTTATTTTTCATTTTTAAAACATTGTTGAGTTGAGCTTCATCAAAAATCGTCAAATTCGAAACTAATCACTTCTACCAAAACTAATTAAATTCCAACTAAAAAAAAATCAATATTTTTTAGCACTTGGGAGTACCGATTGGTGGACATTCGCGAATACAACTAAACCTAGAGGCACGTAAAGCAGACGGAGTGCCGTATTTTGGAAAAATTAAGGACGGCATGATATTGCCACTCATGTGGATGGAAGCTGCAATTGAAAATATTCCCGATCCAGTGCTCAGTCTACTTTCGCACGCCTATTACACTGTCAATATTGTCGATCAAATATTCAAATGGGGCAGCGTTGTTTCACTAATTTTATCATTAGCATCACTCTATCATATATTGCGAAAGAAACAATTAGAAAAGCACATTGTTCTGCACAGAAATACTTCCGGTCAAAATCCACTTCTCTAAAAATGAAGAAAACAAGAAGAAAAAAATTTTTTTTTTGCCTACATTCAGAAAAAATAAAAACGTATCAAATTCGTTTTTGTTGAGAAATGCGAGAGAAAAAAAAAGGAAGGAAGTAAATTTAATCGCTGGAACGATTAAAGCAAAATTATTCCATCTCTTAATTTTGATGAGACACTCTTGGTACGTTCTAGATACCAATAATATTTAATACTATATAAAATAATTAAAAATCAAATAATAATTCTAAGAATGATGTTATTAAAGATTAATTAATAATATTTTTACGATTCAAAATCGTAAAGAAAAAATTAAATTTCACTCGAAAAAAAATTCTCTTTTGTTCAGCAAATCGTTTTGTGAACTTATTTTAGCAAATTATTCTTGCTATCATCATTTAGTTAATTTTCGTGCGAAAACAGAATAATATTCAAGAATTAAAAGAGACGCTGGAACCGCCTCTCGCGATAAATATTTTATGATTCCTTTTATTTTATCTAAAATCCGCTCTTTCTAAGATTTTTTTTGTTTAAATAAATTAAAACAGAATTAAAATGCCGAATTAATTTCGTTGTAAATTAAAATAAATTAAAATAAATTAAATTAAATTCAAATAAATTGAATTAAATTAAATTAAAATTTTCAATTAAATAAAATGTGACAAAAATAATAAAAATAAATGAATAAAAGAAATAAGTAAATAAATAAATGAATACATGAATAAAAATAGAATGAATAAAATAAGTAATCAAATAAATTAATAAATAAATAAACTAATAAATGAATAAATAAATAAATTAAAATAAAACGAATAAAATAAATTAATATCGAAATGAATAAAAATAAATAAATAAAATATAAATAATAAAAATCAGAATTATATTAATAAAAATAATAGTAATATTAATAATAACTAACAAAAAATAGATAAACAATTTTTTCTTACAATCAAAGAATATAAACAAAAAGTAAATATTTTAATGGTAAAAATTTTTCTTAGTATTTAACTTGATAGTATTATCATTGTCAACAATGCACATTTGCCATTAACTAACAAAATTTAATTAATTTTATTAATTCATAAACATAATTGTAATAGGAGCGGATTTTTATTTTTCCTCCCTTATTTTTTTCTATCCACGAATAAATTTCCCAAAAAATAAAAAATGGAAATAAAATAATAATTTGCTTTTTTTTAAGAATAAAAGAAAAGAAAAGGGTAACGCAAGTTCGAGCACAATTGTGATCTAGTTAATTCTAATTAATTATTAATTAAAGTATGCTCAATTAAGAAATAATGCGCCTGATCTAAGACTGTTTCATATAATATAAATAATAATAATAATAATAAATATGCTACTTAAATAAACTAAGAAATGGGTCTCTAGTTGCTAAAAAATAATTTATAAACAAAAATTTGTTTACTCCAAAAAATATTAAATTAATTAATAAATTAATTAATTAAAAAATTAATTTTATTTTTATTAATCGAAATATTAATTAATTTATATGTATTGAAAAATATTTATTGAAATGATTTTAATAAATACCGTTAAGTAATAATTAAGTCGATAAATTATGTTTAAACATTTTTGTCTCTATAAAAATTGTAAATATGTTATTTAATAAATAAATATTTAATATGTAGGTGAGAAAATACTTCTCTTAATATATAGTAAATAAATGTTTAACATGCAGTGTATAAATATTTAATATCGAGTACATAAATAATTACTTAAAAAAAATTAATAAATAAATATTTATATTTATTTTATATAGAAGTAAAAAAAATATATTCTAGTAATTATTATACAGTGGTATAATAATTTCAAAAATATATTTTTCATTTATGTTTATTACCAATGGATAATAAATATTATTCAACCAAAAATATTTATATACATATTCATTTTAATATAGAAGTAAAAATATATATTTTAGTAACTATTATATCACTAATCACTAATATTTAATAAATATTATTCGACCAAAAAATATTTATATTCATTTTCCACAGAAGTAAATAAAAACATACATTATAATAACTATTAATATCAATTACGATAATGTAATATATAATAATTGTAATATTAATTATTTTAATAATTAATATGAATAAATAAAAATTAATAAAAATAAGTATGAAATAATAAAAATTAATAATTATACCCAAAAGATAATAAATACTATTTGCTAAAAAAAAAGAATAAAATAAAATTTATTTTTCTAAATTAAATATAGTTTCATGAAATTAAACACAATGAATCAAACATGAATCGAGAGAGAGAGAGAGAGAGAGAAAGGTCAATCTTTTTATTCATCGTTTTCTTCCCGATAAGAATTTTCTTAGGTTTCAAAGATTTATATCACTTCGAGGAAAAAAGTTGATGCAAATTTTTATCGTCAATTGTATCTTTTCTGTCATTTTATGTTCATTCATGAAGAAAAAAATAATCATATCATCATAATATTAAATGAATGAATATTCTTTCATCTCTGTATTAATTTAAATGGAGAATTTGAAAAAAATCATTGATATACGATTGTCAGGGTTATCATCAAATTTTGCAACAAGATTTCTTTCTTACTTAATAATTTTAGCAATTTTACAAATTTAATTTCTTTTTAATTCTATTCTGTTGAAAAATCCGTTCCTTAAAAATAAATAAAAAATATTGTATTTTTTTTAATACAGATAAATTAAAATTAACCAATAAATTTTATTTTCCTAAAGTTTCAAACGTTCAAATGAAAGACAATATATTTTACAGAAAAATTATTTTTTAAATTAAAATAAGAAAATAATTCTAAACTAAATATTGTTTAATTACAATTATTTTTCTTTTTTCGATAGTCATTTTCAAGAACACTTGAAGTGAACAAAAATTTCGTTCATTTGAAATTTTTAACGTTCAAAACTTTAGCCCCATTAAATTTTAAATAAATTTTTCCATTTATATTAACTATTATTAATTATTACTAATAATTATTAACAAAAAATTTTTAACTGTTACTAATTTTAATTATTACTATTAGTAAATAATATTATTAGTAAATAATTATGAAGAATTTAAATATTATTAATTTTTAATAATTAATTAATAATTATTTTCTTCTCACTAATTACTATTTAGTATCAAATGTTAACTACAATTAATATAAAGAATAATTATAACTAATTATTATAAATTAATAATAATAAAAATAATAATAATAATAATAATAATTAAAATAGTAATAATTAAAAAATAATAAAAACAATTAATATTAATTAAAATTTTTTTCCTTTAATAATTATCAAAGAAAAAAATTTTTAATTTCAATTTCAATTGACAAATGTTATTTATTTCAAAGACCCTAAAATATTGTTTACAGGATATTAGAAATAAATTCTTACAAATAAAATTATGTTAAATTATTTGGCATGTTTTGATCTTTATTGTACAAAAAATGTAGATTTACCTATCGATCTTATGCCTATAATTAATTAATAAAACATATACAAAGATATAATTATTTGTATTATATTATAATATATATATCATAATTGGACGGAGAGCATTAATTATTTTTTTGTTTTGTTCCATAAAATTCCAAACGTGCAAATTTTTTTTATATATAACGTTTCATATACACAAACATTTTTCACAATTGCATCAAAAAGTGAAAAAATCACACTCTTAAAAAAATTATTTGTTTACAAATAAAATTAATTATATTTTATATCAAAATTTATACAAAATAACACTGCAACATTTTTTTTTTAAATTTCTGCAAAAAGTATCAATTTTCACACTCCAGTAATTAAAAAAGACAAATAATAAATTTTACGCCATTATTTAATTAATTAATTAATTTTCTGATTAATATTAACAAATTTTTGTCAAAATTTACTAAACATTAAATATTTTTTATAAATATCATTTTGACTTTTTCACAATTTTTTAAATTGTTTTCTGGTTTAATTTATAATTTGTTATAAATTAATTATGCGGAAATTAAATAATACGTATTTAATTAAGCACCAATTAATTAACAACTAATTAATTAAGCGTCAATTAATTAACAACTAATTAATAAAACGCCAATTGATTAATAATTAATTCACCACCAATTAATTAATAATTAATTAAGTACCAATTATGTAATAATGAATTGATTAATTAACAATTATGTCCGTTAATTACCTAATTAGTTAAAAATTACATCAATTAACTACCCAATTAGTTAACAATTATGTCAATTAATTATTCAATAAACTGTAAAATTAATTATTAATTTTTCTTTAACTACAAAATACAAAGTTGAACATTCCTCTTGACACTTGAACCCTTTCCTCAGGAAATGATAAAAGACTCATTGTCAGTAATAATGAAGAATAAGAAATGAAAAATTATTGTCAAACTCAGTGAATAAAAAAAAAAAATTTTTTTGTAAATAATTTTTGCGATAAGAAAAGAAGGAAATTTTTTTCAAAATAAAAAAAAAAATTTTTAATGACAAAATTTTAGATAATAAAGAGAAAAAAAAATTGTGTTGACTAGAAGTTATCATTTGTATCATTATTCGCAGGTCAAAATGGTGAAAATGTTCCTCTCGAAGTAACGATACACAAATAAAATTTTTTTATCATACAATATTCATACTATGTATGAACTTTTAATCTGGATTTGCTTATTATGTTTGAATAAAAATTACGTATTTTTAACATTCGACATTAATAAGATTATTTGCAAACGATTTTTTTTAATACTCATTTCTCGATAAAGTTTAAAAGACTAAATTTTCCTTAAAGTTGTCGATAATTCAGAATAATAAATTCTTAATGATATTATAATGATATAATAATAATAATTAATAACGAAATTCATAATAGCTAATTATAAACCATAGTTATAATAATAATAATTTACTCCCCCTGACGAATAATAATTTAAATATTTATTTTATTAATTATTTTTATTACTATTATAATTTATTTATTTGTGGACTAATAACGAAATTTTAATAATAAACGTAATTTTTACAAAAATTTAAAATTTTGTCAGTAGATAATTTACAATCAAACATTTTTTTTTATTTTTCTAATCAACATTTTTCTTAATTGGAAAAATTATTTTAAAAAATTTTTTTAAATTAAATCGTCTACTAAACAATAATAAATTTTTGTATTTTTGTAAATATAATTAATAAATGAACAATTTATTAATTGTTCCTAATTTAAATAAATAAATATCAATAGTTGAGAATATATTTTCAAAAAGAAAAAAATATATAAAATACTTTTATCTCTAATGATTGATTGATTAATTTTCCAAAGTTGTTCCAATTAAAATATTGTCTTTTTTTCCTTTTTGGGGTTCAAGAGTCAAATCTTTGTTAAACCGAAAGGAGTGTAAAAACCGGTTGTCCTTCAGATTCTTGTAAATGCATGAATCTAGTTTTATTTTTTATTTCATTTTTTTTTCACGTGCAGCGCAATGATAAAATATTCAGTTTTATTATTGAAAGATCAAAAAAGTGATCTCAGAAAAGAAAGAAGATTTTTCTTATATTTTAATAGAATTACGGACTATTTATATTTACAAATTTTTTATAATAACAATTATAATTAAAAATTATAGTTAATAATTATAATTAATAATTATAATTAAAAATTATAGTTAATAATTATAATTAAAAACTATAATAAGAATTATTATTAATTACAATTAATTATAATTAATTTTAATCCTAATTAACGGTAATTATCATTAATAATCGTAATTAATAACAATTATAATTATTATAAATTATTATTAGTAATTATAATTACAATTAGTCATGATTACAATTATAGTTTAAAATAATTATTTACTAAAATAATTATAATTTTCGATTATTACTAATCAAAATAATTATTAATTATCATTACATTACACTGATTTCTAATCAGAATTAAGACTCAATAATAATTTTAATTAATTAAAATCGTTTTAATAATTAATTTTTACTTGTTAATTATAATTATTATTGATTACAAATTCTAGAATTGTCCAACTAAATATGATGGCTGCACAAATATAATCATTCATTGACAATTTCTTATTCTATAATATAATAATTTTCCTAATTTGGTTTTTTTTGTGTTAATTTAACAGATATTGTTTTTACGCTCTAAGTGTCTTTATAATTCATTATTTTAGAATCAATTTTCCTTCTGCATTGAGAATGAATGCTTAAATGTTGCATCATAAATAAATTCCTTTTCACTTTATTATTTTTTTTTGTTTACATATCAATTATTTCCTATAAGAAACTAATTTCATATACGGGTATATTATAAATTTTTGTAAAAAGCCACAACAACTTTTTTTTCTATAAATTTTAATAATAATTAAACTGGTATTTAAAACGAGAACAATTTCTATTTGTTTTTTGTGTCTCTGTGTTTGTATTTTAAAGTTTTTTGTTTCGAGTAATTTTTTTCATTAGGCATTTAATCGTTGAATTAAATTTCAATTTCAATTAATATTTACTTTTCTATTATTAAAAATAATTATTAACTTTCATAAAGCTTTTTAATAATTTTATAAATTATTATTCATTTTCATAAAGCTTTTTATAATTTAAAAAATTATTATTAACTTTCATAAAGCTTTTCACAATATTATAAATTATTATCAACTCTCATTCTATTATTTATACAAAAAAAATTGCAGTGCTTGATTTTTTTTTCAGAATAAATTAACTAATTGAAAACAAATTAGGCACATAATTACATGAGCATTGGGAGAACCTATAAAATATTTGAGCAATTGTTTCTTCAGTGATGTGCAAAATAAATAAAATTAAATAATTAAAAATACAGTTTTTTCAACAGAGAAACTATTTTTTTTTCGTAAATAAAAATTTTTAATTAAAAATAAAAATTATGTAAAATAATAAAATCGGCATTCATTTGTGTCATCATGAAATTTTACATGCATATACAATTAATAAAAAAAATCTGCTATATAAAAACATTAATGACTTTTTTCGGAAATGAATAAATTAATATAAAAAAAATGTCACGGTCTCTTTAGATCAATTCCTCATTTTGATCTTTTAAAAATCTTTACACAAAATCCTATATAAATATTTCTCGAAATTATTTATTATATTTGTATATAATTTTATATTTGCTTCTCAAAAAAAATTATTTACACTTTTTCTTTTTTTTTAAGTATCTAAATCAGATTTCTGTGGGACTTTCATTTCGATTATTTTTTTTTCTCTCTTAGAGAAGAAAAAAATTTACCGCTTGTTTTACTAAAAATTTTCGACGACTACGCCAATTTTTTTTTGTATTGTAAAAAATATTTTTCTAATTTGTCAAAAAATAGAAAATCTAATTATACCAAAAAAAATAATTACCAAAATTTCCATTCACGAAAAGAATAATTTTTTTTTTCAAAGAAAAAAAAAACTTCCCACATCAAATCTGACTCAAGACGACAAAATTTCAGGAAATTCAAATGATGCGACATTGAAGATTCAGTCTCAAGAAAAAGTAAAAACAAAAAATCTTCACACAGAAAAATGTCGTTCACTGGAGGACGAAAAAAAAAATAATATCAAAACGTATAATATATATCGGGTGATATGAGCAGGTCCTTCCGAATAAACGACTTGGAGAGAAAGGGGGAAAAATAAATATCACGTCATGTAAGCTACATGATACGGGTACAAAAAAAAAGAAAAAAAAGAGAGAGAAAGAGAGACGAAAGGGGTAAATTTGACCGCGAGGCGCCAATGACGTTATATACGTGTACATATAAATGTGCGCGGGGTAAAATGAAAGAAATTAGTCCAACAAGCACCGGTTCGACCGGTAATCGCAGTGGGACCAAGAAAACTGCCGAAGGACTCTCCTTCCTTCCATGTGGCTTTGAAAATACAAAAAAGAAGGCGAAAAAGGGCAAAAAAAATATTTAAAAAGTGAAAAAAGAGAAAAAGAAGATAAGACGAAAAATTAAAAAAGCAAAAAGGAAAACAAAAAACGAAAAACTGAAAGGAAGACAAAAAAAGTGAAAAGAAATACGAAAAAGGGGAAAAAGAAGACAAAAAAAGGGGAAAAAGAAGACAAAAAAAAGACAAAAAGAAGACAAAAAACAAAAAAAGCGAAAAAGAGGACAAAAAAATAAAAATAAGACAAAAGAACAAAATAAGTTAAAAAAAGATAAAAAGAAAACAAATAAAGATAAAACATACAAAAACAGTGGAAAAAAGATAAAAAGAAGACAAAAAAGATAAAACAAACGAAAACAGTGGAAAAATAGATAAAAACAGAAAATGCAAAAAAAAAAAAAATAAATACCAAAAAAAATGCCAAATTTTTATGACAGCGAATGAAAAAGCAGAGCGAAGATCGCTGTCGTTAAAAAGCTCTTTGAGATCGTACTTTGGTGCCTCGCGCAGAATTCTCGGAATTTAAACGCATAACATTATATTCAAAACAAAAATTTGATCATCACCTTTTCTTGAGGATCAGATGCTTTTTTTCAATTTTTTTTTCTTTCTCAATTTCTTTACTCGAAAAATTCATTCAAATCATTTGTTTTCTTTTTAGAATTTCAAAATTCTATTTTGGATTCTGGAAGGCTGGATTTAGTTGATCATTTTTCGTGGCACTCGACGGCAATGGTGTCGTGAGATGTAATTTTTCCTGACGTTTTGCCGCCCTCGCGAGACAAAATAATGCTCCCACGAGAATAATCAGACCAATAATGCCCATTGCACCGCAAAGCGCAGCTCTCGCCACGGGCGGAAGTTCGACTGCCAATCTGATCAGTGAGATGACTTCCTTTGGCAGTTCGTCGATACCCTGGAAAATAGATTTTTATTTTTAATTTCGTTTTTAACCAAAAAAAAATTAATTAAAAAACTAAAAACAAGAAAAGAAAAACAATTCTAATAAAATGTTTCAAAAATAAGGTATAAAAATAAAAAAATATAAAGCGGAAAAGAGTAAAAATAAATGAAGAGAAAAAAAGTAAAAAATAAATAAATAAAGAGAAAAAAAATTATTTTCACCAAATTTTTCCTCCGTAGTCAACAGTGAAGAAAAAATGGTAAGAAATGTCAACATCGAAATAATGGAAAACAAATTTCTCAATGGGGAATAATTTCTTTAGAGAGAAATGAAATATTTACAAATTAAAAAGCAAAATTAAATCCACTGAAAATTTGTTTTGCCGGTCTGCATATAATTAAAATTTAAGATCACAAGCCAACTTGCAATGCAATCCATCGCTCACTCGATGATTTTTATCATCTGCACATGATGGGAATTCACTATTACTCAACCTCAACTATATACTTGAAAACAAGTTTTTCGTTCTCAGAAACTGACACCGAGAGCTCAGAGAGTTCATCCAGCTTCTTGCTTCTTTTTTATTTTCATTTTATTTTTTAAAATAATATTTCAAATGTAATTATAATTTTTTCAAATTCATAAAAAAAAATAGAAATTTAAAAAATTATTACAATTCAGAAGAGAAATATTAGAAATAGTAAACAACAATTCTATATAGAGTACGATAAAATTTCCTCATGAAAGCTTTTTTTTTCGTTCGAGAGTAAATTTTAAAGACTTTGAATTTTTGAGGAGAATAATTTTAAAAATGCACTTCTTGTTTAATTCGTTTTTTACTTACATCTTCAAACCACATAATGGGAAAGATTATATCAGGGAAGTTAGCGACCTGCTTGATGTCCCTCACTTGGCTTACGGCTAAATTTATTTGAACGCGGGCCCTTGCCCTCAGTGCAGTTCCCATTTTTGGTTGGACATCAATAAAAAGTTGATGCTTCTCAGCGTCGGGCGGAGACACACCAATTACTGCTTCTCGTAGTGCGGGATCGGCTGAAAATTATATTAAAAATTAACAAAAAACGAAATTTATTTCTTACTAATTTTACAAATATAAAAATAATAAATAATAATTTCCACTGAGGACAATAATTCCTTATTTACAATAAAGACAATAATTACTAATTTACAATACAAAGAAAATAAATACTAATTCAAACTAAGGACAATAATTCCTTATTTCCAATAAAGACACAATAATTATTAATTTTCAATAAAGACAATAATTACGAATTTTCATGTCTCTAAAGTTTTGAACGTTCAAATGAACGAAAATTGTTTCCTTATCAAAATTTTTGAATATTATATTATCTTTAAATGACATTAAAAAAAAATTTTACATGAATATTAAGAAAATAATTTATTTCTTAATTTGTAAATTAATATTTTCTACCAAAATTCAAACATAAAAAAAAGTAATAAAAAGATTCGTTCATTTAAACTTTCAGAACTTTAGGGACATCTAATTTTCAGTAAAGACAATAATTACTATTAAAAATTGCAATAATTATTTTTTAAAAACTAGAAAATATTTATTATTACAATCTTAGCAAATATTTACTCTGCTAGTTAATCAATTTATTGAATAAATTCGATATTCAAATAATTTAAGGTTAGCGCAAAAATGTAATTTTATTTTTTCCTGATTTACAGAGAAAATATTGACTTTTTCCCTGAAACGAAAAAATATTTCGAATCACTCTAAAAATAATCGAACACTAAAAAGAAGACTTCTGTTAAATAAAAAAAAACTAAATGATTTATTAAATAATAAAATGCTTCTTATAAAGAATTTTATTAACAAATTTTTGACTAATTAAATTAATTTGAAAAATTTTAATAATTTTAATATGATTAAAAAAAATAATTTTATTTTTCGAGAAATTCGCGAATAAAACTGTATGAAAAATAATTGAAATTCTGCGATGAGTTTTATTATTATGAACACAATTTAATTTCTAAAAAGATTTTTATTATTTAAAAAAATAATTGAATCACTGCAAAAAATTTTATTTATTATTGAAAATAAATTAATTATTGCGAAGAAATTTAAAAAACTTTGTAAATAGTAACTTTGTAAATTCTTGTGAAATTTTTATGCTTTATCAAAGTAATTAAATGATTGTGTTTAGAATTTAATTAAAACTTTTCACAAAATAATAATTGAATTTTTTTAAAAAATGTTCTTAAAATAGTAAATATTGAATATCATTTAATTGAGGAGAATTTTTCAAAATAATTGATATTCTAACAAGAATTTTATTAAAATGTTTTAAAAGAATTGGATTTTTTGCGAAAAAATTTATTATTTTTTTTAAATAAATAGAATTTTGCTAACAATTTTGGATAATTTTATTTATAAAGATTATTTCAATTTTGACGAGAATTTTTGAAAAATTTTCAACATAATTTTGAATTTTTTAACAAAGAATATTATTTCTAAAGATAATTGAAATTTTGACAAAAATGTTATTAAAATATTTGAAAATAATTGTATTTTAGAAAAGGATTTTTTTTATTTACAACGTTATCTGACTTTTTAAAGAGAATTTATCTTAGTTCTTCAATTAAAAAATTTTGTAATTAAAAATGCAGGTAAAATTTTATCAAAAATAATTGAAATTCTGCGACGAGTTTTATTATTTATATAAATAATTAAAATTTTGCCAAGAATTTTATTAAAATTTTTTGAGAAAATAATTTAGTTTCAGAAAATAATTTAGTTATTTGTAAAAATAATTACAATTTTAACAAGAATTTTTAAAAAATTTTCTGAACATAATTGAATTTTAAAGAAGAAATTTATTACTATTGAAAATTTTATAACGCAAACAAAAATTCACAATTTTTTCATGAATTCGAAAAATTTAATTTTTTTCCAGCACTGTTAATAAAAAATCCCTGACTTTTCCCTGATTTCCCTGACTATTGTCAATCCTGTAATTGAATTACATAAAAAATCTCAAATAAAATTCGAAATAATTGCAAATAAATGAAACATCATGAAGTTAATATGCGCGCACTGTCAACTTGTAACAAAAAGAAAATCTGGAACATCAGAAATAATTCTTAAGAGATTCATGTTTAAAACATGAAGTACATTTGAGATTTTAGAAAGTTATTTATTTTATTTTTTTCTACTCTTCTTCTTCTCCTTCTTCTTTTATCTCTTGTCGAGGGATTTCCTTCATAATAACGTGACTTTCGTAATTTGTTCGCATATATGAGAATATAATCCTTATGTGAACAAATAAACCTCTCAATTTGCATCTCTTAATAAAATTACATTATTCCAAAACACAATGAATAATTCAGAACATTATTAATAAAAAAGAAAGGAAGAAAAAAGATTTTTATTATTTCAACAATTTTGTTACATTTTTGCCCACTCTTTTTATTTTTGAAATTATTCCTTTTTGTCTCAAGATAAAATATATTTTTTTGTTTCCAATTTAACAAACTACAAAATTTTACAAACAATTAAACAAACTCGTCAATTTAAAAATGATTCTCTAAATTTGAACTAGAAAATTTGTTTAATATTTTTAATTTTGACTTCAAATTAGTAAAGTTTACTAATAAAATAGTAAAAATTATTATTTATTTGTCAAATTGTTTGCTTTTGAATTAGCAAATTTTCCTAATAAAATATTTACATTAAAACTATTTATTAATAAAATTTCTGCCTACGAATTAGTAAATTTTACTAAAATAAATAATAAAATTATTATTTATTAATAAAATTTCTGCCTTTAAAATCAGTACATTTTACTAATAAAATAGTAGAAATTATTATTTATGACTTTTTTTATTATTCAAATTTCTGAATTTAAAAGCAAAAAGGCAGAGTTAGGAAACTAGGAAATATTTTTACTAATTAAAATTTAGAGAGCAATAAGTAAAAATTACTAATCGACAGATATTTGATAAAAGTAATAAAATTGTTATAAACAATTAAAATATACACTTATAAATTTTTTGCAAAAATACATTAATTAAGTAGTATATTAATTAAGTGATAAATTAATTAAATAATATATCAAGTAATAAATTATTTTAATAATATATTAATTAAGTAATAAATTAATTAAATAATACATTAATTAAGTAGTATTTTAATAAAATGATAAATTTAATTAAATAATATATTAATTAAGTAATATACAAAGTAGAGGCAAAGAAAAAAAAGAGAAAAAACAGTGTCTTTACAAGAGTCGTAATATATATGTGATAAAAGGGAAAAGTTATTAAAATCTTCTTACATGAGAAAAAAAAATTCTCGTCACAACAAAAGGAGAGTATTCGTGAGACAATCAATTCGCATTCTCTCACGCGTCATGATTGTTTCCTAAAAAAGAAAAAAATAGGTCTTTTGAGAAGAATAATTGTAAATTATAAAGTCACATTAAAATAGAAGAGTGGGGAATTTTTGTGAAATCGGAAATGCATCCAGATTACGAAAGCCATACGAGAGAGAGAGATAATTTTACGCGTCTACGAACTTGCAATTTCCGCTTCAGATACGCACGCGATTATTTCCTTATATTTATTCACATCAATGACACTCCTCCCTTGTAAAAGAAAATTTAACGATTATTGAATTTCAATATTAATCCATTTGTCTTACTGGAAATTAAAAATAAATATTGCAACAAATAAATTAATTAATTCAAATAAATAAAGAAATAAATCATAAATAATCGAATTAATTAAGTAAACAATAATTAATTACTTTATTATTTACTTAACTAATCAGTAAAATTAATAGACAAATTAGTTAAAAAAAATAATAATCAATAAATTAATTACTTAGTTAACTAATCAGTAAAATGAATAAAAAAATTAATGAAATAAATAATAATTAATAAATTAATTATTCAATTAATCAGTAAAATGAATAAACAAATTAATTAAATAAATAATAATTAATAAATTAATTATTCAATTAATCAGTAAAATAAATAAACTAATTCATTAAATAAATAATAATTAATTAATAAAAATTACAATTTCTGTTTTGCGATGAAAAGAAAATTGTTCGTAAAAATAAATTATGAAGAAAGAAAAATTTTTCTCTTACCGAGATAAAAATGTGGAAAACTAAGAAGAACAGGTGATTCATATTGACATAGTGAGACATTGAATGTTCCTTCAGGAGCACAGGGAGGACCTGCTGGGCAAAAACATTTATTCGACTCCATTCTTTCAGCGGACGCGAAAACATCTTTCGGCGGTGTGAATCTGTATCCAGGAATTCCTCCAGAAGTAATCACTTCTTTCTGTGGATTAAAAGATAAGAAAAAATTCTCATTAAACTGAAATTCCACTTCTTTTCTGCATTTCAAGAAGAAAAAGAAAATTTTAAATAATTACTGAACTGAATTTTTAGTCTCAAAATATTATTATTATTATTATTAATTAATAATAACTAATATTTAACAATTAATTAATAATTAATTATTAAATATAATAATAATAATTAGCAAATAATTATTAAAAAAACGAATTCTTAATAATTAATTATCAAGTGATTATTAAAAATTAAAACTTTCCAATTAATTATCCAGTAATTGTTAAAAAGAATTAGTAAAATTTACTAATAATTTAAAGAATTATTAAATAATATCTAAAAGTTAATTATCAATTGATTATAAATAATTAATATTTAATAATTAATTATTAGTTGATTATTAATAATTATTCATGTTAATATTTATTTTTCACTTAATTATTAATTAATTACTAATTTGTTAATTATTAATTCACATTCTAATAATACGTTATCAGTTGATTCGTAATTAATCATTGACTATAATATACAAAATTAATTTAAATAATATAAATAAAATAATTAACAATTTAATTAACTAAATATAATTTTCTCTAATACACAAAAAAATATAGAATAAAAATTTGCAAACACTTTTAATAAATTAAAAATAATTAAAAATAATTTTTATAAATAACAATATTCATGAATAAATATAAAGTGGCTTTTTTTTATTAAAGTCACAAGCTTCTTTCGAAATAAATTACCATAAATATATAAAAATCATGGATTCAATCTCGATTGAAATTTTTCCGAGTGATAGCAATCAGGAAATTTAATTTGTCAGACTAATAAATCTTCCCTATGATTTTTACAGTACGAATAAAAAAAGAAAAAAAAATTGCTATAAAATTATCATTTCCGTAATGTATAATTAAAAACGAAGGAATAGTTAAAGTTCAAGATTTTGACCTAGAAACAACTACTTCTTCTTTTACCTTCTTCTTCAGTTTTCTTAATTTTATTGCAAAAATTTTTATGGGCCTAATGAATAATGGCCAATACTTTCCATATTAACTGCTTTTTTTTGTTTTTCCTAGTTTTTTTCTGACTTTTTTTTTGTTAAAAAAGAATTTATTAAAAAACAATCATAAATTCAGGGTAAAAAGCAGAGAAAATATTAAATTTATTTCGATCTAGCTTTTATTTTGGAATTATTTTCATTTTATTTTTATAGTTACAAATTATAATTTATAATTATATAAACTTTATTTTTAACTCTACAATTATTATAGTTCCGAATTAAAATTTATAATCGTATTGATTTTTCTCTTCAACTTTACGATTATAGTTATAAAAATTAGCATCTTTAATTGTATAAATTTAATTTGCAAATTTATAATTAAGAGTTATAAATTATAATTTATAATTAGAAAATTTATTTTCAGCCAAAGTTTGCTTTTTTCTTTCCCGACTTTTTTGATAACTTTTCTTTTCAAATATTTTGAATTTTAAAAGTAATAAAATACTAATTTAATCTTTTGAACAAAATTCAAAAAATTTTAAATGTACAAAAAATTGTTTTGAATTTAAAATCAAACAATTATTTTTTCGAAAAAGATTTTTAATATATTTTATTTTTGTTTTTGAAAAATATGTGTTCATTATTGTCACAGTAAAAAATTTTTAGTGTAAAGTACTTTTAAAGTTTTTTATTGAAAATTTTGGAAATAATTTTTATGCTTTGAAAAATTAAAATAAAAGTTTTAAAAATATTTGAATTCCATCGAGAAAGTTAGTTGAAATTTTTTTGAGAAGAATTGAATTATCATAAAAAATGTTATCAAATACTTTAAAAATAATTGAATTCTTTGGAAGAATTTTATTAAAATTTTGTAAAAATAATTGAATTTCGGTCAAAAATTTTATTTGCACGTGAAAATAATTAATTAATTCTTTAGAAGAAATTTATTAAAATTTGTATAAAAATAATTGAACTCTGGGGAGTAATTTTTTTTATTCATGAAAATAATTGAATTTCTATAAAGAATTTTACTAAAATTTTCGTCTACAAGAAAATTTGTTTCTATATTCTATTCTGTTCACTTCAATTCAAACACTAGAAACTTGAAGAGAAAATTCTCATAATTTTTTTTAATAATATATTTTTGTCTAATATTTTTATATAGTTTTAGAAAAAAGAATTTTTATTTTACATCACATTGCAGATTTGATCTTAAACGCCATGTGGTAATTGTGGATCGTGTTTACGTGTCCTTGTTGCGGTTATGAAGCAGTTTGTAATTTACAACTGTCATTTTCACCACAATAAGACAATGTTTAAATTTTTTAATTCGTCGTCATTACTCATAAAAAAATGTGTTTTTACAATTTTTACTCTTGTTTATAAATTATATCCTCTCTAAACTTTCTCTAAATGTCTAATTTTCACTTGTGTGTTAAAAAAAATAATTCCACCGCGCAATTAAAAAAAAAGCTGAAGAAAAAACTATAGTCGTAAAAAAAGGAGGTGATAAAATTACATTTTACATAAAATTTAAACAATTAAAAACAAAAAAATAATTGTCGATCAAGTCTAATTTTGAGTTAATATTGTTCTCATCTAGTAATTATGCTAAACGCTACAAAAATATTTTAATGGAAATTTATTTTCTTGTCGAAGAACACTACACTTCTTGAACTTTGAGAGAGTGAATTAAATGCTTTTTCATGTCTTGTTATTTTAAGTGTTTACATATTTAATGAGAAACGACAATTTTAAATGCTAAAATACATATTTAAAAATAATTTCAATTATAATAACCGAATGACGTGAATGGCGAAAAAAGTGACTTTATTTTTTTTCCCCCGATTTTTCTTTTAAATTCATTTATTCACTGAGTTTCAGCATTTAATGAAAATGTTTACACGTTGAATAAAAAAAAATTATAACATATTTTTTTCAAATAATAATTGTTTTTCTCATCCGATATTTTTTCAAGCAATTTACTCTTCATTAAATAATTTTTCTCAAGTAATAATTTGTTAACTAATATTTTTTCCGATAATATTTTATTTGCAACCAAAAATAAATTTCAACTAATAATTTGTCAACCACTATTTTTTCATCTAAAAATATTGTTTCCATCTAATAATTTCTTTCCACCCCAATAATAATTTTTCAAAATTAATTCAAGAACAAAAAAAATTTGAGACCCACCTGAAAGACGAGTGGCAAAGCCCTACAGAGATCCTTGTCGAATACTTTGAGTACAGTATTTTTTGTGATATGTGGTGGAAAAATACTGCCATCAGTTCCCATAACACTATCGCATTCGTCCGTCTTCCAATGACCCAAATTCAATTTTCCATTCCATTTCTCCAACATTCCATACTTTGTAATGTCCGATTGTCCAGTGAAAATTGTATAATTATCCGGCGATGTGCCATTTTTACCGTAGAGCAAACCAAATTGATCGTATGGCAATTTTTGCTCCTTTGGCACAACGTCCTTGGCCAATTTTAGCAGAGGATCCTCATAGCCCCAGAGAAGTTGTCCAACGGACACTTCGACGAATGGTTTAATTTTCAGGATATCCAAAATTGACGCCATCGCCAATCGAAGAAATCGTGCTGCGTGTTTTGATTGTGTTGTGGCCGAGAGCATTGGTACATTGGGCACCACCACCAAATCGTCCTCTGAACCCACTGAGAGTTCCTGAAATTTAATGAATTTTGTTAGAAAATAGTTACTGATAATTGATCATTAATTAATGGATTTTTATTGATATTTTTTTCTACAATAACTACTAGGAATTGTCATTAAATAAAAATGTCTAATTTTGTTTGTTATAAAGAGAATTAGGCATTTTTTGCTAATGATAATAATTTTTGTTTGGTATTTGGCACGAGGAATTGGGTTCCAAACAGTAAAAATGAATAAGTACTGAAGAATTTTGAACCTGGAACACAACAGAAGTTGTTTCCTAATTTTTATTTTGAGAACCGAACAAAATGCTTTGTACAATTTTAATTTGGATTCGGAATTAAAAGTAGCACAGCACTTTTTATTCTGCTTATTTCATTCCGAATAACTCTGCAGAAATTATGATTTTTAATTCGGAAACTACATCTAAACAACAGACTTCTATTCTTTATGCTGCAACAAACAACATCTGAATTTTGAATCTGAATCTTATTTTGAAAGCCGCATAAAACAACGACTAAAATTTTGATTTTGGAATAAACTTCTAATGTTGAATGCAGAATCTACATCTGAACCAAGAATGAATTTTGAACTTGAATCAGATTTTGAAACCCAAACAAAATGCTGTACACAATTTTGAATTTGGAACAAAAATAACAGAGCTCTTCTGATTTTCAATTTGGAAAGTACACGTAAACAAAAGACTTCTAATTTTTATGCTACAACAGCAACAGAATTTTGAACCTAAATCTGATTTTGAAAGCCGAACAAAATGCTTTCCACAATTTTAAACTCGATTCCAGAATAAAAATAGTAGAGCACTTCTGGTTCTAAATTTTTAATCCTAGAAACTATGCTGGACTTTCTAATTTTTAATTACGAAACTGCATCTAATCAACAGGCGTCTAATTTTGATTTTTACACCCAAATGACAACAGAATTTTGAACCTAAACCATTTCGATCAAGGAGTAAAAACAACTGTGTGTTTATTTATTTCTTTTGAAACCAAGCAACAGAAGGAACAGAAACAAAATCAAAACAATTCTGCCTCTAAAAAAACCACAAAAATTAATTCTACTCTTGTAACCAATGTGACAAATTTTGAATTCATTACTCAGAAAGAACATTATGTTAAACATTAATAAAATTAATGTAATCTGTTTTCATTTCTTAATTGTTTTTACAGACACTTTCTTCGTCCCAAAAAAACAACAACTACGAAAAAAATACAATAAAAATATTGATCTTGCCTGCAACTTCTATTTCGGTATGTTGCATAATTTATTACCGTTTCTCGCAATCTCAAGAACAAATTTACGTTTTGCTATTACTGAAAAATGATTACAAAAGTTATACAAGCAATAAAGTGCACACGTAAGTTTATATTAAGTCACAGAATGCGAGCAGGTAACTAGGAAGAGAATTATAATAATTCAAAAAGCAACTATATCATATCACGAGTATATAGCACTCGACTTACAACATTCAACGATCCATAAACATGAATGACAAAAAGAAATATATTAATATTATTTGACAACAATTCAATTCTTCTTCTATGTGCGAATTTTCGTACATCACAATCATAACAAAAATAAAAAACAATTCCTTAGCCAAAAAAAAACAAATTTCTACCAAAAAAATCCGTAAAATATTTACTTTATGCAGATCTCTTCGAATCATTTTAATCTCCAAAAAGCAAATTTCTACTAAACCAATTCCTTTACAGATCTTTTCGACTCATGTTAATTTGTATGTTCGTAAAAAAAATACAATTTCCTTTATTGTAAAAGGAAATTTTTATGCAAAGAAAAAGAAGAAGAAGCAAAGGAAAAAATTTTAATGATTTAAAAACTGTTCCTCAATTATTCTCGTCACATTATACACAATATTCTAGTGTTTCGTGAATCGAATGACAAATATTGATATGCAAAATAAAAATGACTCACTGGCGAGAAGATATATTCCTTCTTCGGCTTATAGCTGACTGTATCATTTCCATTGAATTGAAGTTCAACTTTCTCCCATGTTTGCAAATAAACATAAGGGCCAATTTCTTGTAATACTGGCTTATCGCCATTATTAAGGAATTCATCGGCATTTGTAACATTATAAATATAAACGTGCATCTCAGGCGTAACTGGTGGCGCTCTCCACCAATCAAACGATTTATTCCCCTCTTTCAGCGACACTTGCTTATTTATTATTGCATTTATTAAATTTGGAAATACTGATGCCAATATTGCGGCAATTATAACTAGAAGCAGTCCAAACGCCACTGCTGCCCCTAAAAAACAAAAAATTAAAAATTAATCATTATTCTAAATAACATCATTTGTAAAAATATCAAGACTATTTTAATATTTATCTTTAATAAAAAAATAACCTAATAATAATAATATAAAATAGCAAATTAACAATAATTACAGTGATTAATTTCAAAAATAAATAAATTCCTTTTATTTAAACGTTCAGGACATTTGGGAAACTTTTAGGAACTTGATAGGAAATAAAAATTAAATGATTTTTACTCTCGTTTTTTTTTATTTACTCTCAAGGCTTTTGAAAGGTTTTTGATGATAAACACGAGAGCCATATAAAATTTACTCTTTTCCTTTTCTTTTTCACTTTGGACCCAATATTTGCATAACGAGTTGCAATTCCTTAGTATAGAAAATAAAAAAAAAATCATTAGATTGAGAGAAAAAAAGGAAAATTTATAAAAATTTAGTGATAGAGTCACGAATTTCGCAAATTTCGTGCGACTAAAACGTAAATATTGTCAGATAATAAATAGTTTTGCCGACCGGATGGTGTTACAAAAAAAATTATCTTATTTGGCTTTCTCAATGCCAAGGTCGTGCTCATTAAAAATCTTCACTAAATGCGTCAAAGGAAATCTTCTTTTTTTTTGGACAAGAAACTATAAAAGACAACAAAACTATAATACACCTTGTAAAACTTTTGTAAACTTTCAAAATAAATTGCTGAGCCATCGCAAATTTTATACAATCTCAAAATCACAAGGACAACGAGTTCGGAATGTTTTTTCCTCATATTCAATATTATAATATTATTAAAAGTTAATAGAGTAGAAATATTTATTTCAGACATTTGAAAAATTTAAAAAATTATCCATTTTTTCAGTCACTTTATTTTTTTCTAATTTTTATTAGAGATTTCTGAAAATTTCGAACGTTTAAATTGCTATTTAATTTATATATTTTATTTTTAAAAAATGATTTCGTACTTTAAAGAATCCTAAATTAACTAAAAATATTTAATTTTCATTATTTTCCATATTTTTTTTAGTAAACTTATAAAATTATTCACTGTTATTTTATTTAAAAAAAGAAATTATTTCGTAAATTAAACACTTAATTCTAAATCTTCTAAATTAACTAAAAATATTTAATTTACACTATTTTCCATAATTTATTTAGCAAATTTTGAAAAATATTTATTGCATTACATTAAAAAAAAATAATTTCGAAAATTAAAGAGTTAATTTTAAATTAACTAAAATTATTTAATTCACATTATTTTCAATATTTTATTTAGTAAATTTTTAAAAAATATTTAAAATAAAAAATTTCGTTCAGAACTTTAGGAAAATTAGAGAAGTTGCTATTAATAAGAAATACTTATTTATCTAATACTTTACTTTAATTTGATATTTATTTCATTTTGATACTATTTTATAGTAATTTTAACAATTATTAACAATGTTTTTATTATTAATATTTATATTATTAATTTTAAAACTTAAACGAAACAATTTTCTCTTAATCACCAGGATTCAAGTTTCCATTCACTTCATTTCGTTTGTGAGAGAACTTTTATGCCCTCTAGGCGGGAATTTAACAAACTTTTAGGCGCGAAATTCAAAAAATTTAAATATTTAAATATAAATGATTAACAATATAATAATAAATAATATTTAGAATGAAATATTTATAAGATTCATAATATAAATAATAAATGATAAATAAATAAAATAATAATATAAATAAATATAAATAATTAAATAAATAATAATTAATATAAATAATAATAAAAATATGTATGATTAAATAGTTGAACATTAAGTATTTAAATCTCCATTCTAATTTAACTACAAATTTTATATTTCAAAATTTAAATATTTTTAAATTCCACTTAATAACTAAGCGTATGAAATATTACGAAATTTTTCTTAAATATATGCTAATGACATTTATTATATTATATTATATTATAATAAAATATATACCTCTTTACATTGCAAATTTGAAACTTTTGTTATGAAACTTTTTATTATAATAATATTTATTATTTATAACACAAATTCTAAGCGTTGCAATATTCTCGTAATAATAATCAGAACTGAAAATTATACCAAGAAACCAAGTGTAACTGCATAATGAAAAAAATTTGCAAATTCTTTCGAAAGAATATTTATATATTACCAAATATAGAGTGATATAATATATTTTTTTCGAGAAGCACAAAAAATTTTTTATCTCTTTGGAAAATGTTTTTTAAATAATATTGAAAAAGGAACAAAAAAGTATAAGAGAGAAAATAAAAGTATATCCTTTTTGTAACAAAAAGAAAACTATAAAATTACAAATAAAAATAATTTTACTTTTAACATTTTTTTCTTGTATAATAAATTATATATTTTTGATAATTATCCTTTTTGATTAATTATACTAATTAATTTTATACTAATAGCTAATAGATTTTGGTAAAAAAAAGTAATTTTATACTATTACGTTTTAGTAAAAAATTAAATAATTTTACACTATTTCATTTTAGTAAAAAATTAAATAATTATTAATATTTTTACCAAATTGTTGAAGTATAAAATTAATTAAAAAATTTAATAAAATATGAATTATTAATTTGATATTAATTTATTAATTCATTAATTATTTTTAGTTTAGAAATTTTTTTTTATAGTTTTATTTAGATTAAAAAAGTTTTCCTTTTGTACCCAGTAAAAAATAATTTTTAATGGAGTAAACATTTTTTGGTAATACTTTAATAAAAATTAATTAAATTCTTTAGAAAAATTTTTTTTATCATTTCATTCTAAATAATTCTTCTTTTTGTACACAGTAAAAAATAATTTTCAGCATAAAACTATAATAGTTAACCATAAAAAAGAAATTTTTAAAATAAAAAATTTTAATTTGCAAAAAATAACTCAATGAAACGAACTAATTAGCATATTTATCATCAGATAATGGCTAATTAGCATATTAATCATCAGATAATGGATTACATTGTATTTTATATGGAGAAAAATAGAGTTTATTTTTCTTTCCGGGAAAAATTGGAAATTATTGTAAATATATAAAGAAAGTGAAAAGTGGCAATCATAATAATCGCAAATAATATTTAAAAACTAAATCTTTGGCTAATGTCTTCTTTTTCTTCCGCTTGCGTGAGCAAAATGCATTGAAGAAAAGAATAGGTTTTATATTATATGACTGCGAATATAAAATACATTTAATCAAGGTCTAATGCACTTGCAAATAAATATGTTATGAGTTTCGAGTAGAGGTGTTGAGTGAATTTTTTTTTTTTTTTTTTTAAACAGGAGATAATATGTGGGCATGTAGAGAAAGTAGAAAAAATACGGAAGTAGAGACGCACATTAAATTCTACTTTTAACAGGAAGGGCCAATGTCGCGACATTGACGAGTGATGAGAGTTGGAAATATGTTATTATTTGTTTATTTACTGTATGGGCTAATTTAGTTTTACTCTAGTTTATGAAATTTTATTTTCTTCGATTTTTAGTGTTCTATTTTATTCTATTTGTTTTTATTCAATTTTAATTTATTTTCATTACTCAATTTTATTCTATTCTTTTCTATTTTATTTTATTCTTTTTAATTCAATTTTAATTCTATTCTATTCTATTTAATTTTATTCTATTCGATTTTCTTCTTTTCATTTTTATATTATTCGATTTTGTTCTATTAGTTTTTATTTTATTTGATTTTATTCCATTCGTTTCTATTTAATTTTATTCTATTCAATTTTATGCTTTTCGTTTTAATTTTACCAGATTTTATTTTAATTGTTTGTATTTTATTTCATTCTATTCAATTTTATTTTAATTTTTTCTATTCAATTTTTTTCTATTCGTTTTTATTTAATAATTTTATACTTTTTTTATTCAATTCGATTTTATTTTTTTCGTTTCTATTTTATTCGATTTTATTCCAATTATTTTTATTTTGTTCGATTTTATTAAATTCGTTTCTATTTTATTTTATTCAATTCAATTATATTCATTTCGTTATTATTTTATTTGACTTTATTCTTTTCGTTTTTATTCTATTCAAATTTATTCAACTGCTTACTATTCAAACCCTATTTTATTCTTTTCGTCTTTATTTAATATCTTTTCATTAAATTATACACGATTTTTTTCCATTATATTTTTAATATTCTACTTAATTTCCACTAGATTATATTTTAAATTTGTTTCGTATTAAAAGTTTACACTTTATTCTAATAATATTTCGTCAGATTAAAAAAAAAATTTATTAACTTTGAAAATATTTAATTTAGATTTTAAATATTTTTTTACATTAATAAAAATTTGAAAATATTTTAAATCAAAGACAATTCATTCATTTTAACTTTTTAAACTTGTTGATTGTGAAATTTTTGTTAAAATATTTATATATTTATTAATCAGTTGAAGTGAGAGTAAATATTTAATTTCACACTAAATTATTTAATGGAAACAAAAAAAAATTAATTTTTATAGTAAATTAATTTTCATAGTTACTATTTTTACTATAAAAATAAAAACATATATTAACTAAAGTTACTATTTTTTATAGTAAATTAATTAATTTTTAAAAATAAAAATTTAGTTTCATAGCAAATTTAAGGAATTTTGTTGAAAAAATATTTAATTTTCAATTAATTATATAAAAATCATAAAAATGAATAAAAATTATGTAAATTTGTTTAAGTTCAAACATTTAATAATTAGTTAAATGGAAAATAGAAATTTCGTTTCAGGTCAAAATTTATTTTGTAAAATAGAAATTTAGTTTCAAGCGGAAAATTAATTAATTTTGCAAAAAATGTGTTGTTTCAATTAATTATGTAAAAATTTATAGAAAACAAAAATTTTGTTAAATTTTTTTTATGTAAATATTACCTAATTATTTGAATTGAGAATAAAAATGTTACTTCATGGTGAATTAATTAATTTTCTTTTACTTATCAATTTAATTTTGCCAAAATAATATTTAATTTTCAATTAATTAAAAAACTTATTAAAATTTATAGAAATATTTTTGGTAAGATTAAATATATTTAATAATTAGTTAAAGATTGAAAATAAAAATTTAATTTAATAGTAAATTAATTAATTTACTTTATTTATCAATTTAATATTACAACAAACAAATTTAATATTTTTATTTTGTTTCTTAATTTTAAAAAATGTATAGAAATTTATAGAAATTCTGTTAATATTGATGTAAATGAATAGTTAAATATTAGAGTAAAAAAATCGTTAAATTAAAAATTTAAAATCGTTAAATTGAAAATAAAAAATACTTAAATTAAAAATAATTAAATTAAACTTAAAAAAATTAAAAATCATTAAAATAAAATTATTAAAAAAAAGCTAAATTAAAAATAAAAAATACTTTCACGGCAAAAAAAAATAATAAAAAAAAAATTATTTTTCATTCCAATTTTTGTGATTTCTTTGATTCCTTGTGAACTGAAATTGTAACTGTTTATATTATTGTAAGTTTTAAACATTGAAAGATGGAGGGCCTTTCACCGTCATGAACTCAATTACTTGTATAACTTGCTCCACTAACACAAGACCCTGATGGCTACTTGACTCTTGTAATTAAAAAAACACGGTTTCCTTGGTTAAGAGCACATTTTATTTATATAAAAAAGAAGAAAAAATACGATTTACTCAATACTCATTGCCATAGTCTCTTGGATACTAAAATAAAAGTATCTATTTAAATTATTTTTTTTACGATTTTCAATTTTTCACCACGTTATAAAATAATAATAATAATATCTCCTGTATACCAAAAGAAAAATTCTTTTACACTCCAGACAGGAAAAAAAAGACATGAAAATAACTAATTTCCTGCTAGTCATCGTTCTTCTGAATGCAAAAAAGTTACTTACAATGCAATCATAAATAAACCATTAAAGAAATTAATAAACAATTTTTTTTATTTATTTACATTAATATTTATTAATAATATAAATTATTATTTATAAATAATAATAATATTAATAATAATATTAATAATAATAACAATAATAATAATAATAATAATAATAATAATAATTAAATACTTATTTTATTTACTTTGCTTATTTTATTTATTTACTAGATTTTTATATTTATTAATATATTTATTATTTTGTATAACAAATAAATAATAAATAAATATACCTCGAAATAATGAAGAAATAATTAATACCTAAATTTAAAATTGAATAAATTAATAAAATATTTAATAAAAATTTATTTATTAAAAAAAGACAGTATAATTTTTTCTAAATTTGTAAATTATTTTTTCGATTAAGTTCTTCATTTGCATTCGATTATTAATTAAGTCTATAAATAAATAAATAAAAATAGACGGATGTAACGTGAAGGGAAAATTTTTTATTCTTCTTTTTGGATTGAGGAACTTAAAGAAATGTTGCTTTTTTATACCATTTAATTGTAAATGTCAATTTTACTACTTTCACTCTTATGGCATTATCGAATCGCGAGAGAAGGAAAAGCCACTAAACAAGATATATAAAACTTGAGGGACATGAAAATTATACAATCTCAATGATGATGAACTAAAAAATTCCCCGAGTTTTTCTTTTCATTCCATAAAGAAGAAATTTTCGAAAATTCCAAAACAATTCCCCCAAATTATTTCTTTTCCCTCCAAAAATATTTTTCAAAACTATTTTTCATTGTCATTCAATTTCACGTTTAAGTTAACAAAAAAAAATTGTTTTAATTTTCAATCTTCTTATTTTTTTTTAACCATGAAAATTTTTCTACACTTGTAAGTATTAAATAATTGTATTAAATAATAAAATAATAGATTTAATTATTATTAAATCTAAATAATTTAACTCTAATTTAGTTATAAAATAAATAAATGTATAAATAAGTGAATAAAATACAAAATAAAATTTTTAAAAATAAACAATTTATTCATGTTCAATATTTGCCACGAAAGGAAGAAGAAAAAATAATAATTTTCATGTGTGTGACTCTCCTAATTTTACGACTGTTTTCATCCTTGAGTAAATAACAACTCTCTCGATAATAAAAAAATTTTTTTTCCAGTAGTGAAAAATGATAATTAATTTTTTTTTCTCCCTCGGCTGATTTTTTTCCGCACAATTATATAAAATCCAGTAGGTTGTTGATTTTTTTTTATTACAAATTTTATTGAGACCAGTGACACTGGGAGGAACGAGAGGGTAAAAAAAGATAAAATGTCCTTCTCAGGTCTAAGGACGACAGGATTATTGAACAAAATGTTAATAATATATGGTCATATCATTAAAATGAAGCAATGCCTCGGTCAAGCTTAATAAAAAAAAGAAGAAAAAAACATTTTTCAACAATTAAACGCAAAAGGTGAGGAAAATTATGTAAAAAAAAATATATACGGAAATTCATTAGGATAATGAGAAAATTACTTTTTTCACAAATTTTAACTGCCTACAAAAGAAATTTTTTTTCTATTCGAATTGTTTATTTATTTATATAAATAAACAATTCGTTGTATTTCAGACTTTTTGTCTGCCTAATAAATAAATAATTAAATAAATAAATAAACAAATATTTAAAAACATAAACTCTTCAAGTGTAAAATTATTTTTTTGAACTCAAGATAAATTCAAAATAAATGAATAAATAAATATCGAAATAATAATTTAAATAAATAAAATCTCCAAGTGTAAAATTATTTCTTTTTAACTCAAAAATTTAATATCCTAATTATTTATTTTTGTCAAAATAAAAAAAAATAATTCATATCGAAATAAATATTAAAATAAATAAACTCTCCAAGTGTAAAATTATTATTTTTTCTCAAGAATTTAATAATATCCTAATTATTTATTTTTGTCAAAATATAAAACTGGCTTTTGTTAAAATTCTCCTTCTTTTATTAAAACAACTTATTGCTATCAATATTATTATATAAATAAAATTTTAATTAAATTATAAAATTAATTTTCCTTTTTTTCATTTGCAAAAGTTATTAATTTTTAATATTCAATGGAAATTATTCAATAATTTTCCAAAAAATATTTTTCTTTTCAATTAAATATTTACACTGCTACAAATATTTTATCATCGACTTTTGCAAAATCTTTTAGTTTATTTAATTAATAAAAAAAAAAATTACGAATGTTTTATAATTGTATTTTTTCACAAATAATATTTTCGATGAATTTTACAATCCAAGACACCATAGAGTGAAAATGAACGAATTATACACCTGTTGTATAATATTCTCACTTTCCATAATTCCAATGACCTAATTCTATACATATAGGTATACTTTCGATGATTCTTTCACGGCTTTTTCATTATTGCTATTCATTAGAAACTTGAACAAAGAAAAAAAAAGAAAATAAAGAAAATGTGAGAGTAAAATGTGCCTCTTGATAATTTAAATGCATTTTTCTATTTCGAAAGAAAATAAAGTACGAAGGTAAAAAAAATATATTTAAATACTACAGTATAAAATAATTAAATTTAAAAAATAATAATTAAAAAAAATTATTAATTCCTACAAAAAGTTTTTTTATTATTTTGAAAATTTTAATGAACAAATGAATTATTACTATTATTAATGTAAAATAATTAAATTTAAAAAAAAAATAAAAACAATTATTAACTCCTACAAAGTTTTTTATTATTTCAAAAATTTTAATGAATGAAGGAATGAATATTAATATCAATAATAATAAATAAAAAACTAAAATACAATAACAATTATTTTAAATTTGTTTAATTAATTATTATTAATCATTAGCAATTATTTATTTTTAATATTAATATCATTATAATAATAAATAAAAAACTAAAATACAATAATAATTGTTCTTAATTTGTTTAATTAATTATTATTAATCATTAGTAATGATTTATTTTTAATATTAATAACAATTATTGTTGTTCGAATAATTTTACGTCCGTTATTAAATATTTTGTTAATATTTATTAATTTCTTGTTATTAAATATTTAAATCCTTTTAAAGGCCTCTTAAAATTAATTTAACAAAATAATTATCATTTTCAAATGGAAAATCTTTTTTTCTTCTCGTTTTGTTTTTCTTTTTTATCTATATAATTGTACATTGTATGACGTCTGTAAAAAATCACACAGACAAAACGCGACTAGAAAGACAAGTAATTAATATGAATCGTCCATCAAAACCGTTGCGGCAAAGGAAGGTTGTTGGATTTCTCAATGCTTTTCACGAGAGAGAAAAAGAAAGAGAGTGAGAGAATGAGAGAAAGAGAGACAAACAAAAAAGAAAGAAAGAGAGAGATAGAAGTTCAACTTTGTCATGTACATTTTTTAAACTTTAATAGTTCCCTCGATGATGGTGTAATTGACTATTAATTATGCAAAGCACATTTCAAACTAACGTCAGACCGCCGACCTTATAAATTCCTTCAATGGGTAGCTTTACGATGATTTCAATAATAATTTTTAATGTTATTAATATTTCATATTTATTATATGTACACACGCATAGAAGTCACTATTATTTTATTTTTAATTCAAAAAATTCTAATCTAACTCTTGGTGAAATTAAAAAAAAAGGACAAAAAATAATAAATTGGCCGAAAGCTAAACAAAAACAGAAAAATAATTTTTATCACCAGAGAAAAAGAACTTTAGAAAAAAATTAATATAGTTTTTTAATAATAATAATGATAAGAATAAGAATTACTATTGTTTATATTATTAGTATTAATAGTAATTGATAATTATCAATAATTAATGTATTAAAAATCAAAATTTGTAAAGAATATTAATTTCAAAATTTGAATTTCGCGCCATTCAATTTAATTCTATGACGCGTCCGCTAGGTGGTGAGAGAACGCTTCGCTCATAAGCGAGATAATGATAGTATAATTTCTAAAACTATTATTTTTAATTATTATTTTATATCTCTACTTCATTTATATCAATGATTATAAATTAATATTTATATTAATATTTATATTACATTTACATTATTTATTTTATATATTTTACATAATTTATTTATTTCCACAATTATTTATTTACTTTGATATCAATATTAGTGATTATTTATTCATTATTAGCATCACCATTAACATTTATTAATAATTATTGTATTAAATATCAAAATTCAAAAGAAAATTAATTGAAAAATTTGAATTTCGCGCCCATCAATTTAATTCCATGACGCGTCCGCCAGATGGCAAAAGAAAGCTTCGCTCATAAACGTTTTTCTACCTATTACACATTTATTAATCATTATTAATTAAAACCTAAAAATCAGGTCAAAATTTACGAATATAATGAAACCTGACTAAAGTAAATAAATAAAATTAATTACTATAAATTATTATAATTTTTTTTTAATTTTATGTAGTGAAGAAAAACGAAAGTCTATAATAAAAAGGCGTGTCAATATCCTAACAAAACATCAGGAAATATATATTTTTTGGTGAAAATAGATTAATGTTTTGTACAGAAATTTTTTTTTATTATCTTTTTCTTCACTTTTAAAATGAAAAAAAAATTGTTGTTTAAATCATCAATATAAAGATAATGATCAAATTGGAGGACAATTACAAAACGATTCACACGAAAGAAATTGATTGACATAAAATGATATGATGTAAAGTTAGTGATGTAACTTGAACATTTTAAATCAACCTTTGCTTACTTCCTGTGAATCAACTTACTTTATACTACTGACGAAGCAGATTTATGAAATAATATATATTACACTGTATAAGGTCAAGGACAACAAGGATTAAATTCCAAAATGAACAATTAATTATCATCTCAATGTATTATTAGGATGAAAAAAAATTTATCAAAATTGACCCCTTCCCCCGAGATCAAGGTTGTCATCCTAATTATTTTTTAAACAGTTTTTAAAATGCATTTTATTTAATGCAATTATTGAAATAATTTAAATGCAATTATTTTGCAAAAATAGACAAAAAAATTTTTTTAGTCAAAAAGCGAAGGAATAAAAAAATGGAAAAGAAAAAATAAAACAAAAAACCAAAATAAAACAAAACAGAAATAAACAAAAAATAGAAATAAAAAAAAGAAAACAACAAAATAAATTACTGTTGCCGAAGACGAAAAAAAGTTTTTATAATAACAAATCAGAAAGACACAATAAATAATATGTTACTTAATACAAAACAAAAGAAAAATTAATATGCAACAATGGGAGAAAAAAAGTTGCATATTAATAATCTTGATACAACTTTTTTTTCCTGAAATTTGAACTTTCGCAATCTTCTGTTGACCTCTATTAATGAGATGAAAAAAAGAGAGGAAGATTTGAGTGTACAAAAAAATTGAACAAAAAACAAAGAATAACTGACAAATTTAAATAACTTGTTTCTCATGTTTTTCATTCATTTTTTATTTCAAATTTGAATTACAAAAAGATGTCATTTATCAAAAAAAAAAAAAAAAAATGTTATAAACATGTTATAAATCTTTTTCCAACATTAAAATGGAATTTATTATTCAAAACAATAATGTATATAAATTTCTGTTGTTATTTATTTTATCACAGAAATTAAACCTTTTTAAATTTCAACTCGAATTATTTGAAATTTCATTTAGTTTTCTTCAATAGTTCGAAAATTAACTATATTACACGATTTCTCCAAAAAAATTTTTGTCGCCCTCTGGCGGAGGCGTCACTAAATTAAAATGGAGCAAAATTTAAATCGTTTTTAAAAAATAATTGTTATTTTCCTAAACAAATACAAAATTCTATTAGTGACAAAAATAAAAATTTGTTTCTTTTCCCAGTCGAAAAACAAATTAACAAAACAATAAATTTTGCAATTCTTTCAGTAACAATAAGTAAAAATTTGCTTTTTTGTAAATTAAAAAACAAATAATAAATTAATTTAAGTAATCAATTTTAGTCTTCTTTTAGTAACAGACGTAGAATTTTTTTTTCTAGTAGATAAAAAACAAAATTATAAATAAATATAAAAATAGTAAATTTAAATAAAAATCCCTTAGCTTTTTTCATTAAGAGAGTTTGTTTCTGAGAGTTTCATTCTACAGGATCTCAAGGAGCAACTTTTTACTTTAAGTCGTTTAAGGGCAAAGAATTTTTTGTCGCCACCTATCGGAGGCGTCACTGAATTATAATGACGCGCAATTTAAATCGATTTGTTTTTACTTTTCATTTATTTCTCTCTTTTCTATTTTTCTTAATCTTTTCAGTAAAGAATTTTCTATAGGATATTTTTATTTTCAAATTCGAGTGCAAAAATTATATTTTTGTTTACGTATAAACGTATATGAAAGTAAAATAGAGAAAATCTGCCGGTTCATTCACCGCTCGTGTGTATACACTCGTAACAATTATTATGCCATATGTATATATACAAATATAATGTATATCTAATTACGATAAATTTCCTCTAGTTTCGTGTGTTACGTTGCGCGCTTAAGAAGTGCATTTTCCAACAATAATATATATTCTCCCATTCCCAGCGAGCGCGCAAGTGGTGGCAAAAGGATCGAATATAATCTATTCTCACGCGAACACGATGTTATCAACTAATGTTGACAATGTGAATGGACTTTCATGAGACCTAAGAACTCTCTTCATCAACATAAGTGCAAAAAAAATTTGTTTTATCCACCCAAACAACACACACACACAAGAAAACTACACTTTCTAAAACCATAAATTCTTATTATATAGACAAAAAATGATCCTAAAGTGGTCCATAAACATTTTTTTTCTAATCTTACGGAACGAAAATTTAAATTACAAAAAAACATTAAAAAATGTATTAAAAAAATTCTATTACAAAAGACTTCTAGAAAATTTGGATTACAATTTTTTTTTCTACTTATATCAGTCTCAACTTTGGATATACGATTTTGTGATACACATTTTTATACTAAAAACATTGTAATGAGCTAGATTGATTCTGATACGAAAACACAAGATTTCTACACGTGCTGGTTATATAAAAATCTTTTTCCTTCTTTTGCTCTTTTTTCATTGAGATAATAATACCTAATCATTACATAATAAATTAAATTACACAAATGTCAATATTACTTCTTTTTTTATAAAAAAAAAAAAATTTGCAAACGATTGCATGTTAATTAATCCCCGCCAATTAATATCGTTATTTTCAAGTCAAAACCCAGTGACATTCAAAAGGAACAATTAAAAAATTTTTTTTTAAATACAAATTTTCTTTTCATTGCTAAAAGAAAACCAAAATTTACTGTTTTTTTAAATTTATTTTTGTTAATGAAAGAAATCCATTATTTGTTTTTTAACTATGAAAAGAAACAAAATTTATTTTCTTTACAGAAAGAAGACCAAATTATATGATGTATTTGTTTAGGAAAGAAACAAATTTTTTTAAGCCATTTAAATTTCACGCTACTTTAGTTCAGTGACGCCTCCGACAGATGGCGACGAAAATTTATTGCTCTTAAACGACAGAAAATAAAAAGTAGATCTTTCGAATTATTTAGAATTTTTTTTGATTTATTTTTTAACTAAAAAAAGTAACAATTTTTTGTTTTCGTTTCAAAAAGAAGATCAGTATTTAATATTTAAATATATAATGAATTTGTTTAGGAAAAAACTCAATTTTTTCAAAGTCGATTGAAAATTCGCGCCATTGTAGTTCAGTGACGCTTCCGACAGATAACGACAAACATTTTTGCCCCTACACGACTTAAAATACTAAAAAAAATACAAAAAATTATCATTCGATTTACTGAAAAAAATAGAAATTTAATTAACTTAATTTTCGTGTTTTTTTTGCAAAATAAAGACAACAACCTTAATTTTACTAGAAAAGACCAAAAATTTATTTTGCTTTCTTCCAATAAAATAAAAAAAATTCAGAAACTGATTCCAAATAATAGAAAGAAATAAAATGAAGTAAAAATGGAAACTAAAGGAAAATTCCGTAACGGTTTTTTTGTATACAGTGAACTTGAAAATATTTTTTTTCCCATTTTGACATGATTTTCATGATGGATAAATGCCAAAAGGATTTTGTTTATCGAGAAGCTATTGGGAATTTAAACGACTAACAAGTAGTAACAACTATATTGCACGTGGTATGCGGAATAATATAGGATCGCCTTGAAAGTCAAATGGAAAATCCAAAGTGCGTGCACGTTGTTAAGGTGACCTGACAATATCTAATGAGCTACTTATTTCACATCTTTTTCCTATACATAAATTTATTCTCCTCTATTATTACGTATATTATATTAGTCTAATTTTTATTTTAGAAAAAAAGTTAAATAACAATTGAAGTAGAACTGTTTTTTACTCATTTTATTGTCGCCTTTTTATTTTACCTATTTCTTTTCTTTTAAAACTGTCTTCACTTAATTTTCTTCAATCCAAGAGAATTTTTTGTCAATATTTATTTATTTTTTGAAATGTATTTATATTCTTTTATAATAATAATAATTTTTTTGTTTAAATATTTTCAAGTTGTGTAATACGTCGATTAAGGACAATGAATTCTCTATGGCCATCTAGCGGAGGCGTCACTGAACTATAATGACGAAAATTACAATCTACAAAAAGGAAAGCACTTTTATTATATTTAATCATTTATTATTATATATTTATTAGTATTATTATTTAAATTTATTGATTATTTATTTTGACATGTAATTAATTAAATTAACCAATCAACAAGAACTTGTGATTGAGGAATAATATTCGACGAAAATTTTTTTCCTAAATTCAGAAATCCCGAGAGACAGAGCGAATCGTATATATAATTAAGACATTTTCGTGTTTCATTGTGACGACAAATTATTGCATTGCAAGAACCACTTTTTTCCTTACAAACAAAAACTGTAATTATAATGAATAAACTGGTTTCATAAAATTAAAAAAAAACATTGTATTATTTACTATGTGTTGGAATTAAAATATTTGATTGTTAATTTTTTTTATTCCTTTTAAAAATCCAGTTTTAATCAATAAATTCTTCGTAAAATATTGTCATTTATTCGAATTGCGTAATAACATAAGGTGACAAATAAAAATTACTGCGCGATTTAAATTTTACATTAGAGTAACAGAAAATAAATGAAAATATTTTACATAGAAGTCTTCAAAATTAAAAAAAGTTCAATAAAAAAAATATTAGAATGTTAATAATAGTAATTATAATTATAATAGAAGTAATAATAATAATATTAATAATAATAATAATATTAATAATAATAATATTAATAATAATAATAATATTAATAATAATAATAATAATAATAATAATAATAATAAGAATAACAATAGTCAAATTTAAAAGATTGAAACTTAAAAACATTTTTTCTACATTGTTTGCAGATTGGAAAACTGTGGGAAAAAAGCAATTGCGAAAAAGAAAAGTTGAGAGCAATTTAGAAAAAAGACTTTTCTAGTTAATTGCGATCGTTAAATGATTCACTAATTAATAAATATTTCCTTTCCCATCAGTGACTTGAAGAATCTCGATCTTTTTCTCTTTTTTTTTCTTTCCAATCGTCAGCATTTCTTTTTCTCCTCAAGTCAATGACTTTTGCCATCAGTAAACCGTGAATCTATTACAGCACGTGCTACTATTTACAGTAATGTCACTATACATCTCTCAATATATTAACCAAACAGAAAAGAAAAAAAATCCATAATTTTAAAATATGAAAAAATGCAAAATAGATTTCTATTAAAAGATTATAATCAAGGCAAAGGTCAACTATCGCGTATTACAGTTAATTTTCCGATAATGAAATTAAAAACTCTCAAAAGAGAGACATTTCATTTAAGAGCAAAATTAATTCACTTCGCCATCTGTCGGTAGCGTCACTGAATTACAATGGCGCGAAATTTAAATCGACTTTTAAAAAATTCGGGTTTTTTCTACTAATCTCCGGAATTAAAAATAGATTTTTATTGAAAGATTAATCGAGGCGATTGTCAAATATTTTAGGAAAGAAAATTAATGTAAAAATCGAAATGGTATCAAAGAATCGCTATTAAAGTTGCTTGTTCATAATAAATTCTTTCGCCATCTGCTGGAGGCGTCAGTGAATTACAATGACACGAAATTTAAGTCGACTTGTTTCTATTTAATAATCAATAATAAGCGAATAAAATAAATCGATTCAAATGTCGCTCTATAGCAAAATCGTACAAATTTTAATTTAATCTTCACTAACTATCGATTAAATTAAAGGTAAAGAAATCGTTTCAAATTTCGCGGTTTGTGTAATTTAGTGACGCCTCCGACAGATGGCAACAAAAATTCACCTCTCTTAAACGACTGAAAATAAAAGTCAGCCAAAAGTCATTGAAAGAAATTATTCTTTCCTTTGTCTTAAATGGCTTTTGGCTCTCCCTTATAGATATCAGAATGTCGTTGATGAACATAATATTTTTCTAAATCAAAGAAATTCTTTTCATTCTAGAAATAAACTACAAGTCTTGTTGAGAGGAAAATATATTTTCTTTTGTCGGAAAAAGAAAAGAAGAAACGGAGGACTTTGCACCTGTCTTGTGATTTTTTTTTCTCTTAACGCGAATAAAATCTTTCCAAGTGAATGATCTAAAGTTGTATGGGTTTAATTGAAGATAGTTTTCTGTCCATCTTTATAGACAACCACAAGCAAAGGAGTCTCACTTTAAGTGTGACTGGGTTAGAGAGGAAGGAATGCAGCAATCGCTTAGCCTGTTCTCTTGCAGTAAATGTGCGTGTGTAACCAGGCAGGTCACATAAAACTTTATACCTTTATAAACACATGTGCACATTTACGTTACACATGTGCACATTTACGTTACACATGTAGACATAAATACAAAAAATCATTTGTAGGGCCAAGTGTACATGCTCTACGCCTACAGTACAGTATAGTAAATATTCCAACATCTAGAATTCAGTAAAAAAATACACAAATACATAAAATATTGCACATGTATTTGTGTCTGAAACTCTGAAAAGCAAACATTACAACTTTGGCGTTGGAAGAATTGCAAGACGAAAAACTGCTTCAAACATTAATTCTCGACGCACACTGACAACTAATGCCCTAGATTTTTACCTCGATTGCAATCTTCTTTTCTGAGTGAGTGAGTGAGTGTATGTGTGAAATCTAGATTTCTAACCCGGAGGAGACTCATCATCACAAAACCGATTTCTATAAATGAAGACAGTATACCGCTCGGTTTTCTGAGAAATCTACAGGACTGACGCTTCGCTAAATACTGGACCAACACTTATTGTCAATATTTGGTCTAAGACTCAATGTCAAACCTTCGATTTTTAATATTGGACAAATATTCATCCGCTGAGTTAGCGATCGTGTGAAAATTATCTTCTAGAAAGTACAATAACTTACAATAATTCAGATAAAAAAATATTTATATACAAATTGTAATTAGCAAAAATATTTGTTAGTTATTTATTTATCTATACTAATAAATAATAATACTAATAATCTATACTAATAGACAATTTATTTTGTATTGTATCTAGGATACAATAAAATTCACCTATTGGCAAGGAACATGGTGGCATGTGGACTAACTAAACCCTTGACATCTAGGGGAAAATCGCAAGAAATATTGGCGCGAAATTCAAATTTAAATTCAAATCAAAATACAATCATTCCTCTACGAAAAAGAAAAAATCGAATCAGTGAAGAAAAAAAATCTTAGTGTAAAAAATTGAACAATAAATAAATGAATAAATAAAACAAAAAAATCGATAAATAGAATCAAATTCAAAATTAAAAAAAAAACAAAAATTGAAGGAAAAAGTGTCCAGAAGAGAAAATTTGAAAATAATATTAAGAAAATGTAGGAAAAGTGTTTTGTATATATGAATTAAAATTGCAAATTATCATACTCTGGAGATGAAGAAAGAAAAAGAAAGAAAAGAAAAGGAAAGAAAAAAAGAAACATTGGAACGTGTGAGAGGTGAACTAACTTTAGAAGAGAAGGGACAAGTGTGTTACGGAGGGAGAAATGACTAACCGAATAATAACTTAACCACATTCTTAAAAGTACTTTAGAACAGGTTTATACCAAGTGTGCAATAATCGAAAATTATCAAGAAAACCTTCTCCGAAATAAGACATTTTATAATTACTTCTCTCATTACATATACCTAAAGAATAATATTTATATATTTCTATTCTCTTATTTATTATTGTCCATATGTCGAGATTTGCACAACCAAAAACAAATTCCATTAAAAGAAAAAAAAAATATTGGGTTTTTATAATAATTATTTATCGTAACTTTTGTTACTACTATTTCTTTCTATTTTTTCCTTTTCGTTTCTTCTTTTCTATTTTATTATTATTTTTATTTTACAGAATTTACTATTATTACTTACAAAAAAATGTTACCTGTACCAACTACTACACGGAAAAACTTTTTTCAAGAGTCATTACTAAACTTATTCAAGAACTCAGGATATGGAAATAAAACAAGAAATGCTACAAAACCATAGATTGAAACATTATTTTAAGCTGTTCGGGGATAACTGTAGTACATTTCTGGACTACTTATTGAATTTTTTTGAAAAAGTCCTGAACTGGTTTAAGAATAGAAAAATTTAAAATTAGCGAAAAAAATTTGCCCGCCTGAGTAGTCGAACTTGAGACCTCGAGACTCAAGATCGCTCCGCCTTATGCCACTCGGCTGCAGGGACGCGTTACGATACTTTAGTTTTAGATCGTTTTAAAGCGTTTAAAGCCAAGTGGCGCTGTATACCTATTGGTTACGCTACGTCTTCTTTCTTAAATAGTTCGAGACTTTTTCAGCGCGCAGTGACTGAACAACTCAGTCGCAGCGTCAAGAACAATAATTTCCAAGCCATTAGAAAAACACCTGAAAATTCTTTAATGAAGATTGAACTTTTCTTAAACAAGTTCTAAATTTTTCCCATATCCTGAGTTCTTGAATAAATTTAGTAATGACTCTTGAAAAAAGTTTTTCCGTGTATGACCACTTGTTATCAATTAATATTAATATTAATATTAATATTATTATTATTATTATTTTTGTTTTTAATTACATTTTTGCATTATTTTATTATCACATTCTATTAATATTATTATTTTTCTATTAATATAAACTTTTTTAATTAGAAAAAAACTTCCTCTAATTCAATAAAACCGTTTTCTGGACGTAAATTATAATCACTTTAATAAACTCTAGAATAATTATTTTATTCTTTATGAATAAATAAATCATCAAATATGTTAAAGAATTCTCTGTAATTTTATTATAAGGAATCTTTGAGAAATAAACATTCATATGAAAAAAAAAATGCGGGAAAAAAAAATAATGCCTATTAAAAAGAAGTTGCTCTTATAATTATTAAAATGAGATGCAATGTCACACTGCTTTACTGCTCTCTGATTCATAATTTACTATTAGAAACATTTTTTTCTTCATCTCAAAGCTGCAAATTTACAGCAATTTAATAACCTAATAAGCAGCAAATTTTTAAAAGAGAATTTTTAATTCCTTGAATATTTCTTCTGTCTACATTATTATTTACACTATTCTTATTATTTCATTATTATTTTTTACCACTATATTATTAATATTCCATTATTATTATTTTTCCACTATATTATTATTATTATTCCACTATTATTAAAATTATAATTTTGTTTCAATTATTTACACTCAGAGAGAAAAATTTTACTTAAACGAAAAATATCATTCATTTGAGATTATTATGAAATAAATATTTACTTGAGTCAAATAAATTTTAGTCAAGTCAAAATAAATTGTATTCGAAACAGTAATTTTAGTATTTAAATCGAAATAAATAATAATAATAATAATAATAATAAATAAATAATAGGAATTAGTAAATAATAAAATATTTAAATAAAAAAAACTATTATCATTAAATTTTTCTGTTAGTGTTAAATTAATATATTTCCAAATAAAAAAAAATAAAACTAAAAAAACAATTTTCAATGTAACTGAGCAATAAATAAAGTGTGAAACAATTAAACAACAAACAATATTGATATGAATCTAACAAATTCATCCGGTTTAGTGTTTCGAGTTCCGTTGAGATGTTTTAACGCTAAGGTCGATTTTAATCGTAACTAAGTGTTCTTGAACAGATAAATGTCAAGGACAAACACAATATTCATTTTCAATTATTTTTTTCTCTCTCTTTTTTAAATAAATAATACCGTAAAAATTGCATTAATGGAAATTCTCACTTATCGAAAGCAAAAAAGCTTTTAAATAATAAAAATGCAACTTCATATTTCAATTATAGACTTTAATTGCCTATAATAAATAAACATTCTTTCCACTTTTCTTTTTTCAAAAATTCATTCGAATCTTTTAAACAATTTCAATTCTGTAAATGGTGTTATCATTGAAATTACATTATGTTGTTCATAATAACAGTAATTTGCTGATTAGTTAATAATTTACATTAAAAAAGAAAAAGAAAAAGTAAAAAAAAAATAAACAAATCAACATCATAACTCAAATACAAAATGACAGAGTTCTTTACATACTTTCATCATCGATTATGAAAGTACAAATAATGATGCTCGCATATGTGCACGAGCAAGTTTATAATCATTTTTAATTAAAAAAGAAATAAAATAATCAACTTCAAGTTTATTAATTTTCAATTTAAAAAAAGGACAGAACGAATCTATTGAATTTCCAAAAAAAAGAATTGATTTCGTTTTTTCATTATTATCGACGAAAAATGATTCCATTATAATTAATTATTAATTATAATTATTAAACAACTAAATTATGATCCACAAGTTTTCAACGTTCTAATAAACGAAATATTTTACAATAAAAAAATTTATAAAAATTACGAAGTGAAAAAAAATTAAATACTTTAATTTTATATTTAGAAACTTTATATTAATATTTTTTTTGATAGAGACGTAAAATTATAATAAAAAAAATTTAATTTTAAAAAAGAAATAAATAAATTTCGTTCGTTTGAACGTTCATAACTTTGGGACTGTCATTAATTAAATAATTATTATTAATTGCTTAATTATTAATGACTAAATTATTTGTCAGTAACGACAAACTAATTAATAATTAGTACATAACGAGCAGTCATTTTCAAAATATAAAATAATAATAATAATAACAATAATAACAATAAAATAATAACAATAAAATAATAATAATAATAAAATAGTAATAATAAAATAATAATATTAAAAAAATATTTAAAAAATAATAATAAAAAACTAATTAAAAGTTCAAACTGAAAAAATTAATTAATATTCAATGCGAAAGATTTGAGAAGATTATAAAAACCGATAACGTCACTTTTTTTATTTCATAATTCTTAATATAATAATTAATATTATATTTGAGATATTTTGATATTTGAATTGAAGATGACAGAAAAAAAATTTAGTAATATTTATTCAGCACGCAATGCCAGACAAATAAAATACAATTTACATATTATATTTGTGCGTAAGCATTGCAAACACACCATTAATCGAACTTCAACCGCAAGGATTTCTCTATCGAAAAAGGATAAAGAACATCCAGATAATTTTTTTTCTAAGAATACTAATGCAAAAAATTGATTTTGTAATTTAATTTTTTCCTTTCCATATTCATATACTTATATATTCCCAGGTCAATGATCTTCTATTTCATTTTTAAAGGTCATTTCTTTATATTCATAGGGGAAAAAAATTTGTTTAAAAGAAACCTTGCAAAAGTCAAATAAAAATGAAGTAAATGAAATTTCATAATTTCCGTTTAAAAAATCTACTTCGAATTTAATATAATTTGGTTTTGCTTTAATTTCCATGGAAAATTAATATTTTTGTACCAAATTTCAGTCAACAAGGTCAAAATGCCTGATGGATTTATTTTCTTTTCCATTATCTTTAATTTTTGAATAATTTCAGATTCAAAGTTTGTAAAAATCCTCTTGATAATTAGAAAATTTATTATTTATTCTAACAATTTATTATTTTTGAAAATTTTAATGAAATTACTCGAAAAAATTTAATTATTTTCAAGAATTTAATCAAATTCTTTGCCAGAATTTAATTATTTTTATATAAAATAAATAAAAATAATAGGGAGAACACAATTTTTCAAATTACAATTTTAATAAAATTTCAAGAAAGAATTCAATTCTTTAAAAAAAATTAAATTAAATTTTTTGAAAACTTCATTATTAAGTTATTATTATTTACTTTCAACAAAATTTGAAATGAATTCTTCGAACGAATTTAATTATATTCAAAAGTTGTTTAAAAGAATTTTATTCAAAGCAATTCAATTATTTCAAATTTTTAAGTAAATAAATTCCCTAAAATTCGATTATTTTTATAAATAATACTTTTTATCATAAATTGAAAGGAATTGATCTTTTTAAATACAATTTTGATAAACTTTCTGGAACGATTTCAATTTTAATAAAATTAAATGATAAAATTGAATTTTTTTCATAAATAAGAAACTTCTTCTCATGAATTCAGTTTTTTTCATTATAAGTTTAATAAAATTACTACAAAGATTTCAATTTGGTTATTTTCAAAAGTTTAATAAAATTCGCAATACAAGAAATCAATTATTTAGAAAAACTTTGATAAAATTGTAAATAGAAAATCAATTATTTTTTATACAAATCTAATTAAATTTCTCGATGAGAAATAAAATTTCATATTATAAATTAAATTATCATTTTTAATTTAAAACAATTTTATCGAATTACCTCATTTTTATTGTTAGGTATATTTAATCTTCAGAACATTAAAATTTAAATTTCATTAAGTTTAAGACAAATTGGAATTTTATCAATTTTAGGATTCAAAACATTGGCCAATCAAACAATTTGAATAAAATTTTTTGAAAGAATTCAATTATTTAAGGCGGTGTCAAAGTCGATGCGATTTTTCCATTGAAGCTCAATACAAAAATCCAATCGACTTTGACACCGCGTTAAGATACAATCAATAAATTTTTTTTTTAAATTTAATTTTTCAATTCTTGTTTTTTATAATACAATTTTACATTCATTCCTCGAACGAATTTAATAATTTTCATAATATTAACAAAATCCTTAGAAACAATTTAATTATTTCAAACAATTTTAATAAAATTATAATTATACTAAAATTAAATTATATTCATAAATATTAAAATTCTTTTTATGAATTAAATTTTTTAATACAATTTTAATAAAATTTCTGTAAAGATTTCAATGATTTCCAAAAAATTTAATAAAATTTCAAACTGAAGTTAATTTAAAGTTAAAGTATCATTTTCAAACAATTTTGTCGAATTAATTTTTCTTATTATTTAATCTTTAAAACATTTAAATTTGATTAATTTCAGGAAAAATGGGAATTTTATCAATTTTAGGATTCAATACATTTGACAAAGAAACATAATTTACAAAAATTAGTAAACTAAAGAGCGATTAAAAACAAAAAAAAACCAATCAAAACAAAAACAAATATCGAATTATTACGAATCCACATTCAGAATACAACGATTATTAATATAGTAGACAGATGAACATTTTAATTAATATTTCAATTCGATAATAATTCTAATTTAATAAAACTAAACAAACCGAGAATGAAATAAAAAAATTTCCGAGTGAAAATAATTTAATAAAGAGAAGAGAGTTGGAAAATACAGTTATAAATATGTTTTATATGTGAATATACAATAAATATAGAAAATAGCATTAAAAAAAAAAGTGAATTGAACTGGAAAAATATTTAGTGTCTAATAAACACACTTTACCTTATATAGATCTCTTTACACGTGTGTGTATGCAATTATTATAATGTCGGTTATTACGGAATCCTTCTATTTACTGATATATACCTTTCTCCCGTACCCCGTAAATTTCATTTGCCACAACCCAATTCTCCAATATTGAGATGATGTCGTAAATCAATGAAATTATTGCACATCAATGAAGAGAAAAAATTTTAAATGTCCAAATCACTTGATAATTACTTTTTAATTTTCATTTTTCCTCTATACATATTAATTAAAACAATTTAGTTAATTATTCATTTAAATACTTTTTTTTTCAATAATTATTAAAAGAAAATATTTTTACAGTTCTTTTCGAATTTCAATATCTTCTTGTTTTGTAATAATAAAATATTTGCATGGTATTAGAAAATATATTTTTAATTATTACCAAAGAATTATTATGTCAATATTAATAAAAATATTAAATAATAAAAACTAATTTCCGTAGTAAGTAAAAAATTGCTATCATAATTTTTGTTACTATTATTATTATTAAGAAATATTTAACGTTGGTGAAGTTCTCAACGTTTATAGTCAACGATTTTAAAAAGAAAATATTTTTTTATGGAAATTTTTATATATTTTTGTTTGGTGAATTAAAGTTTTGAATAATGAAATTAATGATTCACAAAAAAAAATTTTGTAAATAAAAAATAATTGTTTTTTGGTAGAAAAATAATTTTTTTTCTTTCAATCGTTGATTATAAACGTTGCAAACTTCACCGACGTAATAATTATTAATATTGTCGACATAATAAATGTCAATGTTGGTAATAGTATTAAAAAAATAATGAAAATAATAAAAAAAAATTGTTATTTTAAATTGTTGTTAATGAAAATTATAACAATTATTAATTTATTTTCCACCAAATTTTGAACGTTCAACTAAACGAAATATTTTTATCGCACAAATTTTCCTAAATTACTATAATGACAATGAAAATTAAAAACTTCAATTTTATTCGAAATGGGACAAAATTTTACAAGTTAATAAAATAAGCAAAAAATAAAAATTAATAAAAAAGTATTAAGAAATTAAAATATAGGGAAAAAATTAATAAAAAAAAATAAATAGAAAAAAGAAAAAAATAAAGGAAAAAAGTAGAAAAAATAAAATAAATACAAAAATGAATTAAAAAATGAAAAAAAAAGACAAAAAAAGCCGAATAAATATAATATATAAAAAAAGGAATTAAAAATTGAAAAGTGAAAAAAAAAAGAAAATGAAACTGCTAAATAGACGATAAAGTAATAATTAAATGTAATAATAATAATAATAATAATAATAATAATAATAATAATAATAATAAAGTGAATAAAGTGAAAAAACTGGAATAATAAAAATAAAAAAATACCATCTAATAAAAAAATTAACCTACGCATTTCATTTTCAAAAAAATTCCAAACGTGAATAACACCAAAATCCCACAGTAAATATAGAAGAAAAAAAGAAAACGAAAGTTGGAAAAAACCCATACGGTAAAATTAATGCATTCACCTTCTAAAAAAACATCATCAGAGAAAGTTATAGATATTTACTATACCTATTCCTTTTTTTTTTTTTTTTTTTTTTTTTTTTTTTGAAACAGTTAACGAACATTGTTGTTGTTTGAAAGATAAAGACTTATTAAATTACATCTCAAAAATTCAACACTCTGCGGATGAGCGGGATTTTCCTATTTTTCGTCAAAACTTGTCATTACAATAAGCTATGCAAGTAGATGACACGCGAAAGACACAATTTTTACAGTTAAATATCCATTCCGTCTTATTATAAATGCACACTCTATATGACACTAGTAATTCAAGATAAATGTCTACTTGGAAAATTATTCACACGTATTTAAAAAGAAAAAAAATAAAAATTTTTTTCTTCTCCGTGTGTTTGTGTTTTATGATGATGTGTCGTCAAGGAAGCGGAATACCCATAACGGAGGTCGTTTCGCTCGACGAAACCTCGTGTTTAAAAACCACGTGGAATCGTTCAAACATGAAACTTTCTCAAAAAAAAAAAAAATACTTTTCTATTTTATTTATTAATTTTTATTGAAAAGCGATTAAATTCAAGAAAATGATTCATATTCAAATGAATCACCAACGAAGGAGATAATTAATGAGACGCGAAATGATTTACTAAGTTCGAAAAAATTCTTTGAAGGTTCAAAAGAACGAAATATTTTTCCATGAATATTAATACTTTTTCTCAAACATATTTTCGACAAATATCGAAAATTCGTTAATTAAATATTTTGAAACTAGACATTATTTCCTACCTCGTTGTATTTTAATTTATTGAAAAATAAAATTAATAAAAAACAAGATATTTCTTTTTTGAAAAACAAAAAGTAGAATATAATTTTGTCAAAATAAAATTTTTGAAAGGGTATTTTTCCTGGCCTTTTATAAACATTAAATAAAATAATGTCTTCGAAGTTATTTCAAAATTCTCTAATAGTTAATTACATAAAAAAAAAGAAAAAAAAATTACTCCCAAAAAATTTTCTGTTTCAAAAACAATAAACTTTCTCAACACACACACACACAGAATATTGCGGTTTTAAAAAATATCTCGGGAACCGGAAAAAGAATGAAAGAAAAAATGTGGAAGAGAAATCGGATGACAATTATTGTGATTGAATATCCGTTTTCTTCAATTTGTAACGATTTTGAGCATTTAATTTTAATGCAATGTTTATAGTATACGGTTATTGAAACTACTTGGTTCGTTGAACATAAACATGTATGAGAGATTATTTCCTATTATTAACGATTGTGAAACAAAATCGTATTTTGCCATTGAAACAGAATATATGTAACGATAGCAAAAAAAAAAAAGAAAAAAAAAAGTTCACTAAACTGTAATTTTCAGTATATACACTAATTGATCCCAATATTCATTAAAATTCAAATTATGTTTCCTGGTTAATTTCTATTTAGCGTTTGAATAAATAATTACAATAGAATAGATAGAAAAAAACACGCTTTTTGCAAATTTCGACCAAGTCGAACGTGGCTTTGGGGAAAGTTTATTGGCTCAGGGTTCCTAGGGTTCCGAGTTCAATCCCACCCTTGGATGGGAATTTCTATTCTTCAATTTTGGTTGCAATATTTTTAGTATATACTATTTATCAATATTGGTAAATTTTATTTATCATTTACTAATTAAATTATCGTTTATTACTTAAAATATCATTTATTAATTAAATTATCATTTATTACTTAAAATATAATTTATTACTTAAAATATCATTTATACTAAAAAAATTATCATTTCCTAAATAAATTATCATTTATTACTTAAAATATCATTTATTAATTAAATTATCATTTACTAACTAAATAAAATTCAAATAAATATAGTTCTAAACTTCTAAATAAATAATTAAAATAATTATAATTATAAATCTCAAAATTTAAATTAAAATTTTTAATAATTTTCGTTTTGCAATATAGCAAAATGTACACTACCCAATAAAAAATTAAATATTTCGAAAACCAAAAAAAAAAAAGAAAAAGATTTCGCGTTTTAATAATATAATTATTCACGTACCATAATTGTATGGCCATATATTTTGTATAAAAAAAAATGTAATAAAAAAAATTTGTTAAAAAATAACCCGAATACGAAATCGCATTCATATATATATGGTTGAGAAATAGAAAAAATTTTTAATTAAACAATAAAAAAAAATGGGGAGGGTGGGGGGAGAAAGAGTTAAATTACTTACACCATCGTCTAAGAAATCCACTCTGTAGTTTAGCACAAATCCCACGATGTACCCTCATCTTGTTTTGTAATCTTTCTCACCGGTTCACTTCGAGGTGACCCTCTCTTCTTTTAATTTGCAACAAAAACTGCACACAACACTCGCAGCTTCTATCAATCACAATCGATTTTCCCCCAAAGATCGTTCTCTATGCGCATATATTTTTTTGTACTATTGAAAAAAAAGGAAAAAATTATTTATTAATCCAAAAAATGATTTTTATTTACAAAAAAAATTGTTTAGCAAAGATTTTTTTCATTCTTTTTAATTTTTTTTCTTCTCTTTCTATACGTATTAATTTAAAAAAAAAAGTATATTTTACTAATTAAGAAAAGAAATTTTTTTCCTTTTTTACTTGTAAAAAAATTACTTTCTGTATTTATCAAAAAATTTAGTTTTTATATTAACCAAAAAAAATCCAGTCTTTCTATTAATTGAAAAAAAAATTTTTTTCTCTTTATTTGTCAAAAAAAACATCAAATATTTATTAATTTAAATTTTCTTCATAAAAAAAGTTTATTTTCTTTATAAAAAAATTATTTTCTATATCAAAAAGAAATATCTTCTTTATAAAAAAAACCAATTTTCTTTATCAACAAAAAATTTATTTTCTTTATTAATATTCACTAACTAGAAAATTGAATGTTTCTTTCTAAAAATCTAAACTCATGGACAAGAAAGAATTTCTTCATTATTCTAGAGGAAAATTGATCCAATGATTTGACAATTTGAATAAAAAATTTACTAAAAAATGAAGAAAAAATGTTACACAAAGAAAAGTAAATTAAAAAATCTATTTTTGAAATAAAAATAGAAAAATAATACAAAATGGTTATTTTATATTATTATTACAAATTATTTGACTAATAATTCTTTATTTTTTTTAACGTGAAAAAAATTCCTGCAGAATTTATAATGAGATTTGAATTTCAAGGTGATCGACCGTTTTATTCAAGCTGCGAATTTTTAAGTATACATATATATATATTTTGAATTATAGATTCTTCTAATTTAAGTGTTCAGAGTTCAATGGCATTTATTTGCGAAAAAAAAAAATTGCAAACTTGTGTATAATTTTAAATCAAGTCACATAGCGCATAGTTTATTAATTTTTAATTAAAAAATAGTCAATTTTTATTTAATATTATTTTTTCATTTCCCTTCTTTTTTTTTGTTAAACTAACAAATAAAAATTAAACTTTTTCTCGAAACGCAAAATTCTTTATGAAAAGTAACAGTTCTTTTACGAATTTTTTATTGCGACACACGAATTTTTTTCTCGTTCTGGGTTTTTGAATAAAGAAGATTATTTCAGTTTTTACGGAAATCGTTTTAGGAAGTTAAAAAAAACCTCTAATATATTGATATAAGAATAAAAAAAAACCTTCGAATTTTAAACACCAAATTTACAAAAGACGAGAAAAAAATGTATAAATGTGAATTTTTTTCGTTTATATTTCTTCATTTTTCAAAAAAGTTGAATGAGTATTTTTTTAATTTGTAAACGTATTTAGTAATAAATTACGTGAAATAAATTTCAAATAAATTACTAAGAATAAAGTTTAAATAATAAAGTTGTAAAATTAATTTTTAGTGATAACTTAAATGACAAAAAAATTTATTCTTAGTAATAAATTATGTTACTAAATTAATCTTTAGTAAAAAATCAAGTTACTGAATTAATTTTTAAGTAACAAAATAAATTTCGAAATTAATTTTTAGTAACAAAAGAAATTTCAAATTTAATTTTCAGTAACAAAATAAATTTCAAAGTTAATTTTTACTAACCAAATAAATTTCCAAATTAATTATCAGAAATAAACCAAAAATAAATTTGCAAATAGAAAAGAATTTACATTAAATAAATTTACAATTAGCAATTTACTTCGAAAATTTTGCAGTCTTTCTTTTAGAGAAGTTTTTTTTTTACTTTTTTAATTTATTTTTTGCTCTTTTTACTACTTTACATTTTGCTTCTTTTAAAACTTCATTTTTTTTCTTTTTTTACTCTATGTATTTTTTTGTCTTTACTTTTTTATTCAAAAAATAATATTCAAAAATAATAAAAATAAAAATCACGATTCGAACAACACAAGACTCGAAGAGATATAAATTCACTTTTACATCCAATTAGAAAATTTTTAACTGGGTCCCTTATGTAAAATATGACACAATAAACCGCGTGCGCTCCAAAAGAGAAACTGTTTAATGATAAGGATCAATGACCACCTTTAAAATCTTATAAAAATATATTCAAAAATTTTTAACACACAAAAATCACGTCAAAAAAAAAGTAGAAAAAAATTTGTTTACAATTCTAATAAAGAAATTCTCTCCTGTGAGTCATAAAATATTTTTGCCAATGACGAAATATATTTTTCTTCGACCAATTTACAATGTATGGAAATTATTTTCTTCATAGAAAATTTTTTAATGGAAATAAATTATTTTTTTTTTTAGTTAATAAGTATTTTTTTCCTAAACAATTAATTATTAGGTAAACTAATAGAATAGTAAATAAATTATTATTTATGAATAAATTATTATTTATAAATAAATTTTTATTTATAAATAAATTTCTTTAAATTCAATTGCGTACGAAAATATTTTTAGACAATAATTATTTTATTAGTTTTAATAATTACTAATAAAATTTACTAAATTTCTAACTTATTCATTTAAATGAACTAAATTTAATAACAAATTAATGAAGAAATCGATTAATAATAGATTAATGAATAACAGAAATTGATAATAAATTTAAATTAAAGAAATGTGCTAAATATTATTTACACAGTGAATTCAAATTAATTTGGTTTATTCATTTGGATTCAATTTTAAACATTCTTATTTTATTAATTTACTAAATAATTACTTTTAATCATTTTTATATATTAACTAATTTAAATTGTTAATTTTTTTACCTCAGTTTGTTTATTTTCTAATTAAATTTGTTTATTTATTAATTTAGTTTATTCATTTATTAATTTAGTTTGTTTACTTATTAATTTAGTTTGTTTATTTATTAATTTAATTTGTTTATTCATTAATTTAGTTTCTTTCTTTACAAAAATTTTACAAAATTTAATTTATTTTATTTTCAAAATCAATTTACTTTGTTAGGGACCATAAATTTTTGTTCAACTAACAAAACAATTTTTATTCATACAAAAAAATGTTCAATTTATTAAAAATTAAATCAAATTAATTAAATAGCTCAATTTTATTTTTAAATTACAACTAACTTTTTAATTATAACAACCAATTTTTATTTAAAAAAACACATTTTGTTTAAAAAAAGATAATTTTTCCCTAAATAAATGATAATTTTCAATTAATCAAAATAAATCCAAATAATAATAAATAATAGACAATAATTTTTTTCCCAATCAAAAAATTTGTCAAACTAAAAAAATTCATTTCGATTAAATAAATAATAGAATAAATTTTTCCCGATTAACTTGTTTGCTTGTGCAAAATTATTTATTTATTATTTACTATTATTATTAGAATTTTACTCAAGAAAAAAATTTCCAACTAAACATAAAATTCATGTCAATAAAACAACAGATGGAAAAAAATATTTTTTTAGATACAAATTCGAGCAAAATTATTTATAATTTACTGTTATTAAACAACAAAGGAAGGGAATATTTTGACATAAAATTCAAAGCACAATTATTTATTAAAATTATTATATTAAAATTTAAATCAAGCAAAAAATTGGTTCTAAAAAATTCATTTTTATTAAACAATAAACGAAATAAATTTTTTAAATTCAAAACTTTCGTTTGAGCAAAATTATTTATTTGGATATTATTATTATTATAATTTTACTCAAGAAAAAAATGGCAACGAAAAAATTCGTTTAGATTAAGTAACAAACGAATTAAATGTATTTCAGATAAAATTTGGAGCAAAATTATTTATTATTTATTATTATTATTATTAATTATTAATTATATTTATTGTCAATTGTTATTATTTACTATTATTATATCAATGTTACTCAAAAATTAATTTCGTTTTTTGTTCAACCAAAACGATTTTTTTCCACTTAAATTTTTTTTCAACTCGAAAAAATTATTTATTACTCGAAAAATGGATCAAAAGAAAAGAAAAGAAAAACACTTGAGTCAAAGGCAAAAATATTTCAATTTGTCTTTTCGAAATAAAAAAAAAATTCCGAACACCTCCCTTGATACTCACATGCGAGCAAAAATTATAAGTCGTCAATTCCGCGAGTTGATCGGACTTGTGCGAGACGACGAGCGGCACAAGGAGAAAGTCTGTACCAAGTATGCCGTTGCTGATGACGAAGGAAATGCTTATTGGGAGCGAACTAACGTACTTTTAAAAATATTTTGACCACAACGAATAATAATTCTCTTTTTTCCTCAATTTTCTATTCTCTTCTTCTTCTTCTTCTTTTTTTTTTCTCTCTGTCAATAATTCTCTAATTTCTCTATTGTGTCCTCGTTTTCCCTTTTTTTCTCAATAATTGCCACTTTAAATCTCACACTTAGATGAAAATTAATTTTTCCATTAAAAAAAATTAATTAATTAATTAAATTATCTACTAAAAATAAATAAATAAAAAGAAAATGTTTATTTAAAAAAAAAAACAAATAATAAAGTTCGCGCGAACTGATGGAGGTCCGGCGGCGGGATGATAAAAAAAAATAAATAACGATCTCAGGAAGTATCACTACTGCCTGTAAGATCGGCTCTGAGTGTTGTAGTCGATCTGTCGAGGAGGTGCATAGGTACCGATTGATTTTACATGAAATCGGACAGAAAAAGCAAGACACGATCGGTTCACAGTCGGCCGAGAGACTACAAGACTTTTGCCTCTTGCGTGTGTGCCAGGTCTGCTCAGGTGAACGATTTATTATTGCCCCCACTTTTCCACGAGCCCATTGGCTTTTCAGCTTGAGTACTCAATATGTTTAAGTTTACAATTTGTATTTTTTCTCTTCTTCTTCTTCTTCTTCTTCTTCTTCTTCTTCTTCTTCTTCTTCTACTTCTACTTCTACTTCTTCATTTTTTATTTCATTTCGTAAATTTTCCTACAATTGATTTCAAATTCTTTTTCCTTCCTTTCTATTTTTCTGTTTCCTTTATTTTCTCATTTTTTCCTTTCCTTCTTTTCTTTATTTCCCATTTCTTCATTTTTTCCATTTCTTTTTCCTCTTCTTCATTTATTCTTAAATTCTTTTCTTTCTTCTATTTCTTTTTTCCTCCTTCTCATTTTTTTTACTTTTTTCTTTCCTTTTCTTCTATTAATTATTCTTTTTCTATTATTTTTTCCTCCTTCTTCTCTCTTTATCCTCAATTTTCTTATTCTTCTTCATTTCCTTCTTTTCATATTCAATTCACTGGAATTTTTATTCTTTTTTTGAATTCCGATTATATTATTTCTTCCTTTTCTTCTTCATTTATTTTTATTTATCGTTTACAGTTTGTTATAATGCAAATTATAAAATTTTTAATTTTCAAATTTTAATATTTGGATAAATTCATAATCGAAATGTGAAAAATTCACTTAAGAAGATAATTAATTTACTATATTGTTTATATTTTTAAACATATAAAAATAACTTTTGACAAGAATTATAATTTTGTTAATTAATATAATTTAATTATAACATAATAATATTCTTCGGAAGTTAATTCAATTATTTTCATAAATAAGTAAAATTCTTCGCAAAAATTAAATTATTTTCAATACAATTTTAATAAAAATTTCACGAAAAAATTAAATTATATTTTCTGTAATTTGCGTAAATCCATTGCAGAAATTCAATTATTTAGTAAATTCTTTGCAAACATTCAATTCTCGTAAAAATAATTCTAAAAGTGATTTAATCTGAAAAATTCAATTAGTTCAAAGATTGTCTGTAAAATTTATTTCAAAAATTCAATTGTTTTCCAAATTTTATGTGACCAAATTTTATTTTAAGTTTGAAATGTTCAAATGAACGAAATTTATTTTCACCTTAAGTATTTTTGAAAATTACTATTAAGAAAAGAAAAATAATTGAAATTAAACAATATTTAGTTCAGGATTAATTTGTTTTAATTTTAATGTTTATTGTTTTAAAAAAATCTTCAGTATTTTTGAAAATTATTACCTAGAAAAGAAAAAAAATTGAAATTAAACAATATTTAGTTTAGAATTAATTTTAATTTTAAAAAAATAATTTTTTGTAATGAAATACAAATTGGAAGATGTAAAAAAATATTGTCGTTCATTTGAACGTTCAAAACTTTAGGAACGTCAAATTTTTAAGAAAATTCTTGTAAAATATTAAATTATTTTCTTTAAAAATAAAAAAAAATGACACAATTTGTTTATAAAAATTTTATTATGTCAATTTTTTAATGAAACTTCACTAAAGGTTTCAGACAAATTTTTTTCAATTTTTAATAAAATTTTTAGAAAAAATTCATTTATTTTCCAACATTCTAATAAATTCTTGGAAAAAATTAAATTATTTTTGAAAATAGTAGAATTCTTCGCAAGAATTAAATTATTTCTATAAATAATAAAATTCAACTATATTCAAAACAATTTCATTACATTTCAACCAAAAAAAGTATTTAATTTTAATTATTAACAGAAGCGATTATTTTAAAAACTTGAAAGAAATTCTTTTAAAATTTTCAATTAAAAATTATGAAAAAAATAGATTATTAAAAAAATCCATAGAAATTTTTTAAAAGAATTGAATCAGGATTTTGAAAATTTTTAATAAAATTCCTTTGAAGAATTCAATTATTTTCATTAATAATAAAATTCTTCAAAGGAATGCAATTATTTTTAATTTAATTGCAGTAAAATTTCTCGAAAGAATACAATTATTTTTAAAAATATTAATTAAATTCAATTATTTTCAAAAATTCTGAAAAAATTCTTCGGAAAAACTGAATTATTTTTTTAAATAGTAAAATTATTTTTAACAGCATTTTATGAAAATTTCTCAACAGAATTTATTTATTTTAAAAAATAATTATTTAATAAAAGTTTTCGATTGAATAAAATCATTTTGAAAATTAAAGGAAACTCTTTCAAAACCTTTAATTATTTTCAAAAATTATGTTAAAATATGTTAAAATTCTTTAAAACAATATAATTATTTTTATAAATTTTAAGATTCTTCTAAATAATTTAAATAATTTTTGTTACATTTTACGAAAAAGAAACCAATTTTTAAAAAATATAAAAATTTTCCCCATGCTGTATTTTAATTTTTTTCTCTTTTTCTTTTTCCGTTTCTCTTTACTTTCAAATTCTGAAAAAAACTTATTCACCATTTTTTGCAATTCTTCGCATGTTTTCATCTTTTTTTCCCTGCAAATTTCAATTATTTCTTTTCCTCTTCTTTAATATTTTTTTATTGTCCGTCTCTAAGTGATTATATTTTTTTATAAACAGTTCAAAGTTTAGAAATTATTCTGCAACCATAAGGCTAGTAAAATATTGAAGAAAATTTAAATAAATAATTTGATTTATTTAAAATAAAAAAATAAAATTTGATTTCAAAAATGAAAAAAAATTGTTTCAAAGTAAAATTATTATATAATATATATTGAGATGCAAAAACTTAACTATCAACAAACAAAAAAATTATAATAATCGTATAACCATAATTATATATAATTTTATACCTAAAAACTGAAATTTGTTACCTATTCAACAATTAGAAATTTATTTTTTATTTTTAATTGTTTTACGAACACTTTAAAAAAAACCTCTCCCTCTTTTAATTTAAAAATTACAATTGCAAAATTTGGTAAAATTTTTAATGTTTACTTTTAAATTGCAGAACAAAATATGGAGAACTCGATGAAAAGCAATTATTTCAGTAGATTTTGATTAAGGAAAAAATACAAATTTATAAACAATTACTTTAAATTTCTAATTTACTTAAATTACTCTCTGAATTCGAATTTGTAAAAATGTTCATTAATTTTGAAATAGCGACTGAATTCTTTCTTTTGAATGTTAGAAAATTTTACTATCTAAATACAGTAGAAATTACAATTTATTTTTAGCGAAAAATTGGAAAATTTGCAAGAAAAAATAAAATAACATTTCAATAATTGTAAATTATTATTGGGACAATTATTGAGATTTCGGTGTGTGGCTATAAATATAAATTGTGTATGTGGCATCGATAACTTTCGATCTCATGCGCTAATGCCTTGAATTCCGTGAATATACATATATATATATATATATATATTCTAAGTGTTGTACACTTACATGATTCCGGAGAAAGGAAGAGAAAAATAACACGTAACTTTTCATTGCTTTAAAAATTGCATTCAATGCACGCTCCTTTTTCTTCATAAGTTTACTGGATATTCCCTTTACTTTATTGGTGTATGATGCATTTAAGTAAACGAGTGGTGGAAAGTTTTCTGATGAGTAAAATTCCACACAAAAAAAATTGTCGCCTTCTTTTAACGCCCTCCCAATAATTAAACACTGTCGTGTTAATTCGCCATTGTCTTTACTTTGTTTTTCTCTTTAAAAAAAAAACAAACAAAATATATAAATAAATAAAAAATAAATTTTAATTTAACATTGAAAGCCACATTTTGTTTACTCATTCAAATTTGGAGGGAACAAAAAAATATACTAATTTAGTCAGTTATCAAAATAAGAGTTAAGTTTACAAAAAAATTAAATTTTAAGATGAAAAGAATATTATATATAATATCTATTGACTAGATTTTTATCCAAAAGCGACTAACTTTAGTCAGGAATTAATTACAGAAATTAGTTTGCCTAACTGAAAATTTATTAGCTCACGAAAAAAGGCTTTACTTTAAACAACTATAAAAAATTCGCTAAATAAGTGAAATTTGCAGTCGTTGCAGGTGAATTTTTCCTCTTTAATTAGTAATTTTTACTGATAAATACTATTTTCTACTAATTTCTATAGTTAATTACTAAATTTGACGAATAAATAGTAATTTCTTGAAACTTATTAGTAATATTAAATCCAAAGCAAAAAATTTCTCACTATAATACAAATTATTAAACAATTTTTTACTCATTCAAATTTGGAGAGAACAAAAAAACATTCTAATTTAATTAGTAAACAAATTAAAAATTTTGTTGAAAAGAAAAATTAAATTTGTAAGGCGAAAAAATTTTTTATTTACTATTTAAAATTAAAAAAATGTTTATTATTCAAAAATCTGAATAGTATACGAATTTAATTAATTTCCAAAAAAAAGAGTTCTATTCTACAAGAAAAATACAAGTAAATAGTATTTTTTGCTGGTAAATAGTAATATTTTCAACTAATTTAAATTGAAAATATCGACAATGAAAATAAATGACAAAAAAATAAGATAATAAAAAAACCGTATAAAAAAATTATGAATAATGAAAATAAATAAAATATATTAAATAAGTTAAATTAATTTCATTAAAAATAGAAATTACAGAAGAAAAGATACTAAAGAAAATAATAAAAATAGAAAAAAAATTAAACAAGTTCAATTATAATTCTATTAATAAATAGAAAGGAAGTGAAAAATTAAACTATTTAAAAACAAAAGTGCCAAAAAAAATTGACAAGTTTAGCGATACATATAATATGTGTAAGATATTATAAAATTTTGTTATCATAATTGCCGAGATTGATTATGTAAATGATTAAGTAGACGATAATGAAAATTAAATGTCGTGGAGAAACTCTTAAGTAATGAAAATGAGTTCATAGGATGTTTAAGATTAACCTGATATAAGAAACATGTTATAAAATGATTTAATTTTGCCAATTTTCATTTTTCCGTTTTCTTAATTAGATTACTCTATATACATATATATATAGAGCATACACAATACCATAATCGTGACAAGTTTAATTAAAATAAATAACAAAAATTGTTCAGTAATAAATATAACGAGAACGATTCTCCTTTGTCGTTCATTTTAAGATTATTATATTCTTTGCAGTATAATTACTGTATTAGAAGAAAATTTTATTCCGAATTCTCTTGCAATTTTTTTTTTACTTTACTTCTTGATTAATTTAGTTGAATTTAATTTCTTTGTCAATTAATTAATTAATAATTAATAAAAAAAATTAAATTCAACTAAATTAATTAATTAATAATTAACAAACAAAAAAATTAATTTAACTAAATTAATCAAGAAGTAAAGTAAAAAAAATTGCAAGAAAATTAGGAATAAAATTCTTTTAACTAATTAATAATTATTTTATTGATTCTTTCATTTAATAATTTATTAATTTACTAATTTATTTATTTATTCATTTATTTACAAATGTTATTTATTCAATTTATTAAAATAATAATTTTAAATTATTAAAATTAGTGTATTTTCTTTATACTACGTTTATTATTATATTGACTTATTATATTCAGTATTCTGTCACTAAATTAAAAATTCTAATTATTTACTTTCCAAATTATATATTATTATAATTATTATAATTATAAATTATATATCATTTAAAAAAAATAAAAATATATTTAAATTCTACAAAACTTGTAAATTATACGACAATGACTAATTGTAAATAATGTTCCATAAAAATGACAATATCACTACAAAAAAAAATTCTTTTAAAATTTAATTTTCCTCATTTCTTAGTTCAAATGAACGAAATATTTATTTCCGTTAAAATATTTCTAGAAAAAAATACACTAAATTAAAACGAAGGAATATGTAAATTAAATATTTGTTTATAGTTAACAATTTATTAACAATAGAAACACAATATTCTGTACGATAAAATTGAAATTGAAAGAAATAGAAATATTGTCGTTTATTCGAATGTTTGAAACTTTAGGTGCAAAAAAATAAGCAAAATAATATTTATTCAATAGTTAAACTAAAAATAATAAAAATAATAATAAATATAATAAATATATAGACATAAAAATAACAATAGAAATAATAAAAATAATATGTAACAGTAATGATGAAAATTGTAATAATAGTAATAAAAATAATGAAAATAATAAAAATGATAATAATAAAAATAATAAAAATAATAGTAATAAATATTGTTCAAAGAAAATACTCAGAAAAATGCTTCCACTTCAAACGTGAAAAATTGTTCAACAATTTTTATTAAATACCATAATGAATAAATTGCGTATCGATTTTTTTTTTTCACAATAATTTTTCCCTCTATGAAGAGATGAAAATGTAAATGGAAATTGAATCTATTACAGGTGACTATGAAAATGATGGAAAAAAACGAAATAAAGAAGAAAAATCATCTTCAACAATTAGTCTTTTGATTAATGATTTGTTAACGTGTTATGAAGAAAAGTTTTTTTCAAACATTTTTTTTGTCTATACAAAAATTAATATAAACAGTAAGTATTTCATCATTTTTACAAAGAAAAAAGTTTCTGTGTGTGTGTGTGGGAAAATAATATTCGCCTTAAAAATGATATTATCAAAGTTCCATTAATAAAATATTTAATTCAGTACGATTAGAATTTAATTCACTTTAGCCGCGAAATTACTGCTTTGAAGAAAACTACCACATCACACCAATAAAGAGATGTCTCGTCTATAGGTGAGAGTTTTTCTCGCATATAAAAAACCACACGCTTGTTCCGGAAATTACGAAATCGATGAAAGCTATGGGCGTCACTAATACAAACCTACAAACTGCAATAATAAATATTTAAGTAAATTGCGAAGAACTTTAATATTCTGAGCCTACTGAAAAGAATGTCAATTCATTATAATTTATTACGAATTTACGATAAACAATAAGTAGAGGAATTTCCATTTTTTTCTCCCCATATTATTATTTCTGTTACAATGTAATAAACGCATTCGGAATTGCTCTCTAAAAAAATTAGTAAAAAATGTTTGTCGATTTTTACTAATTCAATTTAATTTATTATAAGGCAAATTACAAAATTTTTTTTGTTTTCAAATTTAAATTTTTTGGATAAATTATTCATAATCGAAATTTGAAAAATTCATAATCGAAAAATGGAAAATTCACAATATTTCATTAATATTGTTTATATTTTTTTTAAAAATTCAAAACAACTCTTGGCAAGAATTTAATTATTTACATAAATAATATTCTTCGGAAGAATTCAATTATTTTCGCATAAATTAATAAAATTCTTCGCAGAAATTAAATTATTTTCAATACAATTTTAATAGAATTTAAAAAAAAATTTCAATTATTTTCTGGAAATTGTATAAATCCATTCAAACAGTTCAATTATTTAGTTTTTTTCAAACATTCAATTCTCTTAAAAATGATTCAATTTCAAAAAATCAATTATTTCTAAAATTGTGTGTGAAAATTTATTTTAAAAATTCAATCATTTTCGAAATTTATTAAGAAAATTCTTGTAAAATGTCAAATTGTTTTCTTTAAAAACAAAAAAATTACACAATTCGTTCATAAAAAATTTATTATGTCAATTTTTTAATAAAATTTCCCAGAAGGATTCAGTAAAATTTTTTCCAATTTAAAAAAAAAATTTCGAAAAAATTAATTTATTTTCCAAACTTCTAATAAATTTTTGAGAACAATTCAATAATTTTTGAAAATAGTAGAATTCTTTGCAAGAATTAAATTATTTCTATAAATAATAAAATTTTTCACAATAATTCAATTAATATTCAAAACAATTTTGATAAACTTCAACAATAAAGTATTTAATTATAATTTTTAACAAAAGAGATTGTTTTAAAAACTTAAAAGAAGTTCTTCACAAAATTCAATCACTTTCAAAATTTTCAGTTAAAGGTTATTAAAAAAAATAGATTATCTAAAAAAAATTCAAAGAAATTCTTCAAAGGACTTCATTTATTTTTAATTTAGTTGTAAAGTAAAATTTCTCGCAAGAATATAATTTTTTTTAAAAATAATAATTTAATTAAATTATTTTCAAAAATTCTAATGAAATTCTTCGGGAAAACTAAATCATTTTTTTAAATAGTAAAATTCATCGCAGGAATTCAATTATTTTCTTATATTATGTCATTTTTTTAATAAAATTTCCCAGAAGGATTCAGTAAAAATTTTTCCAATTTAAAAAAAAAAATTTCGAAAAAATTAATTTATTTTCCAAACTTCTAATAAATTTTTGAGAACAATTCAATAATTTTTGAAACTAGTAGAATTCTTCGCAAGAATTAAATTATTTCTATAAATAATAAAATTCAACTATATTCAAAACAATTTTATTACAGTTCAACTAAAAAAGTATTTAATTTTAATTATTAACAGAAGCGATTATTTTAAAAACTTGAAAGAAATTCTTTTAAAATTTTCAATTAAAGATTATGAAAAAAATAGAGTATTAAAAAAAATTCAAAGAAATTTTTCAAAACAATGTATTCAGGATTTTGAAAATTTTTAATAAAATTCCTCAGAAGAATTCAATTATTTTAATTGATAATAAAATTCTTCAAAGGAATAAAATTATTTTTAATTTAATTGCAGTAAAATTTCTCGAAAAAATACAATTCTTTAAAAAAAAATTAATGAAATTCAACTATTTTGAAAAATTCTGATAAAATTCTTCGGAAAAAGTAAATTATTTTTTTAAATAGTAAAATTCATTGTAGGAATTTAATTATTTTTAATTTTTCCTATCACTAAATAATAAACCTTTTTTTTCCTTTAGTAATTTTCAAAAACATTCGAATCTAAATAATATTTTCTTCAAAAAACATTCAAAACTTAAAAAAAACTGCAATTGACAAAAAATTACAAAAAATATAAAACTAATCGCAAATTTCGAATCATAAAAATATTTTCCCACTAATAATAGTCTTTTGATGAAAATAAATATAATACTTTTTTAAATATTTTTTCCTTCTGAATTCCTCGCAAGTAAAAAAAAAAATTCAAAACCAAAAAAATAAAAATACCAATCTCTTAACTCATAATGTCAAATGTTACACATTCAATGTCAATAAAACGTTTCAATGGAAAGAGCATCAGAGAAAAAAACCACCCAATGCAAATTCATTTACATATTATCCACAACATTAAAAACAACTAATGAATCATTAAAAAAATGAACTTTAAATTTTCCGCAGAATCATTTTATATTACTACTAAGAAAAGTTGGTTCTTTTTTCTCTCAAATCTCTAAAGCTGTTTAATTATAAACACGCGCGTGTGACAATATTAGTTCAAAAAAAAAAAAAAGAAGTCAAGAAGACCTCGAATTAAAAAACAAGTTATTTACACGATATTCTTTTTTTTATACCCCTTTTCAGAAGCAATTTGTTCTCAAATAATAATTAGATATCAATTTTTTCCAAGTATTGTGAAAAAGAGAGAAGTAAATGAGAAATAAATGTCTTATTTATCCCACGAGACAGTTGTTGGATTTTTTTTTTTTTTTTTGATAAATTTTATTCTATTTTTGCTGTATATATGAATTTTTTTTCTCTTTATTTTTGCATATTTATTTCGCTCAATTTACAAGAATTGTAATAAAAATAAATGGTTATAGAATAAATAAACGTGAGACTTTCTCAAATCACTGAATCGAGTGAAATCTCTTTTATATAGATGGAAAAGGTAAAAGTGGGCGAGGAAAATCGAGATATTATAGAATTAGCCACTATTAAGGAGATTATTTACGAATATTTTTTTTCTTTTAATTTTTATTTTGAATGTTATTTTTTATTATTAGTATTTTCTTCCTTCTATTATAATAAATTACTTTTTTTTTACTATTTATTTAGTAAGTATTTAGTATTTAGAATTTAGAATTTAGTATTAAGTATTTTGTAATACATATTTAGTGTTTATAACTTAATATTTACGCAGAAAAAAATTAATTTAATTCAAATAACCGATTATTTGTTTATTACCAAATAAATATCTTTACTTGAATCAAATAATTTTTATTTGAAAGAGATAATTTTTTATTAAATCAAATAAATTTTATAAATCAAATAAATCAATAAATTTTATTTTGATTAACAATTTCAGTGTTGCAAGCAAAGATTTAATAGATTTAAATAAACATTATTTGAATTAATAAGTAAATATTTATTTGATAATAGACAAATAAATTTTTTTCAGCGTGAATTTATATATTTATTTATTAATAAATTATTTAATATTCAGTATTTCTTTTTAACAAAAGTTTAAAATTAATATTCGGTTAAAATATTTATTTATTTATTTATTTATTTAACTATTTAGTCGAAGAGAAAAAAAAATTTTTCTCAAACAAAAGCAATAAAAAAAGGTTTGTTAACAAATTTTCAATCAAAAAATTAAGAAAAAAAGTTATTAACAAAAAATATTTATAAAAAATGTATTTAAAAAAAACCTATAAAAAAATAGAAAAACTAAAAATTGAAAAATATTTTTTTCTTCTAAATCGTTATTGTTAACTTCGCCATTTTTCAAAATGTAAACACGGAAGGAAAATCACAATAATATTGTCAACGGGGGGTGTAAATATAAATTTCCTTAAAGACATGCGTAAAAATTAATATACAAATGAAAATGTTAATCGCAATGTAAAGCAAATGTGAAAACAGAGAATTCATTGCAAAAAAAAAATAATGCAACCAGTGATTAAGAATAAAACTTTTTGTTATAAATTGCCACTCCTTCCTTTTCTCTCTCTCTCTCTCTCTTTTTTTTAATATAATCAATGCAAGTAACTTCATTAAATACAACAAAAAAGTAATTGTTTTTATTTTTAATTTGAATTTTTTTTTCTTTTTCCTATATGTGTATAATTATATTGTTAAATTTAATATTATACATTTTCATACACATAGTTTTAAATTCATCTTTATTAATGAACTTTTAATGGATTTTCCTTATTATATTGTAAAACGATATTGAATAATTTATGTTCTTTTATAGATGATTAATATATTTCACCTGATAACGATTCGAATAAAAAAAAATCCTATTTTAATTAATCTTGATGATTGTAATAATAATGGGGCGAATATTGCGAAATGCTTTTCTTCGAAAGCATAAAAAATATTGTTAATAGCAAGGCACTATTTAACAAAAAATAAAAATAGAAACTAAATTACTTCGAGATATTTATAAACATATCAACAAATTTATAAATTAAAAATTTTCTTTCTCAACTAAAAATATTCATATTTATTTTTCCAGTCTTTATTAAACATTTCAAATGAAGACAAAAAATATTTATTTTGCCTTTAAATTCAAATTTTATTATTTATCAAATTTTATAAATATGAAATATAAAACTATTTACTTAATATTTATTTATTGAAATATTAAAATAATTCTAATTGTTTAATTTCTTCTTCTATTTAATAGTCTTATAAAAATTTTTTAAAAATATTTAAAAACTTTATTTAATTACTTAAATTATAATTAATGCCTCAAAATTATTGTAATAATTTTTTATTATTTAAAAACTAAAAATAATTTAAAGATCAAATAAATAAATGCTCTTATTTGAAAAAGTTTCAAATTTTAGAACCATTAAATATTATTTTTTTTCCAGTGTAAAATCAAACATATTTTTTCTATCAGTAGCTTCTCATCTTTAAAAAAAAATTTTATAACAAATTCGTGAGTAATTTGAATAAAAAAAATGCTTAAAAAATATTTATCTTTATAGAAAAATTTTTAAAACACGTTCGATAAAATAAAAACAAATTTTTTTTCAATAGTCACCAAATTTAAAGTTCCAGGCAAAGAAACTTTATAAATTAAAAAAAAAATTTTAATTTATAAATTTAATTTATAATTAACAATTTATAATTATTAAATAAAAACATTTCTCCTTAATTCTTGGTAAGAAAATTTAATCTATATTATAGAATTCAAAAAACAATAGAAATAAAAATTACTATAGAAATGTTTTTCTAATGGCCTAATTTTGTTTTAATAATAATAAGTTTTTAAATAAATTAAATAAATTTTGACATTAAATAACTGAAAAAATTAGTATAAATATTTATAAATAATATAAAAAAATGTCTAATATAATAATATAATATGAATATAATTAAACAATAAATAAAAAATTAAAATTATTATGAATCATTTTAAATACATTTTTATTTTCCATTATTGATATTTTAAAACTTATCATTTCAGAATCGTCACTAAAAGAATAATGAAGATTCAAACTTTAAATTTATTAATAATAATGATGATCTACATGTTACTAGAAGTAAAATCCGTCCCATGGGACCAAATGAGGCACAAAAAGTATAATTATTAAAACATTTGACAATAAATAATTAAAAAGGTAAACGAATTTATGCATTAAAGCTTGTAATTAAAATAAATATTTGCAAGAGAAGAATATAATTAATTTTTCTAGTGCACTTAATTTCCACCTTTTTTACACTATATTTATTCATAATCGAGGTCAGATTCAAGTTTCAATTAATTACACGTAATAATAAAAACAAATTAAATTAATAATTTTTAATAATAAAATTTTAACAAAAACAAAAAAAATAATATCTAATTCATTAAATTTAATTTTTAAAAAAACTCGGACTTCGAAAATAAATCATAAATTGTTAAATAGTTATTTGAAATAATAAAAACAAAATAATAACAAGACAATAATAAAAATAAAATGAAAATACAGAAAAATTACCTACTATAATTTACTTTTTTTTGGTCGTTAATAATTATTATTATGCCAAGTGGTATAATAATTAATATTTAATTAATTAATTTTCATTTTTAAAAAATCGGATTTCCAAAAATCAGCAATTGTTAAATAGTTTTTGTTTTAAATAATAAAAACAAAATAAGAATATCTCGAAATAATAATAAAAATACAAAAAAAATACTATAATTTTTATTGTTTTAAGTTTTGCTTTTTTGTGGTTAAATAGTTTTTTTAAACAATAGAAATAAAATGATAATAAAAATAAAAGCAAATAATAGAGAGAAAAAAAATAATAAAATTGCTGTCATTTTAAACATCGATTTATTATTTTCATTTTTCTATTTCTTTTTTTATTTCTTTATTTTTGTATGACGAAAAATAGACCTTGACCGTCATTTCTATAAATTTTTTTGTTTTATTTTATTTATTTATTTTTTCTTTTCTATCTTTATTTTATTATTTTTTTTTTTTAATCAAACTCAGAGGAGTTTGCGCATAAAATTTTTGTCAGCCTCGTGGTATGGTACACGCAACAAATAAAATTCTGTCTGCATGTCGTGCGGTAATACGGTCAGACCGTCAATAATGTAATGAGTAATGACGTTGTGCAAGCGTTGAGAAATATTACTGAGATTAAAATGCTGACTGAGTACAGCCACCTGCCAACCTAAACCGTACAGTAGTCAATTGGCTATATACAGAAGCCTTCGACCTTTGAGAGAGAAAAAATAATAATAAAAAAAAAAAAATAAACCCAATTTCAGGAAAACAACATTTTTTTCTATTAAACAAAAACCGACTTTTTATTTTTTATTCAATCAACTATTTTCAAATATTTAAATTATTAACGCATTTCCTGCACCATTTGCACTATAAAACTTGTTATTTTAATAAATTCCCATAATAAACTGGTCGATAGAAAATTAAATAAATAAAATAAATACAAAATAAAGAATGATCGAAAAATATTTTTTTCAATCATCTCTTATTTAATTAATTTTTTTATCGAAGTCGAAAATTGTACTTTTACAAAATTTTTTTCTTCTTATATTCAGTATAAATTAATTTTTAATTATAATAATATATTTTAAATTAATTGTATATTTTTTATTGTTTTTTGTATTTATTATAATTTTATTTATTTCTTATTATTTTTTATTTTACTTCTATTTTCTAATTATATATAATTATTAATTACTGAATTGTCTTTATTTTATTATTAATTTCATATTTTATAAATTTATTTAATAATATTTGTAGTAAATTAATTAATTAATTAAATTCTATTTAATTAATTTATTCTTTTATATTAAAAATACTCAAATTTCGAAAATAAATCAGAAATAAACCGTTTTTTGAAATAATAAAAATAAATGCAAATATCAGGTACTATTAATAATTTAAAATTATAAAATAAGTTTTAGTTACTAATTTATATTGAAAGAAATTAATGAACCAAAAGGAGAAAAATTTGATCAGTCTTGTAATTATAATTAAAAAAATTTTTTTCTCAACTATTTTCATCTCATTAGCTGAAAAATTGAAATATCAACGCAAAATTCGAATAATTGAACAATTGTCTCCTATTATGCAATAATAAATTTGCAATTAATTCAGTTGCATGGCCTTAACATCTACGTGCCTCGCAGGAAATTTATACAGAAACTATTTTAGACCTTTTTCTACCTCCTTGAGATAAAAATAATATAGAAAAAAAATTTTTTTCAACAGTTAAATAAATCACATATTTTGGAAATAAAAAATAAAAAAAAAATTTATCCACAAAATTAAATGTAACAAAAAAAAATTTCAATTACAAAAAAATCGATTATAAAAACATTAAAAATATTTTTAAAAACATTTTAATATACATCAAGATTGAAATATCAAAATTCAAATTGATTAATCGACTACTAATTATAATTCACTATTCGTGAAAAAGTGAATTATTAAAAAGATAAACCTTTTAAATTTATTTTCTTTTATTCCACTCTCAATTTCAAACTGATCGTTTCAATCTCTAAAGTCTTATTTTGTAGAAACAAAAAAAATTGTATAATCATTTAGCACTGACCTACAACATCAGGGTAAACGAGTTGTCGATTTAAAAAAAATATAAAATTTATTCCATTTCTCACTTCTTTATATTTTGCAAAATTTCTTTTCCTCTCAATATTTCACTTCACTTCCGACTTTTCTCTTTGAAATTAAAATATTAAAATCACTTTCATGAATATTCCAATCTAAAATCATTTTAAAAAATGTCAAGATTTCAATTAAATATTCACTCTTAATTTAATTATCCGAATAAAACAATTTTAATTTATTTCCTCTTGCCCTTGCGGCAAGAAATGTCAAAATTAATTAATTCCCATTTAAAAAAAAAACAAAATTCAAATTACCGAAAAAACAAATTTTTTTTACCTTCTTGTGTCAAATTGCTTATAATTCGATTTATAAACAAGATTAGACGTTAAAAATAACGATAAAAAAATTGAAATAAATCATTTACAAAGAATTTCTTTTTGTAAACATTGTAAATGATTCAAATTAGGAGAATTATATTTTTATTTTCGTTTTCTTACGTTTAATCGGGTGAAAGAAAAAAATAACAGAATTGATAGTGTTTATTTTTTTCGATAGCCTAGTCTGACTATCAACTTTGTGTAATTTGTTTAACAAAAAAAAAAAGAAAACAAAAATTGCAAGATACGAAAAACTAATTAAACAAAATAATTAATATTCGATATTTTCACAAATAGTTAAAATTTTTTTTAAATTACTGAAATTGATTTAATTATATTAATTAATTATTCTGTTTTTTCCGTGTAAGGAAATGAATAAACAAAACAAAAAATAATCATTCATTAATAATTACTAATTTACTATTAATTAAATTGATTTAATTTCATTAATTATTATTTTTCGTCGTGCAACTAAAAATATAATTAACAAACTAAATAATTAATTAACTCTCTAAATTTGAATTAGTAAAAACACTTATTGCAAATAGTGACTGACCTTTTGCTTTTGAATTAATAAATATTACTTAAAATTAGTAAAAATTATTATTTATTAGTTCAATTTGCTTATTAGTATTTTACTAATATTCAGTACTAAAAATTTTGGCAAAATTCACAACATTTATAATCAAAAATTTAGGAAAAAAATATTTCCCCTTCAAATTTTTGTTTCAAAAATAAAAATAAAAATAAAAAAAATAATAAAATAAAATTTATAAACAAAAAATAAAATTTTTTTTAGAGTAAAAAGTATTTTTTATTCTGATCGTTAATTATAAATGTTGTAAAATTCACCTACGTACTAAGAAGAATTTTTTAGAATTAATAAATTTTACAAATAAATTAGTAGTACATACTATTTATTAGTAAAATTTACAAAAATTAGTATTTCACTATTTTTTCAGAATTAGTACATTTTATTAAAAAATTAGTAAAAAATACTATTTCTTAGTAAAATTTTCTGATTCAAAAGAAAAAAAAATCAGTCACTATTTCCAATTTGTAAACATTTTTTTACTAATTTAAATTTAGAGAGAATAATTATCAATTTCTTATTAACAATATTTGCTAATAATAATTAACATAATTATTCAATAGCATTAAATTCAAAAAGGAAATTAAATTATAATTTAAAACAAAACCAGAAATGTAAAGAATAAAAAATGAAAGAAAAACAACAGAAATCAAAAACAAAAATTCCCAAAAAAAACATGAAATCTCTGATTACCAGCAGAAAATCTGTTTTGCATAATTTTTTTCCCTCAACGTTAAGAATTTTTAATTATCATAAATCAGCAACAATCATTTTTTAAAAATGTTTAACTCCTCTCGCGTATTTACTGATGAATTAATATCGTAAAGTTCATGACAATACTTCTACATAATCAAAGGAACGGAGATAAAATTTGGCCCAAGGAAATAACAATGATTACACTCTGGATTTTATTTAAAAAATTATAATTCCCCATCAAATTAAATTAAATTAATTGAAAATAAATTGTCATGAATTGTAAATTTTTCCTTGTCTTTTTAGTTTAAGTTTTAGTTTCTTTTTAGTTCAATTAATAAGTAAATTTTAATTCTATTTGTTTCTATTGTTATCATAAAATAATATATAATAAATAGTTATCTCACGAAAAAAGAATTGACGCCCTCCTCGAAAATGTTCTCTTTAAATTATATTTATTATTATTATATAATATATATGTAAAACGAAAAATTTAAATCGATAGAAATATGCTTCTTTTTTTTTAAATATAAATCAAAAAAATGTTATTTTTAAATATATAATTATTATTATCGTTTCTTTTAATTAACCACTGTAATTATTTTATTTAACAGTACAAGTTTTCGTTTTTTCTTTCTTTTTTTCTACTATACAAATGATTTCTCATCATAGAACTGATGATGTGACTTACTGTGTTTCATTATTATCATCATCAGTCTATCGATCGATTTCACCGAAAACAACGTCTAGTGTACCAATTATTGCGACAATATCAGCAAGAAAATGTCCGGGTCCAATTTTCTCGAGACATGCCAAATGAGCAAAGCCTGGTGCTTTTATTTTACATCTATATGGTTTACTGCTGCCATCACTCACGAGATAGACGCCAAATTCACCTTTTGGCGCTTCAACTGCCGTGTAAGTTGAGCCAGGTGGCACTTGAAAGCCCTGCGTGAATAACTTAAAATGATGAATTAACGCCTCCATACTCTCCTTCATTTCCTTTCGACTTGGTGGCATTATTTTTGCATCATCAACTCTCACCTCGCCAGCGGGCATTTGATTCAAGCATTGCAATATTATTCTCAACGATTGACGCATTTCCTCTAAACGAATCAGATATCTGAGGAGAAGGAGAAGAAGAGAAAATTAAAAAATGGAAAATGTTGTTTAATGAAAGAGTCAAAAGAATAAGAAGAGAAATTATTCATTATTAATTATAAAATGATTATAAATTAAAAAAATTTAAAAAAAATTATAAAATGATTATAAAATAATAAAATAAAAAAATATATAAAATGATAATAAAATGATGAATTAATAATAATAATAATAATAATAATAATAATAATAATAATAATAATAATAATAATAATAATAATAATAAATTAACAGGTAATCGAGGACAATTAATATTATCCTCACATGAAATTATAACTTTTTTAATTCAAATTTTTATACACCTCAAATTGACATGACAAAATTTTGACAATTAATTTACAAATAGAGTAATTAGTGTTTTGGTAAAATTAATTACCCCAGAATTTTTATAATAACAAGACTTTCACCGAACAGTAAGAAACGAAAATTTTATCCAAAGTACTAAAAAATATAAAGTTATTCAAAATTTTAAATACTCAATCAATTTAATTTCGCAAATTAAACATTTATTCTAGAGAATAATCATAAAAAATTGAAAAAAAATAGTAAATATTTAAAAATTTGATCAAAATAAATTTTCTATTTTTTAAAGAATTAAGGTTTACAAAAATTTTTTCATAGATTTAATCATTCAATTATAGTTGAATTCTAATAAAAATTTTTTTAAAAGTACTTAACAGAATTTGAGTTAAAATTTTAGAAAATATTTTGAAGAATTAAAAGAATTGCAATTCCAATTTTTAAAAATAATTCAAAAAGGTTTTATATTGAAATTATTATGAAATGTTTATTCCTGCTAGAAAAAACAATAGCAATAAATATTCAAATGTGTATTAAACAAAACTTATAATGAAACATAAAAATTTCAATTTCAAAAATTTTTTAAAAATGAGATTTCTAATAAATTGTAATTAAAATTTTTTGAAAATAGTTGTAGTATAGAAAATAATTTTAAAACATTTTAAAAATTGAAAATTTTTTCCAATTACATTAAAATGAATTTTATATTTCAAAGAATTTTATTTCCTCACATTAAAAAATGATTTTTTTAATTTTAATTTTAATTTTAATTTTAATTTTAATTTTTTTAATTTAATTGTAGGTAAAAGTCTGGAAAACAATAGTTAAAAAAATTATGTATTTAAATAATTCAAATATAGGACTGAATTCTCCTATAAGAATTAATTTAAAAAAGAATTTCAGTTAAAATTTTAGAAAATATTTGTAGACTTGAAAGAATTGTAGTTCTAATTTTTATAAATAATTGATTTCAAAGTGGTTTCACATTCAAAGTGTTTTGAAATTTTTATTCCAGAAAGACCAATAAATAGCAATAAGTATTCGAATACTTGTTAGACAAAAATTAATTAAATTTGCAAAATTTTATTTAAAAATTTCGAAAAAATAAATTTTTTTAAAATTATAACGAACGTTATTTGAAAATACTTGAATTTCCGAAAATAATCATACAAAATTGAAAAAGTAGAAAATTTTCTCAAATTTCATCAAAATAAATTTTATATTTCAAAGAATTTATTTTTATCAATTTAAAAAAATTAGTTTTAAACACTTACTGTAGTTTTTGAAGAATTGTAACTAAAAATTTTGTTTGTATTTAAAATTTTTAATAATTCAATTATGTTCCTAAAGTTTCGATCGTTCAAATGAACGACAATATTTTTTTTTACTTCTTCTAATTTATATTTTATTTACAACAAAATTATTTTTTAGATTAAAACAAATTAATTATAAACTAAATATTGTTTAATTTCAATTATTTCTCTTTTTTCGATAGAAATTTTCAAAAACACTTATGGTAAAAAAAATTCATTCATTTGAACGTTCAAAACTTTAGCCCCATATTCAATTCTCGTTGAATTCTAGTAAGAATTGTTTTAAAAAAATAAATTTAGTTTAAAATTAAAAAAATATAAAAGTAAAATAATATTAAAATGTTTATTTTTAAAAATTATTAAAGTTATTAATTGCAAATTTATTAAATAATTACAATAAGTTTCAATATTTAAATATTTGTTTAATGTAAATTATTTTATGTTTGAATAATTTGATGTAGAAATTATAACAAAAATGAGGTTTTGAAAAAATTGTAATTGGCTTTTTTTTAAGATAATTGAATTTCCGAATAATAATTTTTAAAATTGTAACTGATATTTTTTTTTAAAGATAATTGAATTTTCGTAAATAAATTGATAAAATTGTAATTGAAATTTTTTGGAAGATAATTGAATTTTCGAAAATAATTGAAAAAATGGAAACAATTAAAAGTTTTGTAAAATTTAATTTAAATAAATTGTATATTTGACAGAATTAAATTTTGTTACTTTTGCAAATTGTTTTTGAAATATAATCCTATTTTTAAAGAATTATATTTCAAAAAATTGTTTTTTTTTTAAATAATAAATTTTCTGGAATTTAAAAAATATGTTTCTCCAACTAACAATAGGGTTTTAAAATTTCAGTGCGCATTTAGTTATGTTAATTGTTTAATAAAAGAGTCAAAAGAATAAGAAGAGAAATTTATGGAATAATTATTTAGTAGTGTAATTATTTAGTGGAATAATTATTTTTTAGTAGAATAATTATTTCATAGAGTAATTATTTAGTGAAATAATTATCTGATAGAACAACTATTTAGTGAAATTACTATTTTATTGAATAATAAATTATCAAAGAATAATTTCTTCACCTCGTCTAAATAAAAATGAAATATAAAAAAATATTAAAGGAGAAAAAAGTCAAAATACTTGCCTATCGTAACAATCGCCATTGTAGCCAACCGGTACGTCGAATTCAACTAAATCATAAGCGTCATAGGGTTGAGTTTTTCTCAAATCCCATTTAATACCAGAACCACGGAGCATTACGCCGCTAAAACCAAGATTTAATGCATCTTGCGCTGTAATAACGCCAATATCTTTAGTTCTTTGAATCCAAATTCTCGAGTCTGTGAGCATATCTTCAACTTCATCGATACGTTCCGCGTATTTTGAGGCCCAATCGTGAATGTCGTCCATCAAACCAAGTGGCAAATCGAGTGCAACACCACCAGGACGAACGTATGCCGCGTGCATACGAGCGCCACTAACTCGCTCATAAAATTCCATTAATTTCTCACGCTCTTCGAATAACCAAAAAAATGGCGTAATCGCTCCAACGTCCAAAGCATGTGTTCCGATTCCCATTATATGATTTAATATGCGTGTAATTTCGCCGAAAAGCGCTAAAACAGAAAAAAGGAAAATTTGTTACAAAAAATTATTTTTTAAACCCCATATTAATAAATTAATAATCGTTGTATTTCTATAATCAACATTTTTTTCAATAATTAAATTCTTCCGAGAAAATGTCATTAAATCCCAATTCAATTTTATTGAAAAAAATTCATTTCTTGGCAAGATTATTATAAAAAATACTTTAAAATAACAGAAATGTTTTGGAAAATTTATTTCAATTTTATTGAAAATAATGGAGTTTTTTTAAAAATAATTGTTACCCTAAATTTTGAAAGTAATTGAATTTTATGAAGAATTTCTTTAAAATTTTTTAAATAATCGTGTTAATTATTAATTGTAATAATCAATAGTTATACTATTAAATTCGTTAAAACAATTTCATTAGAGTTTTTGTAAATAATAAAATTTTTTTTTTTTTTAAGAATTTCATTACATTTTGTAAAAATAATGTAATTTGAAAAAAAAAATTGTTAATTGAAAATTTCGAAAATAAATGAAATTTACTTTTAAGAACAATTGAATTGTTGAGAAAATTTTAATATAATTTTTTTAAATAATTAAATCTGATAGAAAAATTTTATAAAATTTATCTTGAATATAATAGAATTTTTTTTAGAAATTTTATAAAAATTATTGTTTTTAAAAAATTGAATTTCTCAAAATAGTTTTACAATTTGTAAAAGTAATTGAATTGTTTCGAAGAAAATAATTGTATTCTTTCGAGAAATCGTATTAAAAATAATTGAATAGCTTTAAAGAATTTGATTATTTATGAAAACATTTTAATTCTTGAGAAAAATTTTATTATATTTATGAAAATAATTGAATTCATATGTAAAAATTTACAATGTATAAAAATAATTGTATTGCTCGAATTTTTGAAATGGATTACATTTAAAAAAAAAAAATTTTTTATTGAATTTTTTGTTAAAAATTGTGTAAATGATAATTTTTTAAAAATAATTTCATCAAATTTTATGAAAATATTTGAATTCATTTTAAAAAAATTTTACAATTTATGAAAATAATTAAATTTTTCCGAAACATTTTATTATTTATGGAAATAATTGAATATTCTTGCGGAAATTTTTACAATTCATAAAAATAATAGAATTATTTTGAAGAATTTTCCAAAAGAAATTAAATTTATTAAAAATCTATAAATGATAATTTTTTTCAACAAATTTCATCAAAATTGTTGAAAATAATTAAATTTATTAAATAAAAATTCTTGAAAACGATCCAATTCTTCAGAAAAATTTTTTAAATTATGAAAATAATTGAATTCCCTTGAAAAATTTTATTATTTATGAAAATATTTTAATTCCAAAGATTAAAATTCAATTTTTAATGAAAATAATTGAATTCCCTTGAAAAATTATATTATTTATGAAAAGATTTTAATTCCAAAGATTAAAATTCAATTTTTAATGAAAATAATTGAATTTGAGAGAATAATTTTATTATTTATGAAAATAATTGAATTCTTGCCAAGAATTTTACAATTTATAAAAATAATTGAATTGTTTTGAAGAATTTCCTTTAAAATTGTTGGAAATAATTGAAATCTTTAGGAAAAATTTAAAATTTATAAAAATAATTGAATTGTTTCGAAGAATTTTTGAAAAAAATTGCGGTTTTTGGATGAATTTTATTAAAAATTATGAAAAATGATGATTTTTTTAAAACTTCATCAAAATTGTTAAAAATCATTGAATTTATTTTAAAATTATGGAAAACAATTGAATTCCTCCAAAACATTTTATTATATTTATGAAAATATTTTAATTCTACAGCGAAAAATGTTATTATTTATGAAAATAATAGAATTATTCAATAAAATTCTATTTTTTTCCAAAAATTTTATTAAAATTGTATTTAAAAAAAAAATTGAATTCCTGTCAAGAATTTTCCAATAAAAAAAAAATAAATGAATTGTTTCAAAGATTTCTTGAAGAGAATTTAATTTTTTGAGTGAATTTGATTAAAAAATAATCATTGTTGAATATAATAGAATTTATATTGAAATTCTTGAAAATAATCAAATTTAATTAAGATTTTAAAAAAATTTCTTTCGAGAAATTTTATTCAAATTCTATTAAAAATAAACAAATAATTGAACTGCTCTAAAGAATTTTTCTATTAATGAAAAAAATTTATTCAAATTTTATATTTTTTATTTTATAGCAATATTTAGAGAAAGGGAAAAAATAATTTTCTTTTTTATCGATGATGGAATTGAAAATATAATTAAATTGTTTCTCCTAAAGTAGCTGTAATATATTACTTAGAAAATAAAATACTCACTTCGTATGTATTTTGCGCGCAGTGGAACTTCAATATTCAAAAGTTTCTCTATTGCCAATGAGAAACATTGCTCGTTACACATCATTGAAACGTAATCCAAACGATCGAAATATGGCAATGCTTGCATATAAGTTTTATATTCAATAAGTTTCTCAGTTCCACGATGTAAAAGACCAATATGAGGATCGGCACTTCGGCAAATTTCACCCTCTAATTCCAATACTAAACGCAACACACCGTGAGCAGCTGGATGTTGAGGACCAAAATTCATTTTAATATTACTTATTTTACTCTCAACTGGCTTCACAAGTGGATTTACAATCGGTGCTTTCCAATTTGATGGCACTGTTGAATAACAAACTGGACCATCGACTGATTTCAGATATTCATAATCCGGATACCAATTGTCACCAGCATTTCGTTTGCTGAAAATGAAAAAAATAATTTTATTTCCCTTTTTTTTATAGAAAATATTTAATAAATTCCTTTTTTAAAAATCATATTTAATTACTAATTAAATTAATTAATAATAATTACATTAATAAAAATAAACATTCAAATTTGAGACATCGTCCAAATTTCCAAGCATAAAAACATTTTCCCAAAAAGAAAATCTTTTCCCAAAATATATATTCAAATTATTCAATAACTAAATAATTTTCGTTTATTTTTAAACTTAAGGTTCAAATTATTAGCGAACTATTAATAAAAATTAATTGACAAATAGTTAAACACCTCATCTATTTTCTGCTAATAAACAAAATCTAAATTAATACTCAACTTCAGTAATATTTTACCAAATTGTAAATAAATTAGGGAGAAATTTTCAAACAATTAAGAAAAAACAAATTGTTTCGTACATATATCAAAGTGACATTTTGCCATACAAGCAGACGAAATGAAGAGTTTCGTACTACTTTTTCCCTTTTGTCAGTCGTGATAAGTTCAACTAAATTATTTACTTCACTCACAAACTCAAGTAACTGACATTTATTCCCTTATTTCTTTATTTTGCAACAATAATAACAATACAGTAATTGTAGAAAAAGAAAACAAAAATAATTTAAAATTAATTTGCCAATAAAGGTTATGTTGGGATTATATAACATATTAGATGTTTTATCGAGTCTAATGAGTATTCATTGAAATGTTATTTACCTGAGTAAAAAAGTGGGCGTTCCATGTTGTAAAATATTAATATTGTCTGCTGAAAATCCCGCAGATTTTCGCAGAACAGTTCTCAAAACTGCAGTAGCCATCGTCTTTGGAGGCTACCACTTTCGTGAAAAAACACATCCAAACAGGACTTGAGAACTTTACGCGATAATATCGACTCACAGAGTGTCGAACAAAATGTTTCTGAAAATCACCACGAAATAAAGGCGCTGCGGTAGAAATTACTGCATATTTTACAAGTTAAATTGTTTATAATTATTTTTGTAATTAAATAGAATATAATTAATTATAGAAAAATACTTAATTCTTCTTTTGTACTTTTAAACACAATCAGCAAATAAGAATTATAAATTAAATCAATATAAAGTAAATATTAATACAATAATAAATAAATAAATAAATAAATAAATACAACAATAATATTAACAATAAAATATAATAAACATATATTATAAAATAAAATAAATTTATTATAATAATATTATTACTGAAATAATTCACACAGTAACAATATTATTATTATGTTTTTATTAGTAAAATTATACTGTAATATAAATACATAAAAATGTAAACAAGTTGTAATAATTATATTTAAAAAGTAATTAAAAAAAATTAAATTAACGATAAAAATAAAAAATAAGTAATAATAAAAAAATTAAATACTTAGCATAATTAAGTTTTTCTTCATTCACATTAACATAACTTTGTCTTCAATAATACTGTCACTTATAAAAACTTTTATTCATACGAATCACAAATTTCACTTTTAGGAACTAAAAAATTCCCAACTAACCAACAAATTGTTTTCGGAATAATAAAATACTAAAACGATTACAAAATCCAAGCCGCGATCAGTATAATCAATTCAAAAATTTATAAACTAATGAGCAAATGGAATTGATTTATAGAAATTTAGGGGATTTTAATAAGTAAAAATCCAAAAAATATTTTTTTTCAGGCGTTAAAATAATTCTTAAAAAAGAACAGCAGACGAAAAAATCTGCTCGAAATGTGAAAATTTCCATTTTTTGAACTTTATATTTCCATTGTTATTTAATATCCCAAATTATTAATATTAATAACTGAGATTTAGTGGGGGAAAAATGACTCATAAAAATTAAAATCTTTGTTTTATCAATAAATTAAAAGTGTAAAAAGTGACTTGCCGTTCGATGATTTCTGTCAAATGATAAATAACCGTTGAGACTAACTTTAATTTCCAGGCTCTCGTCTCTGATATCCTTTTCCATCCAAGAAGATATTTACCATGAAACTGCGCTTCAGCGTGGACGATTTCTTCCAAGAACAGCTTCAACTTCACAATCACTTTATCCGTGGAATCCCGCAAACACACACTTTTGTTAATGAAAAAATATAGTCACTGAAATAAATTAATTCTACAGTTCACATTTATTTATACCGACACGAAATCCGCTTGAATATTATAATCAACCACGCACATTATTTTTTTCTTAACACTCGTGTTCGTTTTTCTAAAAACGAAAAAAAACACCAACGAAAACGTAATCCCCAAGTCCGAATGCAAACCATATGTCATTCTGCACGGCAGCCATCTTGTATTTGCGAACACGAAGTTGCAACAAAGGCAACTGTACGAAGTTTAAGACGGAAAAGTTCTTCAACGATTTTTCCGCACGGCAGCCATTTTTAATTTTTTTTCTCCGAAATGATCGGAAATATGCATTTGGCGATTTTCCGTAGAATTTCCGATTTGTAGAATCAAAAAGATTTTGACTACAATTCTCTGCTGTTTTACTGCGATCTTAATTTATTAGTCGATTTAAATTAGAAGAAAACGGTAAATTAGCTCAGTCTGTGACTCCGGAGTGAAATTTGCCATGTTTGCCACGAAGATTTTGTAGTCATTCATTTGTTATCCAATCCAAGTAACTTTTACATCACGAAGCAATAGTTTACATTTAACGCTATCGATTAAAGAATTCCCTCGATCATAATTCACTATAATCTCTAAAATATTTATATTCACCGAAATATTTTGAAGAAAGAACATACCGAATTCACACAAAGGACAAAGACATATTGGGTTGCTGCGCGCGTCGCTTGCCAAGCGGCTCTAGCTGTAGCTCGATCCTGATTGGTCAGCGTCGATATATTACATAAAGCCCCGTTCACTGCCTCGTTAGCGCGGGGAAATTTGAATTCGTTTACTGCAAATTTAATACTGAAATTATTATATTTATCGTCCCTTCGAACTATTATTTTGCAAATAAACAAAAATATTGTGTAACAATTATAAATAAATAACAAAATATATTAAAATAGAAAAAAAACAATTTATTCTATTTTAATAATTAAAAAATCCTTTTTTTTCCGATTTTACTTTCTCCAAAAATTAATAATCAATTCTGATGAAAAATTTCCAATGCTGACAAAATTTCCAATTAGAATTATTAAGAATAAAAGGAGATTATTACTAAAAGAAATTTTCGTTTATTTTCTTTTCATTTGCAACTAATTCTTCTTTTATGGAGAATACAAAGGTACAAAATTAGACAGTGGACACAAAATAAATTCCATTACAAAGTTAAACACATTTTAATAAATATGATAATGCATAATGGTATTTTTATTATATATAATATAATTATATTCAACATAATCACAATATCGATGGACCGGAGACGTAATAATTTTTTTTTTCTTTTAATAATTAATAATACGAGAGAATGAATAATACTAGGGTCAGTACAATAAAATATCATGTGTATAGAACAAGTAACAATTAAATCCATTGTAAATAAAATTTTTCTCATTCGATTTTAAAATTTTAACTTCTTTTCCATTTCAATTTTTTTCTAAAAAAAATATTTATATTTCTCTCTTTCTCTCTCTATTTTTCTCTCTACATATCATTGTTTTTAAAAAATTTTTTTTCTATTTTTTAAATAAATTTCCAAAAATAGTTCTTTTAAATAATTTTTCGAAAATATCCATGGGAATATTTTTAAAAATATATTTTCTCTGGAATATTTTCTCTTGAATATTTTTTCTTTAAACATTTTTAACATTTTTTATATTCTTTTTTTCTGAATGTCGATTCTACTAAAATAGTTTTTAAATTAAAACAAAAATGCAAACCTTTAATTATAATTTGCATTTTTATGAGAAAAAGTCACTGAATTAAAATTGAAGTTATCCTCGCATTTGTTGCTTCATTATTTTCCACTCTTCTTTTTGTTGCTCGTTCAAAATTACCACATGACAAGGAAATTTGAAAAGGTATCACAATCTGAAATTTTGAGGAAACAAAAATTAATTACAAATATTTTTGTAGAAAAAAAATTAGCAGTTTTTCCTTAAATGCATAACAATTTTTGATAATAAATAATTTTTTAATAAATAAATAAATACCTAAATAACAAATAAATAATAAAGAAATAAATAATTAAATAAGAAATTAAATGAAATGAATTTCTAACTTTTTAAATAGTTTTCACTTTTAAATGTTTTCTATTTTGAAATTATTTTATTGAAAATCAATTGGATTCTTACAAGGAATTTTATTAAAAAATATGAAAATAATTGAATTCTTGAAAGGAATTTTATAAAAAAAAATTAGAAAATAATTTAACTCCTTGGAACAATTGTATTATTTGCGAAAATAATTGAATTCTTGAAAAGAATTTTTTCGAAAAATTAGAAAATCATTCAATTCATGAAAAGAATTTTAACATTTTTAAAAATAATTGAATTGTTACATAAAATTTATAATTTATAAAAATAATTAAATTTCTGCGAAGAATTTTATTATTAGTAAAAATAATTTAATTCTTACAAAGAATTTTATCAAAAAATTTGAAAATAATTGAATTTCTTTGGCGAATTTTGTTATTTGCGAAAATAATTGAACTCTCGCAAAGAATTATATTATTTATGAAAATAATTAATTATATGAAAATTATTTTATTAAACATTTAAAAAATTCTAATTAAATTTCTTGGATTTTTTAAAAATAATTTTAATTAAAAATTTTGAATGTTATGAAACTTTATGAAAAAAATTCTTTCCATCTTTTAAAATAATCATGTTTGTTAACAATTCAACATAATAAGTAATTAATTAATAATTATTGAATTTCATTACAATTTTTAGAAAATAATTAAAATTTTCTCAGAATTTTATTAAAATTTTTGGAAAAAATATTAAAATCTTCTCAGAATTTTATTACATATTTTTGAATAATTTAATCTATTCAAGGAATTTTATTCAAATATTGAAAATAATTCAATTTTTTAAAAGAATAGATACTATTGAAAGTTTGGACAATTATTTAATTCTTACGAAATAATTCTTTAATTTAAAAAAATCAATTTTCTTAGTAATTGGAATTAACAAAATTTTATTATTAAATTTTATCAAAATTGTTGATAGAAAATTAAATTCCTTTAAACAATTTTATTGGAGTTTTTGTAAAGAATTAAATTCTTCTGAAGAATGACTTTAAATTCTTTTGAGAATAATGTAGATTTTTAAATAATTTTAATTGAAAATTTCAAAAATACCTAATTGAATTATTTTATTGAAACAGAGAATTTTCAACTGTTTAAAAATATTTCTGTCTGTTAATATTTAATAATTATAATTAAAAATTTGTTTATTTAATTTGAATAAAATTATGTGGAAAATAATTTAATTCATGAGAAGAATTTGACTATTTACGCAAATAATTGAATTACTAAGAAGAATTTGATTATTTGCGCAAATAATTGAATTCTCGGGAAGAATTTTACAACTTTTAAAAATAATTTGTTTTCGACTAATTTACGAAAAGCTTAGAAAATAATCGAATTCTTTAGCAAAATTTTATTAAAAATGTAAGAAAAATAATTGAATTCTTTCGTTAAGTTTTGAATTCCTCCAAAAAATTTTAATATTTATAAAAATATGTCAATTCTTCCATAGTGATTGAATAAATAAAGGAATAAAAGAAAGAAAAAAAACCCACCAGTATTCAGTACAATTGAATAAACTTCACTTTTGTACTAGTAAAAATCATAAAGAAGATAACGATGAAGTGACTGTGGCACTTGAAGTCCACGGACAATTTTCGGTAATTTTGTACCACAAAGTTTACGAACAATTAATCTCGCCTGATGCGTTAGTGGCAATGGTGTTCGCGCTGCCTCCATAACAAGTGCTTTTTGCGCATCCGTTAAACTACTCGATCTTCGTATCATGCAAGGATCAAAACTCTCAGCCGCCTCTAATAGTGCTTGCAATATTCTCGGCTTATCGGCTGTATTCTGAAGGGAATTCAAAATTCCATGTGGATCGCGAAATTGCGTTTTAATAACGACTCGCGCTCCATATTTTAATAGTAATGCCACAACTTCAACCGAAGGATTTTCATTTGACGCAACATATTCAGCGAGTACAGGCCTCAATGATAATCCCTCATCGCTTCTTATTACTAAATTTGGATCGGCTCCTCGTTCCAATAACATGGAGAGAATTTCCAATCTATTTGGTATATTATCAGCGCAAGCCACGTGTAATGGCGATCCGATTATTGGCGATGTTGCATTTACATTCGCTCCTGAAAAATGGGAAATAATTTTTATCAATCTAATTTTAATTTTATTAATTTCAATTTTAAATCAATCAAAATTTTAATTTATTAATATTATTTTTTAATTATAATAAATTCCAAAATGTTAATATCAATTTATTTTGTAAATTGTAATAAAGACTTAAATACAATTTTATGCCGTTTTATTCAAAAAATCAAAATAGTTGATATTAATTACTACTGATTTAAAATTTATTCCATTTTAACTCCGGTTTTAAATTATTTTCGAATAAAAAGAAGTAAATTCGTCTTTTTTAGGTCTTTTTTCAATTTAAATTAAAATTGATATTAATAATTAAAAACTAATATCAAAATATAATTAACTGTGTAAAATTGAAATTTACCTGCTTTAAGGAGCATTTCAACAATAGCCAAGTCTCCCTTGAGAATCGCCAAATCCAAGGCCGTTGGTTTTTGATAATCAATACCGAGATCAAGAGTGGCGCCTTGTTTCAAAAGAAGATTAATTACCGCTGGATCACCACCGAGTATCGCGTAATGTAAAACAGTTCGAAAATCATTTCTAACGTCCGCCATTGCGTTCACATCTGCTCCATAATGCAATAATATAAGAACCGAAGCGATGCCCTGTTAAAAAAGAGAATTATTAATTAACAACGAAAATTTGAATTTAAAACAGAAAACTATCAAATTTAAATATAATTTTTCCTTGAAAAAAATACGTTCCAATTTTTTTTTTTATAAATAAACGACTGATAAAAAGTTTGACAAAACTTCTTCTTTAAGAGGAAGCAAAATCGATTAAATTTAATGAAAAAAATGGTAAAATTGACAACTCTATTTTTTCACAAATAAAAGATTGATAAACAGTCGATTTTATAGAAAAACACGACTAAAATAATAGTTGAATAATATTTAAAACCCAAATAGTTCTGATTATAACAATAATAGTTTTTTTAACAAATAATATTCAATTATTAAATAAATCCTATACTAGGTATTAAATAAATTTCATTCGATTCATTAATTTCTTTTTAATAATTAAATAAAAATGAGAAAAAAATTCTTATTATAATTTTAAACTACTCCTTAAATTGCAATCTTCGATCACTTGCCAGGAGATTCACTCTCTCAACTTATTATATAGTTGCATATTTTAATTACATAATTAACAAATTTAATTCCGTGATTATTTGGCATTTGATAACAATTTCGAAAGTCGATAATCAAAGTGCTAATTAAATAATTTTCAACATAAACCTGACGCAATTTTTTTTTTCTTTAATAAAATTTGATTAAATTACTATTTACTTCAATTAAAGTATAATTAGTTTTGGATCAATTAATTTTGATGGAAAAAACAAATTTACTCTTTCTTAGATCAAATCAAAATTAATAGTATAATTAAAAAGAGTAAAAAATAAAAAGGAAACAATTTTCAAAATAATTTTTCTAATTTTAAGTAAAAAAGATTAAAAAAGAACTGTGGAATTTTTAATGTAATTTTTGTCGATTTTAAAATAATTTTTGATAAAAAAAAGTAGTTTCGGTCTAAGTAAAAAATAAATTTTTCGTCAGCCGGAAATTTGCTTTTCTGCTTGTATTTTATGACTACGCGTAGCTTTATTTTAAGTGGAGTAAACTAAATTTGGTCATCCACAACTTCTTCTCCACTGATTTACTCCTGTTCTTTAGAGTGTAAACTGTTTTTTTTCTCCGTCAATCTTAATTTCGATTCTTTTCTTTAAAAAAAATTGCAATAATTATAGAAAAAGAGATATAAATGCAAATAGTGCAAAGTAAAAAAGAAAAATATGTAAAATACAATATAAAAAATATACAAAATATAATTCTAACATTACAAAACATAAAATTATACATTATAATTCCAAACATATTTTTCAAAAAAATAAATAAATGAAAAAAGAAAGTGTAGTTTTAACAAAAAAAAATTTTGTACCTGGGGCAACCTGGCGGCCTTCATGAGAGGAGTGAGTCCAGCTCGATCTCTCGTATTTGGATGAGCACCAAATGCCAAAAGTAAATCCATACACTCCAAATCCAATGGTGAGACCAAATTAATTTCAGAGCCGAAAAAATATTTCTTATTCGGATTCGCTCCAGCTTCCAAAAGTGTTTTTGCAACTTGAATATGACGATTTCTCAAAGCCAAACGCAATGGCTCATCACACAATGTCGTTCTGAATAGCAAAATAAAAAATTAAGCTCAAAATTTATTCGAAAATTGGGTACTTAAAAATTTATTGATTTTTTTTCAAATTATATTGATCTTGTAAATTTTCTCCTTCGGCAAAATTAATTTCCATTAGCTTTACAATTTTTTTTCTACATAAATTTGTCTTTTTTCTGAATATTTACCCTAAAAAACAAAATATTTTCTGAACTGCTTTCAATAGTTAAATTTTTTCTGAACATTTGCTTTAAATGGAAAAATATTTTCATCTACTCTACAATTTTCTTTGCATTCTAAATTCGCTTTTTCTTGAATTTTTTCTCTGAATAGTAAATTATTTTCCGAACATTTGCTTTAATTATTAGAATATTTTCTGAATTTTTCGTTTAAATGCTTTTTTATTTTCAGAACATTTACTTTAAATAGAAAAATATTTCCTGAATGTTTGCGTTAAATGCGAAAACAATAATTTAAGTACCGAAATAATTCAATTCATTGATCGAACTTAATAAAATTTTCGATCAACTGAATCTTGAAGATTTATTAGAATTAAAATGAATTTAAAACTTTAGCTTTTCTTCTGAATATTCACTCTAAATAGTAAAATATAATTTCTAAACATTTGCTTTAAAGACGAAAATATTTTTTTAACATTTGCTTTAAATACAAAAACAATTTTCTAAATGTGTGCTTAAAATTTCAAAATAATTCACGTACCGAAATAATTCAATTCATTGATCGAACTTAATTAAATTTGCCGAATAACTGAATTCTAAAGATACATTAGAATCAAAATAAATTTAAATTTTGAACCATAAAAATTAATAAAAGGAAAAAGCAAAATTAAAAATCTAAATTAAACCTTTTCAAAGTTCAGAAATTGTTCTTTTTATGCGAGGAGATAAAATTTTTAAAAAAAGCAATAAATAATTTTTTTTTTCAATTAATACTTGTAAAAAAAAATAATCGAACGTTCTGAACTTTAGAAACATAGAATTAGAGAGAAATTTTTGCGCAAAAGGAAAAATTTTTAGTGTAAAAAAGAAATTTCTCTTTTTCTTTTTGTCTAACCTAGGAAATAATTCGTCGGTGTCCTGACGATGATCGACCTTGGCACCGTACTTAAGTAATAGCTTGACTAGATCAAGATATCCGTGTTCAGCGGCGAGATGCAATGCGGAATATCCGCATTCATCGGTGGCATCAATATCGGCACCCCTCACCAACAATAATTGCGCAGCGTCCTCATATCTTTGCCACACGGCATAATGAAGGGGCCTCAAGCCCTGTGTGACAATATCATTTGGCTTTGCACCGCAAGCAAGGAGAATCCTTATTTCATCAAGTGGTTGCATTCGAATTATCGAGTCGGCCAACTCCCGCTGCAACGGATTAGCGATGCACTCGGACGGCATCTGAAATAAAAATTACGAAATTAGACATATAAATCCCGCATTGCGTCATAATTTCACGCGAATTTATATTGAGCCACCGCGAGATCGCATTATTCAATTGAACCAGATTTTAATTCGAAGGATATTTAAATGCCTAAATTCAATAGTTAATGTACTTTTGTTTATCGAGAAAATTATCAAAACTAGTTATTTGCTGTCTTTTCAATTTTTTTCCCAACGCGAGTCTAATAAATATTTGTCTTCATTTTTTTCCCCCCAACAAACTTAATAATTTGTCTCTTCAATTTTCTTCACTAAAAATCTGATACTTTATCATCTTTTCTATTTTTTTTATTTTCCTCAAGAAAAATATGAAAAAGTAATAAATTTTTGAAAATAAAATCAAAATTCGTTTTTTTAATGTGGAAAAAGGACAATAAGAAGAAGAGAAAAATAAAAAAGAACGAAATAAGAATTAAAGAAAAAATTACAAACAGGGACGAAAAAGAAGAAAATATAAAAAAGAACGAAAAAAGAATAAAAGAAGAAAAAATAAATAAAATAGAACGAAAACAGGAAATAAATTAAATTAAATTTAAACAAATTTTTAAACAAATTTAAAGAGTAAATAATTTTAATAAGAATAAAGGAAGAAAAAAAGAGATAGGAAGGAAAGAAATTACTAAATATCTTGAAAGGAAGATATTAACATAATTTCTCGTCGTATTTATTTTTATAATATGATAAAATGACTGGAGAGAATTTAAATTAATTTCATAAATGTTGCCTATTAACTGCACTTTCTGCGAAAATATCATTTGCTTTGGCTTGCCTTCTACACTTTTTCAGCATCATGTAAAATTTTTTTTCTTCTTGGATAATTTCCAACTTTTGCAAAATATTCTATGGAATATTAAGATTTCTAAAAAAAACGATGATTTTCTTAATGAGGCAAGTGACTCGAATTTATATACATTGTAGAATGACACGAAAAATATGAATTCTTCCTCTCTATCATTAACATTAAAATTAATATAATTTAATATTACATTACATTTTTGTCTGTGAACTTAAAAAAAAAGAATTTACTATTAAATTATAACTATGTAATAACTCAATCTTATGAAATTAATAGTTTAATATTCGAATATTATAATTTAAACAAATTTTCAAATAAATTTAAAAATAAATAATTTAAATTTAAAAAAAAATATAATATTAGAAAAGAAAATTAAATTGATTTAAAATTTTAGATAAATAATAAAATAGATAATTTTAAATAATTCAAAATTTAGATACGTAATTAACAGTTTTAATTATAATAATTATTATCAAGCAGAAAAAAGACGTAACAATATAAATATAACAGACATTCACAATTCTTCTGACAAATGGCAAAACAATTTTTTTTTTAATTGAAAAAAGACAGACAATAATTCAGAGAAAAATCGTAAGGAAAATAAATATTCACTGGATAGTTTGTGAATTATTTCCATCAAATAAATATTTTGAAGGAAAACGATATTATTTGAAAAAAATTAAAATTTCTCCCATTTGCAGTTCACATAGAGAAAAATTCTCTCACTACTTTCTGAAAAAAGTGAAAAAGAAAGAAAAATAAAGAAAAGACAGAAAAAAAAGAAAAATAAAAAAAAAATGAGAAATAAAGAAAGAAACAGAATTACGTTAATTAGTACAAATTTTACTCTAAAGAAAAATCAATCTACTAGCAAAATGCATAAAAAAAAATTATGTATATATTATAGTTAAAAAAAATATGAAATTGTTACAAATGAAAATTGCCTAAAAAATGAATAAAGACAAAAAACTCATTATTCAACTACTAATTTCGAAATAACTCCTTCAAAAATTTGACGTCACGGCATGCAAAATACAACATTTCTTTTACGTGCTTTACCGTATTTTTTCTTTACATATTTATTAAAAAATACGCACTTTCGGAAAAAGATAGTGTTTAATTTCGCTTTTTAAAGAATCCAGTTTCTGTAACGAAAAAGAAGTATAAATTTTAACACACATTTCGCAACACAAAATTATTTCATGAAAATATTTACTAAATATATATCCCAAATATACAAATTTTTTCTCAATTTTCCTTTTGCAAAATAAAAACAAAACAAAAAAATAATAGACATTCATTTCACCGAAATCCATTTTTGTTTGTAAAATTAAACAAACAAATTTGTTTCAGACGTAAATTTTTTTTTTGTGTTTATATTTAAGAGTCAAAATTTCAAATATTTATTATTATTTCCAGAAAGAAGCAAGTAGTAGAAAAATAATTTAATAATAAAGAATTTAATGATAAAAAATATGTTAATAAAAAATATATTAATTAAAAATTTATTAATAACACAATTTAATAATAGAAAAATTTAATTATCAAAAAATTTAGTAATGAATTAAAATTATTCAATAATAAAAACGAATTCAGATCGAACAATGTAATAATAAAACAATTTATTAATAGAACAATTTTAATAGTAAATAAATTCAATTAGTAAAATAAATTAAAATAATTAAACAATAGGAAAATCTATTATTATGTTCTGATTCCGATTAAATAATTTAATAGCAAAACAATTTTATTGACAAAATAATTTAATAAAAAATTGAAATAGTTAAGTAAATTCAAATAATTCAAAATAATAGGAAAAAATTCGTTCTGAATCCGATTTAAATAGAATCGAATAATAAAACAAATTTAATTAATTTAATAAAATAATTTATCAAAAAAATAATTTAATATATGAAACTAATTCAATAATGAAAAATATAATTCTACTGAATACGAATTTAATCGTATAGTTTAATAATAAAATAATTTATTACTAAATAAGAAATAATTCATTACTAAAATAATTTAATAATAAATAGAAGTAATTTAATAACGAATAAAAATAATTTAATAATAAATTAAAATAACTTTTAAATAATAAATTAAAATACTTCGAAAAAAATACTATTTAATTAAAAATACTTAAAAATTCGGCCCCTCCCTTTAAAAAAAATACATATGAAAGGATTCGATAATGACATTTTATTGACTATTAGTGGCATAGAATCAAGGTTGAAAGTGCCTTGAAAATTTTCGCGAATAAAACATTGCCTTGTATCCGAAATAAATATTTCTCCGCGCGCGCTCTCTTGCTTGGGAAAAGGCCGGCTTCTCCTCATGTTATTATAATTTTCAAATTTCCTGTCGAAAAGTGTCAGTAGAGACATTATTTGGAATGAGTGCCAAGAAAACGACGCAATTTTGACGATGCGATACCGGAAGGCTCACGTGGAAAATTCACGCAGTCTGCGACACTGTACACAGACAAAAAAAGAAAATGCATGGCAATGTCCTACGCAATATTTATATTTAAACCCTTTCCTTCTATATTAGAAATTTCATTCATTTGTACTTTTTTTCCCAAACAAATCTCCGGGGAGAATTCAAAATTCAAACAATTACATTTTTTCCCAACTAATTTATTCTTTTTCTTTTTCTAAATATGTAATTAAAATAAATTAATTTTATTAAAAAAATTATTTTTTAATAAATTTCAAACGATAAATAATCATATTAATTAAATTATTATTATAATTAAGATTATTTAAATGATATTTCTAAATTCTAAAATTTGTAAATTATTTTGAAACATTGATTGTAAGTTCCAGTGAGTCAATGTCTTTTTATAGATTAATAATAAAAGTTAAACAAGTAAACTAAATTTTATCTCTCAATTTTCATGTTTTTAGAATATTTTGTTAATTTTCGAAAAGAAAAAATAAAGAAACTTTGTCGTTTTGAGAAAAAAATTCTTATTTTAATCGAAATTGAAAATCAAAAGCAACACACGTGGTTTTATTTTGATGATATTTAGTCGCAGAGGTAAATAAAAACAATGGTTTACGAAAGTAAATTCTGAATTAAAAATACAGGTAAATATTTTGAATTTTTGCCGAAAAATATAATTTTATGCAAAATATTTTTTCCCACTATTAATTGGTAATTAATTACTGACTAATTCATTTAAATATCAAAGTGTCTAATATTTAATGTTAATTAATTATTTATTGACTTAATTTATTTAATTATTATTCAAATTATTTATACTTTCATATCTTATTAATTAATTAAATAGGTAATTAAATTACTAATTAATTTTCAAACTAATTTTTATTTTGTTAAATTAATTAATTTCTAATAATTAAATGACTAATTAATTTCGAATCAATTACTAGGTATGAAAAATTGATAAATTCATAACAAACGAATAATATTTATGAAAAATAATTTTTCAATTGGCATGAATTTTAAGAATAAAATTTACATGTAAATAAATTTTACTTAACAATTGCTCGAATCATTTAACATTAATAATTATTTTTAATAATTATTAAAGTTAATTGATTGATAAAGAAATTACTAAATTGAAATTATTATTTGATAAGAATTAATTATTAGCCAATTAATTAAACAAATTGAAAATTTAGAAATTTACTTTTTACATACGGACTTAAATAAAATTTTGTCCTCTAGATAAAAATTTTCGTAAAAAATGTAATTGTTTGATTTTATCGAAAAAAAAATACTCAAACTTGAATGAAAAATGGAATAAAAAATAATTCTTCATATTAATTAGAAAATAATTATGAAAATTGAATCCGGAAAAATACTTTTCAATGACTTAATTTTTCATTAGTTTTAAAATAAATAAATGAGTAAAAACAAATATCTCCCTTACTCCAAGCCAAAAAAATTATTAAATTTTAAACTCAAAATCAATTAATTTATTAATTTGAAAAAAATATCTCGCTTACTCGAAACCAAAAAAATTATACAATTTCAAACTGAAAATTTGATTTGAATAAAAAAATTAAACTACAAAAGCAAATTCAACCAAAGAGCTTAAAAGTTAAACGTAAAAAGCATTTAAATTGAACAAAAAAAAGCTTTTAAATTAAAGAATTTTTAAATTCAATAAAAAATTATTTTACGCCCAAAAAAAACGAAAAAAAGAAAAATAAATTCACAAAAAGTCCATTTTCAAAGCACTTTCACTATTATTTGAAAAGAAAAAATGATTCTTCCGGTCGGTGGTTGTCCCGGATTTCCGGTCCTCCCATCTGACAACCCTGACCAACATAATGTTCGATCCACGAGAGTGACTTTGGTTGCACACAAGTGCGAGGGTGAGAAGAAGGGAGTGAGTGAGTGAGTGAGTGAGAGAGAGAGAGTGAGCTGAATTAGAAGTAAAATTTATAGAACAAAAAGAAGATGAAAAAAAAATTATTAAAGGAAAAATTACAAAAAAAAAATTAAATGATAATAATTAAATTTTCCTTTTTTTGTTTTGTTTTTGTTTATTACTTACTTCGAATATTGTACGATGTTCCAGCATGTAGAAACGATATTATGAACTGCCTTCTTCGTCGGAAACTCGGTCCTATTTAAAGCTTCGAACTGTGATTCCGCCGAAAATAACACAAAGGGATCATGAGAGAGCTTGCGCATGAAGAAGTCTCACGAATAAGAGGAAGAGAGCCCATCACTGCGAATCTCTTCTTCATTGCGACGTGCTACTGTCCTGTATATATAGGTGTGTACACCCAACTCGAAGGGGTATATAATATATTGGAAAAGCTCAAAAAGAACGACGCAATTGCGCGTTTCACGATGACAATCGACGAGAATCGCGAGCGCCTCGGTCCTAACGAATCCGATAATTAATAATAATAATGATTATTATTTTTCTTTTTCCTTCCTTAAGTCTCCTTAGTTATATCTAAAAGAAGGAGAGAAAATCAATAATTTTGACAACTTATATTATCTAAATTAATTAATTTTTCAAAGAAAGGATAAATTTACAGTGTTTTAGAAAATGTTTTCGATTTTTAAATTTTACGTTTCTTTAACGAAAGAACAAAAAAACAAAAGAGTATTTTTTCCCCTAAAAGGAAGATTTTTACAATCTTCCAGTTTTTTTAAAAATTTATTTCTTCTCAAAGAAATTAGCAAATAAATTTGTTTCTAATTAATTTATGAAGAATTCTTCACAAATTATTACAAAACATTTATTTACAATTTTATTCTTTTTTAATACATGTTAATTATTTTTGAATTTATTTATAAATAATTTATGAAAAATTCTTCAAAAATTATTTACAAAATATTTATCTGCTAATTTTCTTTATAACTTTTATATTTTTTTTCAAATTTTTTTCTTTGCGGACAATTTGAATTTGAAAGAAAGTTAATAATTAAAAACTATTTTTCTTTAAAATTTATTTCTTTTTTAAGAAATTAGCAGAGAATTATTGTGTGAATAATTTAAGAAATAGGTACTTTTATGTTTTTCTTCAAGTTCGACTCTTGGCTGACAATTTTAATTAACAATAAAGTTAATAGTAAAAAAAACTATTTTTCTATAAACTTTTTTTCTAAAAGAAATTAGCAAAAATTTATTTTTTATACTAAATAATAATTAGATACTTTTATATTTTTCTTCAAATTTTCTTCTTTAGTGAAAATTTTAAATAAAAAAATGTAATAATTAAAAATAATTTTATTATAAAATTTATTTATTTCAAAAAATTTTTTATTTGAATATCTAATGAAAAATGATATTTTCTTAAATTTTCCAAATTTTAATCCATTGAAAATACGATTGTTTTAAAACAATTTTTAAAAGTAATAAAATTAAATTTCTTTAAATACAAAATTTATTTTTAATAAAAATTTGCCAAAACATTTGTTTCAATTTTTTAAAATTTTTTCTAAAATTTAATTATTTTCAGAGAAATTTTAATTACAATTTTTAAAAAACTTATTTTTTATTAATTTCTACAATTAATTATTCAAAAAAATTCAATAATTTTCGTTAAAAAAAACTAAATGTTACATTTATTTTAATTGAAATTTCAAACAATTTAAATTTTGAACCTTTTAAAATTTAATTATTTCTAAAAATTACAACTGCAATTTTTCCAAAACTCAATTATTTTTTTATTACTAATTTTAATAATTTCTAAAGTAAAACAATAGAAAATTTTTTCAAACATACAATTAAATATTATTTTGCTTTTACGGCAATTAAAATGTTTAAAAAAATTTCGACTTAAAAAAATTTAATTATTTCTTTAAATTTTTATTATAACGCTTCTAATATTCAATTATTTTTCAAAATTGTATTTTTTTTTAATCAACTCTTTTTGGAATTCAACAATATTGGAATTATTTACATTATATAATTTTTAGTAAAATTTCATTATTTTTACAAATTATTAGTTACAATTCCTCAAAAAATAAATAAATGGTTAAATTAAAAATAATTTTTTAAATTTAGAAAATAAATTTTGTTGAAAAAATAAAATTTATATTAATGAAATTTCAGAGGATTTTCTATTTTACCAATTTTTTAGAATTATTTTTAGTACTTCAACTATTTTAGAAAAAATTTAATTACAATTTTAAAAAAACTCATTTTTCCGGAATTTCCAAATGAAATTGTTAAAATTTAATTATTTTTTGTTAAAAAAAAAATTTGATTACTTATTATTGTCATTTATTCGTACACCAGGAATTGAAATTTCAAAATACTTTCAATGTAAATCTTTTGAAATTTAATTATATCTAAAACATAGAACTGCAATTTTTTCACTATTTTTAAAACATCTGTTTCACCAAAATTCTTTTTCAAATCAATTCTCATTAAAAAGTTCTACGAAAATTCAATTATTTAATTAGAAAAATAAAGAATTATTAATTAATAATTTAATAATTAACTAAATAAATAATAATAATTGTAGATTTAAAAAAAAATCAAACTGTAACTGAATTTTTTTTTCATATTTCAATTTTCATTAAATTAATTAATTTGTAGTTTTTCTCGCGAGAATGAAATTAAATAGAAATAAGGAAATAAATTGAAAAAGTGTCTTTTTTCTTAATTATATAAAGAGAAATTTAAAACAGCTGAATATAATTATTCGAGGAAGTAAGTAAATTGTTAATTTGAGGGAAATAAATTTTGAAGTTTCCTTTCAAGTGACAGTCGTTGAGAATGAAAAACAAAAAGAAAAGTGAATACCAACAAAGTGAATACGTACCTAAGTGAAAATAGAATTTACCGAGAATGTGAAGACGGTTCTCTTTTTTTTTTGCTAGTAAAATTCAAATGGGTAATTTTATGCACAGAGACACAAGAGAACAACGTAAAATAAACGAGAGTGCATTGCACTCACGAATAATATTTATAACAAACTTTTCACGTTATCATTCCTTATTTGTTTTTTTTAAAGAAAAATTCCAGTCCAATATTCAAGAATAAAATCCCAATTTTCCAATTTCATTTCCATTTCCAATTATATTTTTGCAAATTCAAAAAGTCAAAAATTCGATTATTTGCTGTCTCCACGTTTTTTCAAGACGACAATAACGATTTGTGTTCATTTTTTCTTTTTCTACAGTCCTTTAAATTATTATCTTCGTCTCCTTAATTTTCTCCAAATTATTTTACTTTTTGTTAATGAGAATTTGAATTTCTTCTCCACTAACGAGGAATACTTGTAGTTTCTTCCATTTTTGCTCTCGAAAAAAAGAAGAATAGAGAAGAGAAAACAGTCTCGACAAGTTCGCTGTCCCTTCGGCGTCTGGACCATTAATAAATCCTGAGCTTTAGTCAAAAGCGAGAAAACTTATTTGACTTGAATACTTCGCAGATGGCAATCAAAAAACAATCAGTGAGACAGGGTTTCTTCCAGGGGCTGAAAAAAGGAAGAAATAAAAAAAAAGAAATCAATACGAAGCGAAAAAAGGAAAAAGAAGTTAAAAAAGAAAAAGGCCTTTTCTCCCTTTTTTTTAAGAATTTATCAAATTTTCTTAATTCGCAAAAGTTAAAAAAAAAAATTTCTTTAAATCATAAAAAAGTCCTTTTTCCCTTTGGTTTGTTTTCGTTCAGAATTTATCGAATTTTCATAAATCGCAAAAGAAAACAAATAATAAAAATTTAACAAACTTTCGTAATTAGTAAAAAGAAAAAGAATGAAAATAGAAGAAAAGAGACGGGAGACGAATTTTCGCAGTTTGTGAAAGAAAAAAAGAAATCAGACATAAAAATTTAACGAATTTTCCAAGTTCGTAATAACGAAAAAGTAAAAATAGAAGAAGAGAGAGAAGAAACATTTAACGAATTTTCGTAATTCACAAAAAGTAAGAACGAAGAAAGAAAAGGCAAAGAAAAAGCAAAAAGGATTTAACAAAGAATTTTGTGAATTCCGAAAAAATGTTTAAAAAGAAAAAAAAGGAAGAAGCGGTGAATAAAATTTTATAAATAAAAAAAACATTCGTCTGGAAAAAAAAGAAAGGAAAAACGAATAAAATAGAAGAAAGAAAAGAAAACGAATAAAATAAAAAATAAAATGCAAAAAAGAGAAAGAAATGAAATAAATAGAAAGGAAAATGAATAAAATAGGAGAAAGAAAAGAAATCGAATAAAATAGAAGAAAGAAAGAAAGAAAAGTTAAAAATAAAAAAGAAAGAATAATAAAAAAGTACCTTTGCGTAAAAAAAGCAGAAAATCACTTGGCAATAGTTATTAATTGTAAAATCAAGTCTCTCTCTCTCTCTCTCTCATTCTCCGTCTCTCTTTGTCCATCTTCTCTAAAAACGTGCTAAAATTATATACATATATAAAATTTCTCGTCCATAAATATATTAAGTTATATTTGAACGCAATTTTGATGAGCACATTATGTTCAAAAAGAAGAGAAGCGAACACGTGGTAACGAGGCCAAAGTCCGATGATCGCAGATTATATTCTCAAAGCTTTTCAAGGTCCTCAAGGTCGACAATTTATGCTTTTTCTCTCCTTTCATCTTCTTCGCGTGCTTCGAAAAACCATATTTTATATTTTACATGCAAACACATTATTTTCCATTTTCCACTCTCTTCATCTCAGGAAAAAAAAGCAAAAACATGCACGAAATGAAAACTTCCTTATTGTTTCTCTTCAACAAAAGAATAAATCATTTGATGCTTTGTATTGCGTTTTCTTCATTGAAACTCCATTGTTGTTATTTTTTTTATCCATCGTTATTATTCTTTTATCCGTCGTTATTTTTTTTTATCCATTTTTATCCTTCTTTATTTTTTCATCCGATTCTTTTATCCATCAATTATAGTTTTGGATGGAAAAGAAAATCCTCTTCAGCGCATTTTTTTATCCATCAATATTTTTGTAATAAAAGAAAATCCTCTTCAGCGCATTTTTTTTTATCCATCAATATTTTTGAACGAAAAGAAGTGCAGATGCGTCTAGAAAAAAGCAAAGAAATTAGTAAAAGAAAATTGTTTCCATTAATTTATAATTGTTTTCGAAAAAAAAAATTTTCTACTCAAAATACAAAATTTTGTACTTTTTCGTGTGTAAAAAAATTATTAAAAGAGAAATTTAGTTTTATTTCGATTTGAAAAAAATTGTAAAAGTAGCAAAATTCTCCTACTATTTATAATTGGATTTCAAAAACCGTTTACTCTGAGACGAAGGGAAAATAAAATTCGCAAAATCCCGAATAGTCGCATTTGAACCTGAAATCAAAAGAGAAAAACGTATTAGTAAAATTTTTACTTTCTGAATATTTACAAAAATTATAAAAAGCGAAATTAAAAATTTATGAATGAAAAATAAAATAACTAATAAGAATAAATAATTACTTTCCTTTCTTCCTTGAAAATTAATAATTATTCTTCACGTTCTTGACGGAAAAAATTCTCTCTGCGCAGATTCATCTAAAAAAATCAAATTAGCTAAAAAAAATTACTTCACTTTTGAATTTTATTAAGAAAAAATGTTTTTTTTCTAAAATGTAAAAAATAAAATAAGCAAAAGTGAAGAGAAAATAAAATCAGTAAAATCCTGAAAAAGTCACATTTGGACCTAAGACTAAAATAAAATTACTTATTTGTTTAATTTTTCACTTTTTAACTATATTAAAAAATTTATTTCGGTTTAAAAATCTTGAAACCATATTTAGACCCGAAATAAAAAGGAAAATGTTTTAGTTGAATTTTTGACAATTTAATTTAATTTAATGCAAAAAATTATTAAGAGATTAGTAATTAATTAAATTAATTATTAACAGAGAAAAATGTAATTTTCAGAGAAAACTAAAATAGCAAAATTATTTTATTTCGAAAAAGAGATGGGATTAAATCAATATTTGTAATAACTAAAAAATAAATGAAGGAATATTTTTATTCCTTCAAATTAAAAATAATAAAACCACTAAAGAATTCGACTAAAAAAAAATACTTTCAATAAAAAATTAATTTTAGTCATTCTGAAGAACAAAAGACTATTTTGGTTTCTTCTTTCTTAACAAAAAAAATACAAAAAATTATTTGGTAACAAAAATGGAAATTTCTTCTTTCTTAACAAAAAATTGAAAAAACAAATTTATTTTTTTTTAAACCGGTAAAATCGAAATTTCTTCCTTAACAAAAAAAAAAATACATAAAATTAGTAAAAAAACTGAAATTTCTCCTTTCTTAACATAAAATAAAAAAAAAAACTTTTTGGTAAAAAAATCAAAATTTCTTCGTTCTTAAAAAAAAAATACAAAACTTTTTTTTGAAGAAAAAATCGAAATGAACTCCCCTCACTGAAAAAATCCTTCAATTTCTTTTAAACGTACTTTTATTAAGAAATACTTTGCATTTTGTTAAATGCCTTATATCTGTAATTAATGGTAATTATAATATAATTATTGTTATAGCATTACTCTAAGTTTCTACCTATAAGCATGCTTTACTGACACATCTTAAAGTAACATACTCTTAAAACACTTCTTACTTCCTAATTAAACAAAAATACTTGGATTTCGTGGAGATGCAAAGTCGGCTTTGTTTATAATTATTTTTTTTGTATTTTTTCTTCACTTTTTTAAATTTCTATTGTAGTTCATTTATTGTTGCAGTCAAGGAACACATCGCTGATAATTTTTTTTTTTTTTTTTTTGAAATTGTCAACTGTAAACAATGTCCATTTAATAATGACGGGCCAAATATCTCTTTCTCTCGCTCTCTTTCTCACTTTTTTTCACTTTTTCTCTCTCTCGCTCGCTCTCTCGCTCTCTCTCTCTTTCTCTCTTTTTTTCAGATCGGTTTTGCGCCGATTGCGCGAGGCAAGTCAAGAGAAGTTATTTTTTTTCGCCAAATATCACTTCTCTCGGGAGGGGGGGTTTTTTTTTGTCAACGTTTACAATATGATTTTTTTCTGTATTACGACGTTTATACCAAACTCGTGGAATGATCTACCGATTAAGGCAATGCAATAGTGAATATTTCTTTCTACAAATACGCAGTTTTTTTTCTTTTTTTTCTTTTTTTTTTATTATTTCAACTTCCTCGCTTTTGCAGATTTTTTTCTGTTTTCTATATTTATACACAATATTCACGCCCAACAATAGCGCTTTTAAATATTTCGCTGGACATGAAATGATTTTTCATTTTGGTAACTGGCGGATTATGCCAAAAAAAGAAAGAATTTTTTTTTTTGATTAATTCAAAAAAAAATTAAAGAAAATTTAATTACTTGATCACTATCGCAAGATTAATGACTATAGTTACAAACACTCCGCTCTTTTTTTTCTACCCTTTATATATACAAACACACTGTGATTGTGTCTAAAAAAAGGGTATTTTTTTCAAAATCCTGCGAATCGTTTTGTATCGAACTACAAAAATGTATCTATTGTTTTCAAAAGTCTATAGTCGAGCCACTTTTCGAAAAATAAGCGCTTTTTCAAAAAAAAAAAAACATTTTACTTTCGCTTCATACAAAAAAATGTTTTTTTTTCTCTCGCAAAAAATGCTGGAAGTTCCGTTTCTCTCTCCCGTTCCCTCGATTAATAATTATAATAGACAATAATTTCCCAACATGGGAAATAATTATTGTTTCTTCGAACTATATTTAAAAAAAAAACAAATCAATTTCATTTTTTTTCCTCACACAAAAATACTGCAGACGTATATCTATTAAAATAGATATAACTCAGATCAATGTACAATTCTCTTAATCGTCATCTAAGCTTAAAAAAAAGAACCTAATAATCTGTGAAAATAATTACAAAAGTAAAATTTTTTCCCATTTTTTTTTACAAAACATGAAATTATTTCGGGATTAAAACTACTATTTCGAGTAATTCAAGTTTTATCATCATTCAAATTTCTTTTTTCAATGTCTAAAAATTTTATTTTCTCTTTAAAAATTGAAAAGTGAAATTCCAAATTTCGTATCGTTTCATTTCCCTTTTTCTTCTTTTCTTTTTTTTTGTCTATTTTACACAGTAAAAAAAAATATATCTACAAATAATAATACCAACGTAATTAAAAAAAAATATATATATTTATGTAAATGATGGAGAGGGGTTTTTTTTATAAATGGATGACAAAGAGCGATTGTGAAATTAAATACGATCTGCCTCAAAGTGGCTAACTTACATACTGCTAAAAGTGGCTAACATAGTTTTTTTTTTCATTAGTTATTTAAGTATCCTTCATTCGTATCTTTGATTGTTGGTTTTTTTTTCTCGTTACACGCTGCAAATACAATTATTTTTTTTTATAATACACAATGAGTATGACACGGAGTTTCACTAAAAATATAACGTTAGATACGCTGAGCATTACTGGCTTTTAAGCACTCTGCTAAAAGTCACATAAAACGACGCACTGTTTTTTCTTATTTTCTTTTTTTTTTCTTTTGTTATTAGAAAACTAATTACTTTTCATTGGTTTGAAATACTGGTTTAGATATAGATCTGTATAAAACCTTTGTCAACTGGAACTCTTTGAACAATGATTTATATCTTAAAAATGAGCATATTATTATAATATAATAATCGAAAGAGTGCCTTTTTAGTTTAAATACATTGTCACGTGGGGTGGAAGGGGAGATCGTTGGATTTCTAGCAAAGTAAAAAATTATTTTAATATGTAGTATAATAAATAAAAAGTAGAAAAAAAGAAATAAAGTGAAAAAAAAGTAAAAAAAGAAAAAAAAAATTTTTTTTCACAAAAGAAATAAACTGTGCTCTCGATTTTGGTAATCGACTATATAACAGTGGGATTGTCACTACTTTTCTTACGTTTCATTTGTTATTTTTAATTTAATTGTATTTGTTGTTGTTTTTCTAATTTATTATTGCGATAAATATTTGATTGGATATTTACAAAATACTGAATCAAATTATGAAAATTAAAGTTCATTTCACTGAATATAAATGTATTTATTTTGCAAAATTTAATTTTCTTTGAAAATAAATTTTTACCTTTTGCAAAATTTTGAGTTTCTTTCAAAATAAATTTTCTATTGTATAAATATATTTTTTTTAAACTATTAAAAAGAAATTTTCCAGAAAAAAAAATTGTTTGGAAAAAAATTTCCCTAAAAAATTTTCTCGAAAAGAAATTCCCTAGAAAAACGAATTTTCTAGAGACGAAATTTTCTAGAAATTAAATTTTCCAGAAAAGAAATTTTCTAGAAAAAAAAATGTTCCAGGAAAGAAATTTTTTAGAGAAAAAATGTTCCAGAAAAGGAAATTTTCCAGAAAAGACATTTTCTAAATAAAAAAGTTTCGAAAAAATATATTTTCAAGAAAATTTTTCCAATTTCGCCGGAGAATTTAAATATTCAATTAATTTTGTAACGAGAAGTCTTTTTTTATAAATTCATTTTTCTACAATACTATTTTTATACAGAACGGAAATTTTATTTTTGAAATTTATTTAAAAAGAGATTTTCGAATAGCGTTCGAGAAATAATTTAATTTTCATTCCCCCCCATTCTTTTCTTTTTCTTTCTTTTTTTGATTTTTCTTGTCCTCTTCATTTTCTTTTTTGCTTGAAATATTTCTGATTTTCATCGCTTAATAATATTTTTATTTTCAGTTTTTTTTTTTTTAAGAAACTGCTAGTAGTTATAAAAACTTTCATTTTGAAAAATGTTTACAATAAAAGAAATTAGATACTATTATATATCTTAATTTAAAAAAATAAACATTTCTTCAAAAAATAACACAATTTGTTTTTAATCATTCGAAAATTTAAAAAAAAAAATAACGCGAATAAATTACAAATCAAAATGTAAATAATCAAGAGTTTACAAAATGATTTCTCATCATTAAATATTTATTTTTTCTGATTTTATTCCATAATTTATAGTCAAAAAAAAGTTTATTCTTTTTATTTTTAATCACGCTTCAACTTCTTTTTCCCTTTTGTGCAAAAAAAAAAAATTTTTAATCACTTTTGATATTTTGATCTTTAATATTTTAATTCATAAAAGAAAATTCTATTTTACTTTAAATATCAAATAATCTATTTGATTTTGACATAATCAATTTTTCAATTTTCTCAAAATTTTTTAATTTCCAATTTAAAAAATTTCCCGATTCATAATTTCTTTGAATTCACTTGTGGAAAATTAATATTTTTTTTTGTCCAGTTTATGGAGATTTTTCCAAATTCGTTTCGAAACAAAGAAAAAAACTGAATTTCTTGAAAAATTGATTCTTTGTAAATTTAATAATAAAAAAAATAACGGTTCAAAAAATCAAGTGATTGAAAATTTAATTTTCTAGAAATAAGAGAATAAAAAAAAATTCACATCGAAATTACTATTTTATATTTGATTATAAAACTAATTTTGATTTAATTACATTATTTAGGTATTATGCTATTTAAAGAGTCTAACAAAATAAATTGTAAAATCTATCCCAACAATATTATTATTATTCTTATTTTATGTACACGAAAAAAATTCTAAAAATTACAATTTACAATTTGGAATTAAATTTCATTACTTTGGATCATTAAGACTAACTTTTTAATTAACATTAAAGTATTATCAAAAAATTGTTTTCTAAATATCAAAATACACGTGTAAATGTCTAAAAAATAATTCTCTCACCATTTTTTTATATATAAAAAAACAAATTAGATATTCATCACTCAAATGCTATTGAGAAAATCTCTTTTAATATTTTTTTTCTTTTATCAACCAACTTAAGAGAAAAACAAAATCGAAAAAGTAAAAAATCGGAAAAGGAACAAAAAAAAGTAAAATATCGGAATGGTTATAAAAAATTCTAAAAATATGACTATATAAAAAAAAGGAAATAAGAGAACAATCCCAAAACTACAAAAATAATGCCACTGACTACGAGCGAAATTACATTTTAATTATAAACTACAAATGTAATGGTATTAAAATACTTAAAAAAATAATAATGTACCTGATTCTAAAAAAATTACTAATAACGAAAAAGACGGTAATCTTAACAAGTTTACGAATATTATCTCATTGTCATAATTATCAATAATAATAATATTGATTATTACCATTAATTAATTATTACTATTAATAACAATGTTAGGCACTCTTTCGAGGCTATGCTTTTATTTTTCTTTTTCTTTCTTTCATTTTTTTTTAAGTGTTCACTGCTCGTTTATTGCATTAAATGGAAAAATATGGCTTCATCTGAATGCTATTTAACAAAGGCAATACATCGTACGCCACTGCTGTCATGTTATGAGAATTCTTTGAAAAGGCAGAACCACTTTCGAAGAAAATAAAAGTGTTTTTTCTTTTCATTTTTCATTTCCTCTCCTCTTATTTTCCTAAAAAGTGGCAAATCTCTACGTTTTTTTTTTGTTTTGTTTACAGACTTGTTTTTCATTACTTCATATTAATATTATTATTATTTTTTTTTGTACACTAACATGTTAAAAGCATTGTTATTATTACTCTAGATACATCGTAATTTGTAGTCTCATGTGATGCCTAACAAAGCTTAAGGGTAAAGTTTTCTTTTTTTTCTCTTTAACGAAATATAAGGTAAAGAAAAAAAAAATTCACTTTCCCTTTTGCATTTGTCTACAAAAATATTTGTATTATAATAAAAGGGAGTTTCGTGGGGGACTGGGGAGGGGGTGGTGGTGGTGGTTTTTTTTTAAAGGGGGGTTTCTGTAACTCCTAAAGCGTTACTCGATTATAATGCGGCAAGTGATTTTTTTCTCTTTCAAAAAAATTTTTTCCCTTTAAAAAAAAACCCCCCCAGTTATAATGTCGAATTTTTTTTCTACACAAAAACGTTGATTACTGTATTTTCTCTTTTTAGACCCAAAAAAAAAACGAGGGGAGAGGTTTTAGGGGGGTGGGGGATTATTATAATTATACCCGTTCGTAAATAAAGAACATCGTAGTACAACACGCCCTTTATATATATGTATTTATTATATATATAAATATATAAATTGACGTTTGCCTTGAAAAAAAAAAAGAATTTTTTTCTTTTACTGCAGTGCTCCCTTATAAATCATCTGCAGCAATTCATTTTCTCAATATAAACGAATGCTCAATACAATGCATTCCTTTTCTCTCTCTCTCTCTTGTTTTTTTTTTCTCTTTTTTAAAAAAGATTAACTACGAAAGTAAAAGTAATAAAATGCTTTATCTAGGCAGACTATTTTTTTTTAATATTTCGTTCTATATTTTTTTCAATTTTTCTTTTTATTTCTTTATGAAAAACGGCAAAAAACAAAAAAAGGTCACGAATTTATCGGGAACCCTAGTCATGGAAAGTCAGGTTGATTAAAAACGTAAAAATAAAACAAAAAAAAAAAAACAAACAAAAAAATTTGTCCAAAATATATTCGACTCATTGAGATTTTACTAAATAAAGAAATCATCTAAAATCAACCACATTAATTTTCTTCTCTCTTTCGCTCTGTGTTTACTCGCAAAAAAAAAAAAAAAAATTCACAACATGAGAAGCAATGCTCGCTATTATCAAAAAATTAAACTTATCTAGGCAGCGTACATAAATAAAAACAAGGTAAAAAAAGTTATGCGGGTAGATATATATATATATATAATATATAAGTAAATAATTAATCGTCGTTCGCGGTAACGTAAATTATATTATATATAGTCTTAAAAAAATTGGGGAAAATTAGGGGGTTGGGGGCGAAGGGGACAAACGAGAGGGGTGTTGGGGGTGGGGTAAAAATCATCGGTATTTCGGATTTAACGAGCTCGTAAAAGCTGAGATCGATTGCAAGATTGTTCGTCCCATGTTGTGTGTGTATTTTTTTTCCTCTTTTTTTTTTTTTTTTTTTAAATCATCATTTCATTATAAGATTTATTTACACGTGATGATAGAGCTGTTTAAGACAACCGATGAAGCAATGAAATTTAATAAATTTTTTTTTTCGTATCAATACGAATTCTTTTGCTTTCTTTTTTTTTGCATGTTTTGGCCATGTTTTGTTTTTTTTTAGAAAAAAAAATTAATTTTTTTTTTTTAAAGCCAAATTTAAGGCAAGTAAAGAAAGAAGGGTGGGTGATGTGGGGGGTGGGGGTGAAAGGGGGAAATTGTGTTGTAAGTCTAAAACAGCTCTAAATTAGCGACAAACATTTCAATTTGTTCGACTGTAACTCAAGTCTAGAAACTTACTACTGGCGCATAAAACTACTGTAGGCTGGAGTTTAGGCTCTCCGGTAAGCGGAAATTCATCATGTGATAAGGTGGACTCGCTGGACTGCTTGGCTGACTATTCATTCCAGTTGCGCCCGCACCGCGTCCTCTTTTTCGCCTTTGCAAAATTCCTTTTCTTACCATATAAAATCGAATGGTACTTATTGGAATTTTATATTTTTCAGATGCTACTTGAAATGTCATTCCGCGTGCCACCATATCAGATGCCTGTTTCAATTCCTCTTCCGATCGCCGTTGTCGTCTTTGATAGCCTGAAAACATTTGAATTTTGTTAGACTTCCATTTTTGAAGGGGGGAAAAAAGAAAATAATAAATCAGTGGGAAAGAAATAAAAGAAAAATCGAAGAAAAGAATAAGATAAGAAAAAGAAAAGAAGAAGATAAGAAAAAGTTAAGAAGAATAAAAGGAAAAATTAGAAAAATGTAAAAAAAACAGTTGAAGAAATTCTTTTCCCTAAAGTTCTGAACGTTGAAATGAACGAATCTTTTTGTTATTTTTTCTGATGTTTGAATTTCGGTAGAAAATATTAATTTACAAATTAAAAAATGAATTATTTTCTTAATATTTATGTAATATTTTTTTTAAATTGTCATTTAGAGATAAATAATATTTAAATTATTTCTTTAATTTTTTTATTACAAGTGATTTCGTTAATTACTGTAAATTGAAATTTGACTAATAAATTTTATTAAGATTATTGATAGAAAATTTAATTCTTTTATTTTTATTAAAATTTTTTGAAAATTATTAGAATTTCTAATTTTTTTTTAACTTTAGCAAATAATTCATTTCTTTCATTTTTTAAAAAAATAATTTAGATTTTTTTCATTTTTAATTAAAATTTTTTAAATTATTGAATTAAACGAAGAATTTATTCAACTTTTTAAAATAATCGTGTCTGTTAATAATTATAATTAAAAATATGATTATTGAAATTTTTTTTAATTGTATTGCAAATAATTGCATTTCTAGGAAGAATTTAATTATTTATAAATTAACTTAATTCTTGCAAAGAATTTTACTATTTAGAAAAATAATTGAATTCTTGGGAAGAATGTCATTAAAATTTTGGGAAATAATGAAACTTAAACTTTTCAAAGAATTTTTATAAATTTACGAAAATAATTTAAAATTTGCAAAAAAATTTATTTAACTTCTGGAAAATAATTGAATTCCTAAGATGAATTTTAATATTTATGAATTTAGGATTGAATCTTTGGGAAGAATTTTATGAAAAATTTGGAGAAATAATTGAATTCCAGTAAAGAATTTTATTAAAATTTTGGAAAATAATTGAATTCCAGTAAAGAATTTTATTATTTACGAAAATAATTGATTTTTTTGCAAAAAATTTTGTTAAAGTTTTCGCAAATAATAAACAATAAAAAATTTTGTACTTAAGTGAATTTTTCAAGTTATGAATCTGAAATTATTAAAAAAACTGAAATCTACATTTGTCAATAAAAAATTCTATAATTTTATTTTAATTCTTGGACATTGAAATTTAGTTAATATCCAATCAATTGAAACTGAAATTTCTATTTTACAAATTTTCGATCTGTACATTAAATTTGAATTGAATTAGAGAATAAAATTTGAAAAAGAAAAGGAAGAAGAACAAGAAAAGTATTTTAAATTAAAAAAAAAAACTCGAAAAAAATATTTGAAAATAGTAACAAAATCTATTTTTAAAAAAATAATTTAAAAAATGTTAAATAAGTCCAAATTTATTTTTCTCCAATTAAAATTCATTAAATATTTAATCAAATGTATAAATTTTGAGATTTTTTTAATGAGGTCAACATATATAGTTAGTGATATTCCTCTGTTTCATGTTTATTAATGAGAATCCATACCACCTTTAAAATAAAAAAAAGGTATTTCTTATTCTCTACATTTATCATTCGAACAATTTATAGGAACAAAAAATAATGATTTTAAAATTTTCAATTTATTTCTAATCAAATATTAAATTAGTAATTTTTTTCTTCCGTTAATAATATTTTTAATAAAACATAATTAAAGTTAATAATTTTCAAAATGACCAATTAATTGTCAATTATCGTTAAATCGAAAAAGCAGAAAATTAATAAAATATTTTTTTTAACTAAACGAGAAAATTTTAGGTCAAAAAATAGAAAAGTAATAAAATAAATTATTAGAGAAACATGACGGATTTCCTGAGAATCATTTTTTTCCCAACAAAAAGAGGTGAAAGGCCTCACACACACTAAATTCTACCTTAAATAGTCAAAAGTTTTAATGATTAAATTTTAATGCTCTGAGAAATATTTAAGTGTAATTAAAATAATTCTATTTCAAAATGATAAAAATGTGTATCTAACAACAACTTTTTCGACAAATGGTGTGTTGTAACGGTTTTTTTATATTTGTGAAAAAAAAAGAAAAGAAAAAATCCGCTCTACACTATAAGAACAAAGAAAAGAAAGAATGAAAGAAAGAAAGAATGAACAAGAAGAAGAAGAAGAAGTAGAAGAAGATGATGAAGGCAAATGAAGGCGACCTTCAAAACCCCTCCCTTTTTCTTTCGTTCGCCTTTGTTGTATATCTTAAAACTAACACATTGATTAATAAAAACTTATACATTCACACAAATTTCCGGTTACCAAAGTATCGAATTATTTGTGCCACAATTTAGAAACAATTTCGTCTAACACTAAATTTATTTCAAACATTTATTTCAAATTCAAGAAAAACGAATTTTATTCTCTTCTCCCAGGAAAATCGAATTTCCCTTTTGGAAAAAATAATAAAATTAAATACAAAATACAAATAAAAACTCAATTTGCTAAATTTTCCAAATAAAAAATAAAAGGTGATCCCCCCCCCTTTTTTTGTTCTTGATACCGAAAAAACAATTAAAAAGCAATTTAAAAGAGAAAAATATCTTTTAAATAAATAAGAAATGTCTCGACACTCTGTCTATGTCTTTTGTTAAATAAAGAAATTTTCACTAAAATCCAAAAAGAAAATTACCTTCTAGAAAATTTGTTAAGAAAAATGTTTATACAAAGCCCCGCGCCGCCTCCCAAAAACCAGGTAAGAAAAAAAAAGGGCAAGTGAATATTAAACATAATGGATAAATCCAGCTGTGATACTAGTTTCCTCTAAAGAATAAAAGTTAATACTTGAAAAATTTTATTGACCATTTTATAAAATCTCTCCGAAGCAGGTAAGAGAAAGTCCAATCACCGTATTCAATAAATTACTAGTTTTTCCCTCAAAATTTTAAATAAAAACATCTGGCACTGTACGAATTATGTCAATTGTTTAAAATTTTCAAAAGCAAACACTCATCAAAAGATCAAATTTATTTACAATATGTAAAAGAGGAAAAATTCAATAAAAATATAGTTTTCCATTTCTCTCTCTATATATATATATATATATATTTTCTATTTTGTATATTCTTGCAAAATGTATTACCCATTGAATTTTAAATTTACAATTTGCAGAGGAATATTTATATTTATATTTCGAAAATATACTGCGAGTAATAAAATTTATTTATTTCCATATCCTTGTTTATAAGCAGTTACAAACAATCGGGTTATTTCTATGTATGCCTGTGTGTGTTAGTGAAATTTCTATTCAATGAATTTTGCAAGATTTTCGAAAACAATTTATCGTTTGGAAAAATTAATATCTTCTTTCTTTCTTTTTTCTATTTTTAATATTCATTTTACGCATTTTACTGTTTTTTGGTCATTTTTATTTACTTGTCACTGTTCTATACTTCTTTTTTAGTATTTTAATTTAATTATTTAATACTTTTTACTTTTCGGATAATTTTTTTTCCATTTAGAAACAAAATTAATAGGAAAAAGTAGATAAAAAATGGAAATTTTGTACTTTTTTCCTGTATTTTTATTTTATACTTTTTTGAATAATTTTTTCATTTATTTCAATTTTATTCTTTTGTGAGTGATTTTTTTTTTCATTTATTTCTGTTTTATACGTTTTTCCAGTATTTTTATCTATTTATTTTTATTTTATACTTTCCTCGAGTGATTTTCTTCATTTATTTCTATTTTATACTTTTTTTTAGTCTTTTTATTTTATACTTATTTTGAGTGAGTTTTTAAATTTATTTCTAGTTTAAACTTTTTTTTTAAAGAATTTTTATTCAGCAAAATTTATTTATTAAAACAAGACGTTTTTGATTAATAAATTTCAAAATAAAAAAAGAAGTTAAAAAATCTTTTCGTTTTCTGGAAAAAATTGCAAAACTCTTTGGAATTTTAATTTTGTTGCCTTAACAAAAAAAATAGAAAAATAAACAGTAAGGAAAATGGAAATAGAAAATAGAGAATACACAGCAAACGGAAAAATCCAAAATCGAAAGAACAAAGTAGTTGAAAAATAAAAAAGTTAATAGGAAAAGACTTGGAAAAAATTGAAAAAAGGAGAGAAATGAGAAAATTTTTTTTTTAAATGAAGATTAGGGCGAAAAGAAGATCTTACCTTCTATAGCGGGAAAAGGACTACCGGGACTACAGTTACTGGGTACCATACTAATTGAATATGGTTTGTCCTGCTGTGAGAATTGTTCGTCCGGTTCCATTTTCACCATTCCAGTTGTTTCAGTCAATGTTGCCTCGCAAGCGTTTAGAGCTTTTTCCAAATGTTGTAATGCCTCGGCGTGATCGGAATTTAAATAATTTGGTGTTGTTAATGGTGTTTGTTGAGGTCCAGCAGTTGGCGTTGACATAGAGAGCTGTGGCGATTCTACAATACTTGAACCAATATTTGTCGATGTTTCCATATAGCTTGTGCTATTCGCATCATCGTGAGACGATGTCTCATCGCCCTTATACGAACAAGCGTCGTCCGCTTTTTGCGGTGACATTTCAATTGGCGACACCGATGATGTTCCAATTTGTGTATTTAATGTCTCATTCAATGCACTGTCTCGTCCCTGACTTGATAATCCTCGAACCTAAATTCAAAACATTATCAATTAATTGTTATTCTCATCTGTAAAAAAATTTCTCTAAAATACAAACATTTTTCTTTCTTAATTAATACATTTTTCCTTGAAAATTCATCTTTCCTCTAAAATATTTCCTGCTGAAAATAAATTTTCCCAAGATTTGATTAAAATACAGGGAAGGGGGGGGAGAGGGAAATTACCTGAAGAGCTTCGGCAGCCTGCATCAAAGTGCTGATTTGTTGTTTCTCGACGTAAACTTCGCCGCGATACATAAATTCGACGAGTGCCTGAAGTTCCCACATACGCATATCCCTCAGGAAAATGATGGGATGAGTACAGGGGATTTCGAGGAGTAGACGCTCCAAATAATCGCTACACGCCGATAAAACAACTTTGTGACATTTTATCGAACCACCATCGCAGGCCAATGTAACGTCAACAAATTGTTCGGAACTCAACAATTTTGGAAATGCATTGTGCATATTTGACTGATACGAGTTCCATGACACACAAAATTGCTGTCGCTCACCACCCGGATAACCTTCCGGCGTTGGTAAACTACTTCCAGAATCCATTTCCCCTTTTTTTTATTATTCTTATTATTTTCCTTTCCTCGTTTTCTATCGACGATCAATCAAGGCAGAAGGTACACCTGTTGAAACACTGCAAAAAAGAAGAAAGAAATAAAAATTCATTTCCAAAACAATTTCAATTCAAATATAAAATTAAAATTCAAATAATAAAATTAAATTAAAATTGAAAATAAAATAAAAAATGTGAAATATGAATTTAACAAAGTTGAAAAATACAAAAACTAAAAATATAAAAACAATACAAATTGAATATAAAATTAAAATTCTAAAATATTATTTTAATTATAAATATAGAACTATAAATAGAAAATAGGAGCATTAAATTATACGTTTCGAGTTCGTCGTGTTTCGTTTACTTTGTAAAAAAAAAATGTCCAACTACTTTGAAACTAAATTCTAAATTAATTTAAAAAAAAAATAATTTTGCAGAATAAGTTGTTTAAATAGTTTATAACAGCGCAGTTCACCATCTAGATGATAAGATTAGAGATTTAGTGAATTGATAAGATTACTTATTTGTTAAACTCATATCAAATTCATTTCACAATATTCAATTCATATCAACAAATTTACTATTATTACAATGTCTATTGAAAATTGTCTTTATCATAGTCAACCGTTTCGAATAATCTCTTATTTAATTAATACTCAAACAAGCGATTATTATTCATCCAACAAAAATAAAATATTTATTTCAACATTAACAAAAATCTAAATAAATTTCCCCCAAAATTAAAATATTTAAAATAATTTCAAGAAAAAAAAATATAAATTTTATCCCACGAGGTGATCTTAAAAAAAAAAAAGTTTTTATAACAATAAAGCGTCGCTAATATCAGAAACCCTACGAGTAGAAAAAAAAAACCGTAATAAAAACCGGTTAGAAAAAAATGTTGCGAACCCACGGGAAATATCGAGCGATGCGTGTGTATATGTTAAAATAATATAAAGGCATCGGTAATTTTAGACTAACGAAAGGTTAACGCAAAGAGGTAATTCACAAAAAAACTTTACAACATGGCTGTCACGCTGCAGGGCCTTGATGAAAAATAAAATAACTTGAAATAATATTCCAACACGCCCGAAGCTATATATTAACCATCTAGATTGAATTTTATTTAACTTTTTTTTCTTTTTTAATCATCAAACTAGCAAAATAAATGTTAACGGTTCTTTATTTCTATTTTCTAACGGTAAAAAAGAAATGAGATTCGAATATGAGTGTCGATATTAGAAAAATCCATAACAACATCCAAATGAGCGTTCAACAAAACAAATGAGGCAACAAAGGTTTGGATCCCCCGAAAAAAAAACCTACACAAGCTATTTTGTGAGAAAAAAAAAATTCTATCTCGCGTGGAAATTTAATCACGTGTGTGTTTCACACAAAATACACAAACGAAAAACAGGTTAGGCCGTGAAAGTGCAAAAAAATTCGTTAACATTTCAAGCTTTTCTGTCATTTGGAAAAATGGTGAAATCTTTGTGGGAGACGCTGTCGGCATGAGGGCCATCACCCCCCCAGGAACGCCTTGAGCACAAGTTTCACGTTTTGTCGTTATTTCCGGACGCGGGACATTACGCACATTGTTTCTTGATATGAAATTAAACTTAATTCGTAACAACTTAAATGATTTAACTCACAATTGTAGTGTCGTCGTTTGTCCTTAAAAGATTCACGCGTCGAATTCGGGAAGAATCCCTTAAGAAAACATGCATCCGCCGAGATTTGCACACTAGCTAGGGGAGCTCAAGCAAACTGGTGGGGGTAGTAAGGTTGGGGGTAGCTTAATGGAACACTAGCGCACCTTCTGAGCTCACCCTCAACGAAATGCCGAATTCCTTTTTTAAAAAAAAAAACCACAATTCTCTTCTATTTTATTTATAAATAAAATTTTTCTACTTACATATTTTTCTTGATTTCACAAATACGCGTCTCTCCCCGTCCTTCTTCAACACTGTGAATAATTTCTTCCTATTCGTCTCTTCCTTCAACAAACTCCCAACACTTTGCGTTGCTTGTCAAGACGCGCGCATGAACACTGTTTACATACGTACTTTCTTTTTATTCTCTTATTTATTTCTTGCGCGGTTTTTTTTATATATCACAGAAAGTGAATAATTCATCCATTAGAAAATGATGGAATAAAATTTAATTTTTATCTTTTATAATAAATCAATAATTATCACGTCCTCTCCTTATTTCTTGTCCCGCCTTTCTTTGGAATACTTTTTTTCAAGAAATGAAAATCCGATCGTGTTGCTGGAGATGCTAGACACATTTTTATTAATTTTTAATTTATTTAACAAATAATACATATTAGTGAGAAAATTGATGGGAAAAAATCATTCATTTATTACTGGGTGATTCATTTTTTTAATTTTTTTATTTATTGCAAAAAATGGCAAATTTATAAATAAATATTTCTGTTAAAATCGAATTGACCAGTTAGATTGTTGATGACAGTTGGGTGGACAACTATCGACGATTCTGATTGGTGGCTGAGGGGAAATAACGAACGCGATTGGTCGACTGTTGTGATCCTCTCACTTACCGGCAGGAAATTTGTTTATTAAGGGCGATTTACATACGTGGCTGTCGCATTTTTATGTTGTTTATATTTTAAATAATTTCCAAAGTGGTTTATATCAAATTATTCTTTTATTTAATTGTCTTCTTTATCAAAATAGTGTTCTAGTATTAATTTTCTTTCATAATTTTATTTTATCGACGGTTGGACATTTTATCCAACGGTGATTGCGCCTTAAGCATCTGTCTCTCTCTTTAATAACAATTCTATGACCGAAGCTTTAAGTTTACGTTGGTGTTTTCGTTGTTTTTTTTAAATTTATACGAATTTAACTACGGTAAATGAAGAAGAAATCAGTTTATTCATTAATAAATTTAAAGAATAATTAAAAATTTAGAGAAAAATTTTATAACAAAAAAGAAGTAAGTCCTTTCGATTTAAATAGGCAAAAATGTCAAAAATGCCAGGTTATGATACCCACGATGATGGACCAGGTTTTGTGGGAATAAAATTCTGTCAAGAATGTAATAACATGTTATATCCGAAAGAAGACAAGGAAAATAAAGTTCTGATGTACGCTGTAAGTAAAAATCACGTAAATAATTTATTATTATATAGTTATATACTTGCCTTTGATTTATGACAGTTTGGACGTAAACACGTTTGTTCTTGTTTACTCTTCATTCTGCAATTGTTTTACTAAAAAATTGTCTAGACCTCGGCGTAGACAATCAATAATTCCAATTATTTGAAAATTGATAAATATTTTTAATTTACAGTGCAGACATTGTCACTTGAAGCAACTTGCCAGCAGTAATTGTATTTACGTCAACAAAATTATGCACGAAATTGAGTGAGTATTTACGTTAAGTTCTTAATTATTTCCTTCTTATTTATCTAGTAATTTTATTATTACTATGTATAAAATCAAGAAATAAATTACGAAATGTTCGTATTTGAAAATAAATCGATTTTCAAAAGAAAAGAAAAATAATGGGATTAATGAAGTGATTTCATCGTGATGTGAATGAATGAATATTTTTATTTGTACAAAATTTTGAATAAAAAAATATGCCAATATTTATATAATATTTTTTTTTTTTACATTTTGATGAAGTAGAAAGAAACTGGACCAAAGTAAAATTATCACAGTTTTTCTTTCTGATTTATAACATAATTTCTAAAAACTTAAACTAATTTTCCTCTAGTTTCTATTTATTTCTGTTCTATGAAATATTTATACGTAAATAAATCTCCATCGGCAGATATCCAGTCACCTGCAATTTAGACTTTGATATTAAAAAAAAAGAAACGAAAATGATGCAATTAAAAAATAACTAAATTTCACTATTCGCTTACTTGAAAATCGAATTCTGTTTCTACTTTTCAAAAATTAATGGGAAAAATGGAGAGTAATGTTATTTTTCTACTTTTTTTCCAGCGAATTAACTCATATTGTAGCGGATGTAATTTCCGATCCTACATTACCAAGAACTGAGGAACATCCTTGTCCAAAATGTAATCATCGAGAGGCCGTTTTTTTCCAAGCCCAAACAAGAAGAGCAGAAGAAGAAATGAGACTTTACTACGTTTGTACGAATCAACATTGTACGCACCGATGGACTGAATAAATCAGTCGTCATCAGGAAGTAAACAATTTAATATTCCTAATTCGTAAAACGTATTATACAAATAAAACTATAGATAATGTTTGTACATTTTAAATATGGTAAGAATTATATAACTCGTGATTGTTTTTTTCAATAAAAAAAAACGTTTTCTATTAAAAATTATTCTATATCCTCTACTCAATTTTTGCCTTCTAACAAAATTTACAAAACTTTTCCTCGATTTAAAAAAAAAAAGAATTAAATACCTATTAGTTTAATAAACTATTTTCTATTTTCTCCAATTTTAATTCAAAACAATACCGCAAAAGAGAAATAATTCGTCAAAAAAAATATATCAACCAAATTTTTTTCACCTTTTTTTTTAAACATTGAAAAAAATTTTTTTGACATAATTTTTATTCATCAGACTAATTACGTGACAAATCGGACAAAAAATTTACGCAACAATTCCTATAAATGTCACTTCCCGCCCACGTTTTGTATTTCGAATCATGATTGCCATGAGAAAAAATACGTCAGAATCGTGGTCGCGTATATATATATATGAACATAACCTTCAAAAAAAACAAAACGCCAAATTCGCAATACATCGCGTTACAGAAAGAAAATATAGTCATCGCGTGAATCAAAATTTTAGTAAGTCTCCACTGACTAAAAAACAAATTCATCATCAATTTAAAACAAGTGTTTGAAGGAAAGAAAAATAATTTCTCTAACCTTGAGGCAAAAATTAAAAATTACAATAAACCATTCTGTCATTCAATATAATAGAAAATGAATCAATTTACAGATTAAAACGTGCTTTTATCGATTAATGGGAGCTTCTCACGCTGGAAAACAAACGAAAAACATGAACAGGTATTATAATTAATTATTAGATTTTTGTAACAATAATTAGGAGAATTAGTAAGTTATCACTTTATTTCAACGAACTTCAGAAACTATATGATATCCAAGAGCTAAGAAAATTTTACGTTTCTGTTTTCTGATAAAAAAAAAATATTACACCAGAATGTTAAAAATAATTTTTCTTTTGCTAATTTTGTAAAAATGATTTATTATATTTGCATGTGTTTGTAAATAAAAAGTGTGGAAAGTTTTTATTTAAAAACTAAAGTTGATAGTAGTTTTTGTTTATATTACAAAAGATGTTTGTTTAATTATTTATAACGAAAAAATTGCTGATAACTTATCTTTATTGATCAAACAATCTTTTCGGGAATATTCTGAACAACCGGATTTAATTAATATTCTCGTTATTATTATTATTACTTGTTATTACTATTTTTATTATTATTATTATTACTGTTACTATTTTTATAATTATTAATTTTATCATTAAGATTACAAATGCAATTATGTTTCTTTATTATTTCAATTACTTTTTATATTTATTTATGGAAATTTCTTAATGAAATTTGCAAAATATTGTTAATTTGTGTAATTGAGAAAAATTACGTTTTACAGTAAAAATTCCCAGTCAAATAATAATGCAGGCCAGGAGAATGCCAGCAGCAGTGCAAGACCACTTTCGATTGAAGCACCACGTTTACAAAGTGAAAATCAATCGAGTGGACAGCCATTGCCAAATCAACCACGACAACCATACAATTTACCAGGACTTATGCGATTTTCATTGGAGGCAAAGGGATCCGATACAACATCTAATGAATCGCATATACAGCCATTGGATGAGGAGGTAATTATCGTTCCTTTAAATTCAAAAATTTCAATTGGAATTTTCATTAGGAAAAACCTAAGTAACGAAAAAAGAGTTTTTCTCAAACAATAAAACAGTTTTCTCCTCTAATGAAATAACAATAAGATTTTTTAAATAACCATCGAAAACTTTCTTTTTTTTTGAAAAGAAATTAAAAGAACATTGAAAAGAATTTTAACAAAAAATGAATTTTAAACGCAATTTTTTTCAGCGAAAGGCATTTTTAAAAAACGCTCTTAATTCAATGACGATAAATATAATCGAGGAATTACATGCGTGCGTGAAATTTCTACAAAATGTAATTGATCTTCAAATTGATGACGATCCAATGGAATATGAGTCGGCTATTGATGCGATATCGGATTATTGCGACAGAGCCGATACTGCAAATGATTTTTATAAAATTGGCGGATTCTCGATAATTGGAGTGTGCTTAAATTCCATTCACGGTGGAATTAGATCGAGAATTGCTAATTTAATTGCCGTATTATCGCAAAATAATCCATTTTGTCAGGAGAAAATATTGTCAGCTGGTTATATACCAATTTTATTGAATATGGTCGATGCTGATCCAGATGATCAGGCGAGAGTCAAGGGACTTTATGCCGTTTCTTGTAAGTTGACAATTTTGAACAAGAAATTATTTTATGTATCAGTTAATTGTTTCTTTAACTGTTTCTTCTTTTTTTTTGGAAATTGCGCCTGTTTTTAATTTTTATAAATTGTTTTCTGTAAGGAAATCTTTCCTTATGGAATAGTTTTTTTTATTTTTTCATAGAAATTCAAATTTTCAACAAATCCACATTTAAGTTTTTTGAAATTTAATAAGTTATAGAACATGAAGAAATCAATCACTCCGAGTCTTCGACTTGGAGCTATCGATATCTTCATGTTTTATAATTTAAAAAAATTAAAATTGACCTAGTAATAAAATCTTTATTTTATATTATAATATTTTTACTTCAAATTCTTCAAAATTATTATTAATAATTTTAATTCAATTATTATTTTTTAATTTTTTTTTATTATTTTTAATTCAAAAATTTTTCACTATAATTCTTCTTTGAATCAGTTATTTTTGATAATTTTCGGAAGAAAAAGTTCTTTGACAATTTTCAAATCCATTTGTTTATAATTCAATTTTACGTGAAATTACGATGATTCGAAAATTCTTCAATTAAATATAAATTAGAAAACAAAAACTTGAAGAAATTTCTAAACAAATTCAATTCAACTTTCTCAAAAAACATTAATTCTACAGATTTGTTAGCTAAAAGTACGAAAGATTCAAATTTTCAAAGATTTTAATTCGAAAGCTTTGAAAAATTCAATTATTTCTAAAAGTTTTAATATTTATTATCTTAAATTTTAATTATAATTCATTTCTATGTAAATTTTAATTAGAAAATTCTACAATTAAATTAATTAAATAGAAAAAATAAATAATTTATTCAAAAACTGAATGTTTGTTGAAAATTGAATTTTCATAGAGAATATTATCAACAAATTTCTAAACAATTAAATTCTTTTGACGAATTTAAATTATTGCGAAGAAATTTATAAAATATTTGTAAATAATTTATTTTTTGGGAAATTTTTATCATTTATAAAAAGAATGAAATGTTTGCATAGAATTTTAATTAAATTTTTCTAAAAAATAATTCAATTCTTTTAAAAAGTTTTATTAAAATAGTAAATTATTAAAAATAATTAAAATGTTGCTAACAATTTTATGAAAATTTTTGAAAATTGAATTTCTGAAAAGAATATTGTTTATAAAGATAATTGAATTTTTGATGAATAATATTACATTTTTCAAATAATTCGATTAAAGTTGTATTATTGTATAGAAATAATTGAAATTTTGCCAAAAATTTTGTTAGAATTCATGAAAATAATTGAATTTCGGAGACGAATTTTATAATTTAATAAGATAATCAAAACTTTCTCGATAATTTATAAAAAAAAATTTAATATGATTGATTTTTAAGGAAAAATTGTATTATTTTTGAAAATAATTGAATTTCGGAGAAAAATGTTATTTATTTGACGATAATTGAAATTTTAAAAAGAGTTTTTGCCAAATTTTTGATTATAATTGAATGTTTGTAAACAATTTTATTATTTTTAAAAATAATTGAATTTTTGTGAATAATTTTAATTATTTTTAAAAATAATTGAATTTTTGTGAATAATTTTAATTATTTTTAAAAATAATTGAATTTTTGTGATGAATTTTATTATTTTTGAAAAAAATTGAATTTGGAAGAAAAATTTCATTAAAATTCTGCAGATTAATTACATTTTTCCAGGAATTAGATTTATTTATTTTCAAAAGGATTTTATTCTATTTTGGGAAACTAATCGAATTTCTAAGAAGAATTTTATTATTTCCTAAAAGAATTGTATTATTGCGAAGAATAATGTAAATTTTTAAATATAATTGAATTTCTGTTATGAATTGTAATATTTATGAATATAATTGAATTCTTGCAAAGAATTTTATTTAAATTTTGGAAAATAATTGAATTTCTTTGTAGAATGCTATTATTTATAAATATAATTAAAATTTTGAGTAGGATATTATTTAATTTTTTGAAAATAGTTGAATTCCTATGAAGAATTTCATTATTTACAATAATAATTGAATTTTTGCAAAAATAATTTGTTTCATTAATTAAATTCTCCAGGAAAATTTGTATTGAAATATTAGATATACGTATATTAAAAGTAATAATTGAATTTTATTCAAATTTTGAAAAAATAATTGTAATCTGGCTGAGAATTTTATGAAAATTTTTTTAAATTATATTTCGGAGCAGAATTTTATTATTATAAATAATTGAATTTAAATTTAAACTTAAATAATTTTATTTAAAGATATTTGAATTTTTGACTGATGTCAACTCCTGAGATTGTAAAAATTAAAAAAATACTCCAAATAAGAACTGGAAAGATAAAAGAATTTTTGTGAATTTTTGCAGGTGTAGTGAGAGAATCCGAGGATGGATTAAAATACTTGGAAGAGAATGATGGTTATTCCGTTTTATTACGAGCAATTCAGAGTCCGGTGGAAAAATTACAAACTAAATCTGCCTTTTTACTATCGTCACTCTGCAATCTCAATTTGAATGCATTAAAATTAACGCTCATCAAAATGGGACTCATTGAACAAGTTGCTGGTCTTCTAACAATGGGCAATCTTCTTCCGGAAACAAAGTAATTTTTCCAAAATTTATCCAAATTTGCAAAAATATTTAATTAATTAAAAATTAATCAAAATTAATCAATTGCAATATGTTTAATTTAATTCACTACTGAATTATTTTTTTTTAATTTCTCGATTATTTAACAATTTAGTTTTTAATTATCGAATTCCTATCATCAAATAAAATTTTATCAAAAATGAATATCGTGAAACGAAAACATGAATTTAAATTTAAATCATTAAATAGTTTATAAAGTTAAAAAAATGTGAAGAATGTGACAAAAATTACTTCGATTTTCAGATTACAATTGTTGAGAGTACTGAGTGGATTGACGAACAATGAATATTTTCCAGCCTTGAAAGAATGTCGTCGACCTGAATTGTGTCTGAAGCAGACACTCGAGAGGCATTTGCAGGAATCGAAAAAAGAAGAAAGTATAGATCGCGAGGATATTTGTAAAGATCTTCTAGATAAAGTATTTGCCGACAAGAATTCACAAGATCAGGAGAGATAATTTATTAGCAAACTAAAAAAAAACAATAATTCCTTTAAAATGAAAATAAAAATCGCCCATTAATTTCATTTATCATGCAAAATGTACAAACAAAAAAGAAGAAATATTTTATTTAATTAAACTTCAATCTACGATTCGCATGCATCGTGTATTTTCATAATTGTCCCATTAATTGTAATATAATATAATAATTCATAATATAAAAAAACTGTAATTTAAATTCCAAACTAAATTTCCTTACAATAAATAAAGCATAAAATATTTACCAGTTTAATTAATTAATTAATTAATTAAATTTACAATTTTAATCCCTTGTACGAATTTTAGTTTTCAATTTGCAATTAAATAAAATTCGTCCACTGTAAGGATTTAAAATAAAAAACTAGGTCAAATTATTTCAGAAATTTTAAATTCTGATTTTTAAAATTCTAATCTGACTAATTGAAAAATTAGCATTCTTAATTATTAAATACAAAAGAACACTAATTCAATAAAAGTCCAAGGAGAAGTGAAAGAAACTTCAGTCACTCCCAAAAGGAATATTCACAAAAAAAATCAATAGAATTTTCATAGGAAAAATTGAAAACAAAATTAATTTAACAAAAAAAATCATGTGCACTATTTTCCTATTATTTGAAAGAAAAAAATTAATTTTTCCCCATTTAAAAATAATTAAAAACTAAGGCACTCCGATATAATTAGAAAAAGTGCATTTGTGCATATAATAAAACGCATGCAATTATGCATGCAGTTTCTAATAAATTATTATTATTATTATTATTATTACTAGAAAAAAACATTATTAAAATTGAACTTTGAAACCTGTAACTTATCCAGAGTTCTTCCTCTTATTCATTTCCCCACCGATTTTTTTTTATTATGTGCGAGTGAATATTCTATATTCTGCGAATGTATGTTTCTTGACAAATATTGAACTGACGATGTGTTGTGTGTTTGTAAAAAAAACTGATCAGCTGATTTTTAAAAATGTCCGACGAAGAGAAAAAGACGGATAAGAATGCAGATTCTGTTGAAGATGCAGAATTAGACGATCTTCTTGATAGTGAGTAGAAAATTTTTTCTAATTAACTTATTGTGGTGAAAATTTCCCAACTGTACGCGATTGGGAGAATTGAAAATTACCGTAAACATAACCTAAAAACTGTGAATATTCAAGTATATCAATAAGCATCGTCATTGTCGTTCGTATTTTTGCATATAATTATTAATTTATTCCAACTGCTTGATAAGTAAATATAATAAAAGCTTAAAATACAACACGACTGCTATTTTAGATTTTGTCAATTTTTCTCTCCGTTAGAATTTTCTCCGGAAAATAATACATCGATTATGTAAGAATTTGTTTTTAGAACAACGGAGCGAATTTTTACTTATTTTTTTAAATTGCGAATTAGTGGACAATTAGCATAAGAATTGGAATGGTTTATTGTTATTTTAGAGAATTTCGACTTAAATATAGTTGTTGTTTTCAATATTTTAAATAAAAATTTATCATTTTAATGAATAAGGGGAATATTTACCTTTTTATTTTCTTTAGGTGCGTTGGAGGATTTTAATAAAAAGCCAAAGGATATAAAAAAGGATGAGACGACGGTCACGACTGCCTCTTCGATACCGAAGGAAAATGAAGAGCCAGTCGATGAGGAATCCTGGTCGCAAGATTTTATCAAGCAAGCGGCCGATCAATTCGAGAGAAATCTTCAAAATCTGATTCAAAATGGTATGAATATTCGATGTTTTCAAATATAATAATTTAGTAGTTAAAAATAAATAATTAATAGTCAATTTTTGACTGTCAAAAATCAATTTGACAAATACGATTTTTTACTGTCAAAAATAAATTTGACAAAAACGATTTTTTACTGTCAAAATAAATTCGACAAATGTGATTTTTGACTTTTAAAAATAAATTCGACAAATACAATTTTCGACCGTCAAAAAAATTAATTTTAATATATTTTCCGCGGTGAATAAAATAAATTGAAAAATATCTAATATAAAAAAAAGGTGGCGACAGTGATTTCGGCGCATCAATCCAAAGAATGGCACAAAGCGTACAAAGTGCGATGACAAACGATGGAAATGATTCCGAAGGTGTTACCGCGGATTTTCAATCGGCAATTTCGCAAGCTCTTCGAGATTTATCAGTGAATGCGGAAAATATGCAGGTAAATTTTCTCATTTTTCTATAGAATTATATAGTAATAAAAATACAAAAAAAGAAAAATTTTAATTCTATTTTGTAATTTTTATATAGAATTACTTATATATGGTAATAAAAATACGAAAGACGAAAATTAAAAAAATACAAAAATATACAAAATTTCATAAAATTGATTTTATACAAAATTTTTATTGTAAAAAAATATTTTTTTCATTAATTTTCAGAATTCCGGAGGAGAATTTAATGAATCCGAATTGGCAGCAATGTTAGAACAATCAAATTTAGAAGAAGCTCCCGGTGAATTTTTACCATTTATGCAAGGAATGATGCAATCATTACTATCAAAAGAAGTTCTCTATCCATCGCTAAAGGATTTGGTGGAAAAATATCCACAATGGTTAGAGGAAAAAAAAGATACATTGTCGTCAGAGGATTTCACGAGATATTCCAAGCAATTGGAACTCATGGGAAAGGTAATTTTACAAAATTATTTCCCATATTGATTTCTAATAAAATCAAGTACAAAATTTTTGGAGAAATTTTAATTAGAAATTGATTAAATCAGCTTTTTAAAATTAATTTCGTTAGAATTGTTTTTTTTTTGCATATTTTTCTCTTCAAAATGTTCTCAAGTTTTAAAGTGAATGTATTGAAAATTATTGCATTCTTGCAAGGAATTAAATTGACAAATTTGAAAATAAGTAAATTCTTTCAAAAAATTTTATTATTTTTATGAAAGTAATTGAATTTTTGCAAAGAATTTAAAAATTGAAATTTTGTCTAATAATTGAATTCCGGCCAAGAATATTTTTAATATTTATAAAAATAAGAAATTTAACTTTTATGAAGAATTTTATTTAAATTTTGCAATTTCATTTATCCCTGTGACGAAATTTCATTATTTACGAAATTAATGACATTTTTTAAAAAGAATTTTATTACAATTTTGAAAAATAATTGATTTTCGAGTTTCCTTCTAAGATCTTTATTATTAATGAAAATAATTTAATTCTTTAAAAGAATTTTATCTTTTAAGAAAATAATTTATTTCTTGTAAAGATTATTAATTTTTTTTTAAATAAATGTATAAGCTTAAAAAGAATTTTAATATTTTTTAAAATAATTGAATTTTAGTGATTAATTTATTTAAAATAAATTAAATATTTGAATTGTTTTAAAAATATTACATTAAAAAAATTTTTGAATATAATTAAATTTGTTTGGAAGAATTTATTTCCAATTGTTAAATTATGTAAATTTTAAGAACAATTTCTTTCAAATCTATTAAATAATAGTGTTATTTAAAAAATTGAAATTAAATTTAATTGTTGAATTTCATTAAAATAGTTAGAATATAATAAAATTCTTTCAAAGTTTATTAAACGATTTTTATATTTAAAAAAATATGAAAGGTTTTGACAAAAATTCCAATTCTCTCAAAATGTTTCTTTGATTTTTTGAATATAGTCAATTTTGTTAACAATTGTAATTAATAGTTTTACTATTTAATTTTATTATAGTTATTTTAGAAAATTTAACTAATTTAAACAGTTTTATCAGTTTTTTTTATTAAATAAATTCTTTAGAAGAATTTCCTTACGATTTTTTAAAAATAATGCAGTTTTTTGAATAATTTGAATCGAAAACTCTGATAATTGAATTAAACACAAATTTTTTTTTAACTTTTTAAAATAATCGTGTCTTTTAATAACTAGATAAAATAAAAAATTTTATTTTTAAACTTTATTAAAATTGTATTGAAAATAATTGAATTGCTTTCAAGAATTTATTAAAATTTTAGATAAAAATTGAATTCTTTCGAAAAATTTTGAAAAATAATAGAATGCCTATGAAGAATTTAAATGAAATTTTTAAAAATTAATAAACAATAATAATTATATTCGTCATAGGTCTGTGCGGAGCTAGAAACAGAAAAAGAAGACGACACGGACGAAATAAAGAAGCGAAGATTCGACAAAACATTAATGTTAATGCAAGAAATGCAAACGTGTGGTCATCCACCTGAAGATTTAATTGGAGAACAACCTTCACTCTTTCAATCGGACGGATCAGGAAATCCAATTGTCCCTTCATTTCCGCCTATTGGCGATCCACAAAATTGTTGTCTCATGTGAAACACAGCCTCTCTTTTCAGTTTCTCGTCAATATATTAAAAAAACAAAAAAAAAACAAAAACCAGATAAGATCATTGAAAAGCGTTTTTAATTTAGAAAAAAAGTGCAATCATACCCCCTCCGAATGTGTATCTCATCGAGAAAAAAAAATATCTGTACATTGTAAAATTATTTATAGAAAAACAAATTGACTTACGCAACAAGATTTTTTCCTCTAAACAAATATATATAACTAAAGGAACGCATTTTTATCATCAATATTTGTACAGCGTGTACGGTAATAATGAATTTGTGTATAAAAAAAATTAATTAGTAAATTATTTCTATTCTTTAGCTGAAATGAATTTTTTCCTCTGTATCCAGTTTGAATTTTTATTAACATTTCTCTCACATTAAATAGTAGTATTTTTTTCTTTTACTCTTCGAAATGGTAACAGTTTCTTTTCTTTACTTACAAGGGAAAAATGTTTAAATCGTTAAAATATTAACACTTATTTCTCTGACTTATATACGTATAATTGTAGTCTTTTCAAAATGAACTAGGAATATGTTTTTTTTTTATTTTAAGATGGCGAAAGTGCTGCAACACCGGGTAAAACTTTGCCCTCGAGGAGTTCCAAACTTGCACCACCACCAGTACTTACATGACTGACTTTGTCTTCGGTTTTCCATTTTGCGGCGCAAGTTGCCGTATCACCACCGCCAATAATCGTCACTGCGCCTTTACTTCCGGCTGTGACGACATTGTCCATCAGGGATTTCGTTCCCTTGGCGAAGTTTTCGAATTCAAATACACCAGCTGGTCCGTTCCAAACGATCACTTTGGCTCGTAAAATTGGCTCTAAAATGTATTTAAAAAAAAAGAAAATTAACACCAGAAGTTTTTTTTTTCTTACTTGTACAGAATAATATTTGATATTTTTTTTACAAATAGAAAATTACCAGCGAAAAGATCCCTCGTCTTTGGTCCAACGTCGAGACCCATCCATCCATCGGGAATTCCGCTTTCTACATCGGCAGCTCCGACCGCAGCATCTTCGGCGAATTTATCAGCGGTGACAAAATCAACCGGGAGGTGAATTTTTACATTATTTTTTTCTGCTTTCTCCAAAAGGACTTTCACGATCTTTGAACCCTCCTCATCGAATAAGGAATTTCCAATCTGAAAAATTCAGTTTTGCTTTTAATTCAATTTTGTGTTTTTCTGAAGAAAGAAAGAGAAATTAAGATTTTCAAAAAAATTTAATTTTTTCTCCCTGATTTTCAGACAAAATTTTGACTTTTTCCCTGACCCTAAAAAAAAGATCAACCCTAAAAACTATTCAGCGATTCACTCTAAAAATGATTAGATACTCAAAAAAATATTTTAATATATTAATTTGCCAACTTCTTTGTAAAATTATTCACAAACACTAATAATTTCTTTTTTGAAAATAAATATTAATTAATAATTTTTATTATTTTTCAAAATATTTTCATCATTTTAATTAGAATTTGGTAAAATTTTCTACAATTTTTAACTGAAATTCTTCTTTAAATCAATTTTTTGAAAAATAATTTTAGAAAATGTTCGTAAATAATAATTTAAAATTCATTTATTTACAATTCAATTTTACGAAAATTCATCGATTATTTGGAAATTATTCAATTTTATATTTTATATAATTATATTCAATTATATATTTCAAGTAAATACTTGAAAAATTTTCAACAAAAAAAATTGAATTAAACTTTTTCAAAAAAAATTAATTCAGCAGAATTATTGGTTAGAAGTAGAAAAAATTCAAATATTCAAGGATTTTAATTTAAAACCCTTTATAAATTTAATTATTAATGCTTCATTGCTTTTAATATTCAATTAATATCTTAAATTTTAACTGAAACTCATTTCATGAAACGAGAATTAATTAACAAAAAATAAATTATTTAATCACAAATTGAATGCTTCTTCAAAATTGCATTCTCATGAAGAATTTGATCAACAAATTTTTGAACAATTGAATTCTGTCGACGAATTTTAATAAAATTTTTAAGAATAATTACATTTTTCGTCGAATTCGATTAAAATTGTATCAAAAATAATTGAAATTTAACGATAAGTTTTATTAATTATGCAAATGATTGAATTCATAAAAATAATTTTATTACATCTCTGAAAATAACTGGCGAGGAATATATACAAATATTTGTAAATAATTAAATTCTTGGTAATTTTTATTATTTATAAAATAAATAAATGTTAGCGTAGATTTTATTCAAGTTTATTTTCAAATAATTTATTTTGGGGAAAATTTATGAAAATAATAGAAATTTTAAAAATAATTTTATTAAACTTTTCAATAATAACTAAATTTCGAAAAAGAATTTTACTATTTACGAAAAAATTGAATTTTTACCAAGAATTTTAGTAAAATTTTTAAATACAATTGAATTCCTACGATGATTTGTAATATTTACGATTATAATTGAATTCTTGTAAATAATTTTATTCAAATTATGAGAAACATTTAAAATCTTCTGTAGAATGTTATTATGAATCAAAATAATTGAATTCCATTAAAAAAATTTAATATTTATCAATGTTATTGAATTATTTTGAACAGTTTGATTTAAGTTTTAAAAAATAATTGAATTCCCGTGACGTATTTCATTATTTACAAAATGAATTTTTGCAAAAAAAAATTCGCTCTTTTACGAAAATAATTGAAAGTTTGTAAAAGAAGTAATAATTGGAAAAAATTGAATAAATAATTGAAATTTAGCGAAAAATTTTATTTAACTTTTGGAAAATAATTGAATACGTGGAAAATATTTTTATATTTATGCAAATAATTGAATCATTGCGGAGAAATTTATAAAAAAATTTGTAAAAAATTGAATTCTTGTGAAAATTTTATTATTTTTGAAAATAATAAAAACTTTGCGTAGAATTTTAACAAATTTTTTGTTATTAATTGAATCCTTCTGGAAAAAGTTTGTTTAAATAATTGATATATTACAAACAATTGAATGGAGGAAAATTTTTGTAAAATAATTGAAATTTTGCCAATATTGAATTTTTTTAGTGTTTTTCATAATTAAAATTCTTTTATAAATTTATTATTTTTAAGAACTATTTTAATATACAGAAAATTTAACTAATTTCAGAAGAATTCGAATTATTAATATTTTTTCCAAATTCCAAGTTCTTTAAAATTTCTAATTAAATTCATACAAAATTGAAAGTTTCTAAAATTTTCGAATCAAAATGTTTTAAAATTTATTTATTTATGAATATTGTGAACGCGTGAGTTCTTTTAATTTAAAGAATTCAATTAATTTTGAAATAATAAAGTAAAATTATTAATTTATTAATTTATAAGTAAATAACTTTATGATAGATAAATGTTTCCTTGATTTGTGATTTGATTTATGATAATTATGATTCCTTCCAAAAATTAATTGTGGAAACCTGGAAAAGCGAAAGGAAACGAGATTTTTTTCTCTATACTCACTTTCATGTCTTTGGTGACTTTTAAAAATGTGTACGCCATGCCACCGCCAATAATCATTTCATTGACTTTTGCCAATAAATTGTCAATGAGCATAATTTTATCGGCAACTTTAGCGCCGCCAAGAATTGCCAGGAACGGTTTCTCGGGATTGTCGAGTGCCTTCGCGAAATATTGCAATTCCTTCTTCAAAAGAAAACCACTAGCTCTGATATCGAAACCATCGCCCATCATTGAACTATGAGCACGATGTGCCGTTCCAAAAGCGTCATTTATATAAACATCGCCCAATTTTCTCAACGATGCACGAAATTCCGTCACTTTATCCTTATCGGCTTTGATCTGAAAAAAAACAAATTTTCCGACAAATTAAAACAAAAATGAAAGAATCATTTTTTTTCTTCCCTGTATCAAAATTATGAATAATTGCCCTTTTATGGATAAATAAATATAATTTACAAACTAAGAGGAATTTTTCAACGATAAATTAAAATAAAAATTATAAATATTCTCAATTCGATAAATTATTTTTTTCGGGCGATTCAAAATTGAAATGATTCGTATTTTAATATTATAAAGAAATATATTCTTTTGGGAAATATTTTTCTTCTTTGAAACTGCATTACCTTACTGCCATCGGCCCCAACGCCTTTTCCCTCCTCCTCAACGTGGAATCGTAAATTTTCCAGTAAAATAATAGTTCCTGGCGCTGGATCGGCGCAAGCTGCCTCAACAGCGGCACCAACGCAATCATCCAAAAAGAGAATATCCTTTCCAAGAAGTGTCTTCAATTCATCGGCAACCGGTTTCATGGTGTATTTGAGATTTTTATTTCCATCAGGACGACCCAAATGTGACATTAAAACTATTGATTTGGCATTCTTTTCTAAAGCGTACTTCACCGTGTCTAGGGCAGCGACAATTCTCTGATTATTCGTTATCTTTCCGTCTTTCAACGGAACGTTAAAATCGACCCTGGAATATTCAAAACAAATATTTAATTAATTAATATTCAAATAAAATAGTAAAAAAGTACAATATACATTAACATGGTTGACACGCTTTTCTACCCTTTTCAAATTCCCTAACTTTTCCAGGTTTTCCACGTTAAAAAATGCAATTTTCCAGGTTTTTTAAACTACATTCATTATTCATTAGCAAATTATTAGAAGTCTCAAGAATTCAATTATTTTAAAAAATAACACAATTCTTCGCAAAAATCAAATTATGTTCCAAAATTGACAAAAATTCCCGTCAGAATTTAAATAATCTTTATAAATAATTAAATTTTTCTCCAAAATTAAATTATTTTCAAAAATTCTAATAAAATTCTTGTCAGCATTTTAATTACTTTTTCTGTACAAAATGTTCATCAAATTTTTCGAAAAATGTAATTATTTTCAAAAAATTTATTTAAAATGTTTAATAGAATTCAATTATTATATAAAAATTTGCTCTTCATGACAATTCAATTTTAAAAAAAGTTCAATTATTTAATAAAATGTTTATTCTTAGAATTAAATAAATGAATTCTCGTAGAATTTTCAACTAAATATTTCTAAATATGGTATTTAATTATATAATACAAAATTTTTCCTGAAATTTATTTTGAATTCAATGATTATTTAAAAATTCTACAAGAAACCAATTCTTTAACTATAAAAATAAACAATTTATTCAATAATTGAATGTTTCTTAAAATTGAATTTTTATACAAAATTTTATCAACATTTAATTATTATGTTTCTTCTTCTTATTATTATTATTATTATTATTATTATTATTATTTATTGTCAAGAGGCAAATTTAAACAAATTCTGCCAAGAATATTATTAAAATTTTTGAAAATAATTGAATTTCGGAGAAAAATTTTATTATTTCTAAAGACAATTGAAATGTTGACAAGAATTTTTGTAAATTTTCAAAAATAACTGGATTTTTGCAAAGAATTATATTGCTTGTGAAAGTAATTGAATTCTTCAGACTAAATTTATTAAACTTTTGGTTTAAATAATTGAATTGTTTTATGAAATTGTATGTAAATATCAACTATTGAAAATAATTGAATTTTGAAAATTTTTGAAATCAATTAAATTTTTACAAAGAGTTTTATTAAAATTATTTTGAAAAAAATTGAATTGTTATAAAAGAATTCCATTAAATATTTTGAAAATAATTTAATTCTTTAAAGAACAAGTAATAAAAGATAAAAAAAAATAATTAAATTTCTCAGAAGAATTTTACTTCTATTAAAAATAATTGAATTTCTCCAATAATATGTATTTGCTTCAAAATTCAATTTGATTTACTGTTTTTAACTAAAATTCTTCTATAAATCCGTCATTTTTAATGATCATATAAATATATAGTATGTTAAAAATTTTTAGAAAAATTTTAGTTATTAAGGTTCTTTAAAAATCTAGGTTTTTAAATTTTTCAATAAAATTCATTTAGAATTGAAATTTTACAAATTTTGAAATGAAAATCTTTTCAAGTTCATCTACTTATGCAAATTGTAAATAAAATTCCTTTAAAATTGAATTAATTTTGAAATATTTAAGTAAAAGTAGATTTCAAGAATAAATACAATTAGGAAACAACAATTTCCAGGATTTCGATCAAAATTCCCCGACTTTTCAAGGTTTTTTCAATTTTTATAAAATTCCCTGACAATACAATACGTAGAAGTAAAAATAGAATAAACAGAAATAAAACTGGTTACGTTAAGTGCAAATAAGTAAAAATCGAAAAAACAAATAAAAATAAATAGAATAAATTCTATTTGTATTTTTATTGCAAGTACAAAATCGATTGAAATTGAAGCGAATACATATAGGAAAATTTATATAACCTATAAAAAGTGATCGATTTCGAAATTTGGAGCACGAACAAGAAGTAAACGGAGCAAAAGGGGTAAACTTTTCATTAATTTTTTTCGAAAATTATGTAACAATAATTGATTTGTTAATCATATATACACACTTACCGAATAAGAACCCTTTTGCCGGTGAGATCAACTTTATCAATACTCAATTTATTCAGAGCCATTTTCGTTGAGTTTAAACGATTTTTATTTAAGTCAAAACTGGTAAAAGTTCTCGTGAGTTGATTTAATCGAACAATTGAAAATTGACACGAATTCTTTAAATTATCGTCCAGATGATGATGATGACAATTTCTGGTTCTTGTGACAGTAAAACCTTTTCGTTTGTGACAAAAAATGACAAGGTCAAATAAAGGTCGTGTAAAGTGTCGACCTCTGGAAAGTTTACACAACGCGCACATTTTGATTTTTCTTTATTCGAGAAGTTAATTTGATAGAAAAAAAGTCAAAAGAACGAATTTACTAAATTCAATAGGTTATTATTAATCATAATTATTTGAAATTTAAAATTTGTTTTAAAAAAAGTTTAAAAAAAATAAAAATTCTAAACTGTGAAGTTGGCTGCAAAAGATCGATTTCTCGTAGAGTGGTGGAATAATCGATTATTGTTGTCGTGTCGTCTGTCAACAAAACGATGACGTTATAGGTTAGAAAATTTAGATACCGACCAAAATGAATATAATTTTATTTCAATTACCTCTTCTGCTTTTAATAGTAAGTAAATATTAATAAAAATAAGCTATTTTTCGATAATAATTACTAATGAATTCACATTTAGTCGTTCACATTAAATAACTAACAAATATATTATTTTTCCCCATAGAAAAGAAACCTATTTCCATATTGATATTTTACGAAATTTTTTGATGATAATTCGGTTTTTTTTATTATAAAAAATACAATTTTCAATAATGTGGCATTAGTTTTTTGTTTCTTGACAGAGAAGAAAATTTCGCCCCTTAAATTGTTATTGTGTTTTGTTTTAGGCAAGTAGTTTAGCAGAATATTCTCCAGAAGATTGCAAGGAATTAGGATTTGTAAAAGCTAATTTAATATGTTCGACATGTAATAAATTAGCTGAATACAATTTACCCGAGGCTGCGTAAGTTTTAACAAATAAATTACAATAAAAAACAAAATTTTTATTAAGTAAGAAAAATTGTAAAGAATCGTCAAAGAATAAAAAAATTTCAACTTCAATTTTAGTGCAAACTGCAGGGAGTGCTGCTTAAAGGACGACGATTCTCAAAGGAAAATTTACTCAAAGGCTGTTCTTGAAATTTGTAAATGCAAATACGGAGCTTATCCTCAAATTGAAGGTTTCTAAGATTTATTTTTCGCTGCTTTTTAAGGATTTGATTTTATAAATTAAAACAGTTTTTAATATTCGTCAATATTTTTACGAATTTTTCAATATTTCATTTTCCAGACATGATAATTTATAAAGAAAAATTTTTATTTTCAGCATTCATAAACAGCGATTTACCGAGTAACTTCAAAAATTTACAAATTCGATTCGTTAATGGATTAGATCCAATAATTCGACTCTATGAGAATAATGTTAAAGTCGATGACGTTGATATTCATAAATGGAACACAGATTCCGTCAATGAATTTTTAAGTACGTATCTTTCCAAAGAATAAATAGACTAATTTGTAATTTTTTAAATTTTAGTAAATTTGTATTTAAGAAATTTTTAAATAAATGAATTTCTTTTAAAAAAAATGTATAAATATATTTTTCTTCATATTTAATTGTATGTTTGTGATTACTAATGAAATATATTTAATTATTGCAAAGAATTGAATTATTTTTCTAAATATAATTCATTTTTTGTGACGGATTTCATTATTTACAAAAATGATTGAATTCTTGCAAAGAATTTTTTTTTAATTTTGAAAAATAATTGAATTCTTTTGATGAATTTCTCATTTATGAAATTAATTGAATTTTTTTTTAAAGAATTTTGTTCAATTCTTGAAAAATAATTGAATTCTTCCGCAGAATGTTATTATTTACAGAAATAATTGCTATAAATTTTATTAAAATTTTTGGAAAATAATTGATTTCCTGTGAGGCATTTCATTATTTACGATAATAATTGAATTTTTTAAAACCCTTATGTTTTACAATTTATGAAAATAATCGAACCTTTGCCAAAAAATTTTTTTCACATCTGAAAAATAATTTAATTTCGGAAAATAGTTTTATAGTTTATGAAAATAATTAACCATTCCTTTGAAGAACATTATTATTTATGAAAATAATTGATTTTTGCAAAGAATTTTCCAAGTGAAATTTTCTGAAATAATTGAATTTCTGCGAAGAATTTTCATATTTATAAAAATAAAAATAGGTAATTTAATTTTTATGACGAATTTTATTTAAACTTTGGAAAATAATTGAATTCCTTCAAAGAATTTAATTTTTTATGAAAAACATTGAATTTTTGCAAAGAATTTTATTAAAATTTTGGAAACTAATTTATTCCTGTGCCAAATTTCATTATTTACGAAATTAATGACATTTTTTAAAAAGCATTTTATTAAAATTTTGAAAAATAATTGACTTTTCGAGTTTCCTTCGAAGATCTTTAGTATTTATGAAAATAATTTAATTCCTTAGAAGAATTTTATCTTTTAAGAAAATAATTCATTTTTTGTGAAGATTATTAAATTTTTTAAAATAATTGAATACTTAAAAAGAATTTTAATATTTATTAAAATAATTGAATTTTAGTTATTAAATTTATTTAAAATATTAAATATTTGTATTGTTTTAAAAATATTCCATTAAATAATAGTGTAATTTAAAAAATTGAAATTAAATTTAATTGTTGAATTTCATTAAAATAGTTAGAATATAATAAAATTCTTTCAAAGTTTATTAAACGATTTTTATATTAAAAAAAATATTAAACGTTTTGACAAAAATTCCAATTCTCTCAAAATGTTTCTTTGATTTTTTTGAATATAATCAATTTTGTTAACAATTGTAATTAATAGTTTTACTATTTAATTTTATTACAGTTATTTTAGAAAATTTAACTAATTTAAACAATTTTATTAGTTTTTTTTATTAAATAAATTCTTTAGAAGAATTTCCTTAAGATTTTTTTTTAAAATAATGCAGTTTTTTGATGATTTGAATCGAAAACTCTGATAATTGAATTAAACACAATTTTTTTTAACTTTTTAAAATAATCGTGTCTGTTAATAATTAGATAAAATAAAAATTTTATTTCAAAATTTTATTGAAATTTTATTAAAAATAATTGAATTGTTTCCAAGAATTTATTAAAATTTTAGATAATAATTGAATTCTTTTGAAAAATTTTGAAAAATAATTGAATACGTTCGTAAAAATTTTATTTAGAATTGCATTCAAAATAATTGAATTCTTGCAAGGAATTTTAATATTTTAATAATGTAATCAAATTTTTGTGAAGTATTTTGATAGAATTTTTAAAAATAATTGTAGCAAATTTCATTATTTTTGAAAATAATTGAATTTCTACGAAGAATTTTATTATTTATGAAAATAATTGAAATCTTTTGACGAATATAATTATTTACGAAAGTAATTGAATTTATGCGAAAAAGATGATTTTTTATGAATTCTAAACGAAGTGGTTCGAAAGCGCAGAGATATTTAAAAATATATGGAGAAAATAAATATTTTTAGAAAATTTTTTGATGTTAGTTCAAGTGTTTTAATAGAGGTAGTTCAATGCAAAACATTTTATATTAAAATTTTAATTCTTAACACATTTTCCATAATCAAATAATTCTATAATAAAATTTGCCAAAAATGTTCTTTTCCTTATTTTAAAAGTTGACAAAATTAGAATGAAGAAATTAAGATAACAAAAAAAAATAATAAAAAAAATATAGTAAATTAAAAAATATTTTTAAAAATAATAAATATGAAATTAAATAATAAAACAGTTATTTGAATTATAATTATTAGGAATTAGAAATAAAAAATAATGAGTAAAAACTTTTAGTAATATTTTATTTATGTTATACAATATATTTAATTTTTCTTCTTGTGAAAAATTGTAATGAAAAAATTCTGAAAAGAAATTTCCATAATTTCAAATTTCAGATAGAAATTAATCCCTTATTGAAAACAAGATAACGATGACCCTTGGTATTATTTACATCCTTGTTTTCGCTCCGTCCTTGTCTGTTTTCGAAAACGAGGATAAAAGTATACAAAAGTCAATTTAAGAACTTTCCCCTTCTCTTTATTTCAACGACCATGGTTTTCCCCATCAAACTGTGTGATTTTAATAAATTGTCACAGTTCTTCAGTCTCCTTTGTTAAGGTAAGCATTTTAAAATAATAAATTTATTTCTCTATTCAAATAAGTTTCAATAAATATCTCTAATTGTTTAAATTCTTCGTTCCAAATAAATAAAAACAAATTTTTTTAATTTTCTATAGATGACATTCTCTAAAGTGCAACCAATATTCCAGGAGAGGGGAATTCGTGTTAAATTTTCCGGTCATCCTGATAGACAATTTGTAAGTTACAAAAAAATAACTTTTTTTATAATATTGTTTGTAGTTCTAAAATACTAAATACGGATAATCTTGATTATTTCTTAAACTAATGGTTTTTAAAATTTTGTAATAACAATATAAAAAATTTAACATACCTAAATATCTGTACATAAATAACATGAAACAAAAAATAAATTAAATTTTCTTTCATTAATAGAACCATTTTTCAAAAACAAATAAATTGAAAAAAATGTGTTAAATTTGTTGTCTGTAGTTTTAACATAATTTTGGTGTTATTTAAACCCCATTAAACAATGTGTATTAATTCAACACACTTTAGTGTCAATTTAACAAACTCGATCTAGTGTTAATTAAACACATTCTAGTGTTATTTTAACATCAATGTAGTGTTAAAATCAAACTGTTCGTTAAAAATGTTGCGTGTAATTTTCACACTACTTTTAATGTTAAAAAAACGCTTCTTTATTTCTGTGCAAAGACAAAAAAAATTTTTTTTTTCCAGCATACATCTAACAGAGCAGCACCGAAAACATTAACACATCATTTATTGATTAACTTGTATATTATACTAGAAAAATCCTCCTTAATTGCTAAGAATAATTGTTAAATTTAAAAAATGTACTAATCATTGCGGACAAAATTGTATTGCGAAATGTAACAAAAATTTAAAAATGTCAATTATCTAGATAGGAAATTAAAAAAGAAATTAATATTTTTAAATAGTATATAAAAAAAGTATAAGATTAACAAAGATTCACGATTCAGCACCAACTTTATCAGCAGATACAATCACCGAGGATGTGGGGTGAGTTAAAAAATTAAAATTCATTATTTTCCATCCCTCAAACTCACATAAAAAAAATTCTACTCAACCAAAACAATTATATTATATACTATCTTAATACATTTTTATACAACTCAGGTGTATTATGGTCACGTTATCTACCTGTACAGGCGCGTACTAAGTTCTCCCTTATAACCCAACAGTCAATAAAGAAACCATTACAGCCCTAGGGAGATAAAGGGTACATTATGAATTTTTTTGGAACAGCAGTTTTGTTTTATATTAGATTTTTCAAAAAAATTCTATTTTTTGAATTTTAATGTTAACTGCTGTACCATTTATGAACAATACTTATTGTTTATATTTTTTTGCTGACTCAAAAATATTTACTGAGTTTGTCGAAAAAAGTTAAGAATTTTTTTGGAACAGCAGTTTTGTTTTATATTAGATTTTTCAAAAAAATTCTATTTTTTGAAATTTAATGTCAACTGCTGTACCATTTATGAACAATACTTATTGTTTATATTTTTTTGCTGACTCAAAAATATTTACTGAATTGACGAAAAAAGTTATTAATTTTTTTGGAACAGCAGTTTTGTTTTATATTAGATTTTTTAAAAAAATTTTATTTTTAAAACATTATTGTTAAGTGCTGTACCATTTTTGAACAATATTTATTGTTTATATTTTTTTGGTGACTCCATAATATTTACTGAGTTGTCTAAAAAAATTATTAATTTCTTTAGAACAGCAGTTTTGTTTTATATTAGATTTTTCAAAAAAATTCTATTTTTTGAACTTTAATGTCAACTGCTGTACTATTTATAAACAATACTTATTGTTTATAATTTTTTGCTGACTCCAAAATATTTACTGAGTTGTCGAAAAAAATTATTAATTTTTTTGGAACAGCAGTTGAGATTTAGATAAAATTTTTCAAAAAAATTCTATGTTTTAAAACATTAATGTTATCTGCTGTACAGTTTATGAACAATACTTATTGTTTAAAATTTTTTCTGACTCAAAAATATTTACTGAGTTGTCAAAAAAAGTTATGAATTTTTTTGGAACAGCAGTTGAGATTTAAATTAAATTTTTCAAAAAAATTCTATTTTTTGAACATTAATGTCAACTGATGTACCATTTATGAACAATACTTATTGTTTACAATATTTTGCTGACTCCAAAATATTTACTGAGTTGTCTAAAAAAATTATTAATTTTTTTGGAACAGCAGTTTTGTTTTATATTAGATTTTTTAAAAAAATTTTATTTTTAAAACATTATTGTTAAGTGCTGTACCATTTATGAACAATACTTATTGTTTAAAATTTTTTGCTGACTCAAAAATATTTATTGAGTTGTCAAAAAAATTATTAATTTTTTTGGGACAGCAGTTGAGATTTAAATTAAATTTTTCAAAAAAATTCTATTTTTTGAACTTTAATGTTAACTGCTGTACCATTTAGGAACAATACTTATTGTTTATAATTTTTTGCTGACTCAAAAATATTTACTGAGTTGTCGAAAAAAGATATGCATTTTTTTGGAACAGCAGTTGAGATTTATATTAAATTTTTCAAAAAATTTATATTTTAAAACAATATTGTTAACTGCTGTACTATTTATAAACAATACTTATTGTTTATAATTTTTTGCTGACTCCAAAATATTTACTGAGTTGTCGAAAAATGTTATTAATTTTTTTGGCACAGCAGTTGAGATTTATATTAAATTTTTCAAAAAAATTCTATTTTTAAAACATTATTGTTAACTGCTGTACAATTTATAAACAATACTTATTGTCTATATTTTTTTGCTGACTCCAAAATATTTACTGAGTTGTCGAATAAAGATATGCATTTTTTTGGAACAGCAGTTGAGATTTAAATTAAATTTTTCAAAAAAATTCTATTTTTTGAACATTAATGTTAACTGCTGTACCATTTATGAACAATACTTATTGTTTATATTTTTTTGCTGACTCAAAAATATTTGCTCAATTGTCGAAAAAAGTTATTAATTTTTTTGGAACAGCAGTTGAGATTTATATTAAATTTTTCAACAAAATTCTATTTTTAAAACATTAATGTTAACTGCTGTACCATTTTTGAACAATATTTATTGTTTATATTTTTTTGGTGACTCCAAAATATTTACTGAGTTGTCAAAAAAAGTTATTAACTTTTTTGGATCTGCAGTTTTGCTTTATATTAGATTTTTTTAAAAAATTCTATTTTTAGAACTTTAATTTCAACTGCTGTACGTATCATTAATAATACTTTTTGTTAATAATTTTTTTATGACTCAAGTAAATTTACTGAGTTGTCGAAAAAAGTTATTAATTTATTTGGAACAGCAGTTGAGATTTAGATAAAATTTTTCAAAAAAATTCTATGTTTTAAACCATTAATGTTATCTGCTGTACAGTTTATGAACAATACTTATTGTTTAAAATTTTTTCTGACTCAAAAATATTTACTGAGTTGTCAAAAAAAGTTATGAATTTTTTTGGAACAGCAGTTGAGATTTAAATTAAATTTATCAAAAAAATTCTATTTTTTGAACATTAATGTCAACTGATGTACCATTTATGAACAATACTTATTGTTTAAAATTTTTTGCTGACTCAAAAATATTTATTGAGTTGTCAAAAAAATTATTAATTTTTTTGGGACAGCAGTTGAGATTTATATTAAATTTTTCAAAAAAATTCTATTTTTAAAACATTAATGTTAACTGCTGTACCATTTATGAACAATACTTATTGTTTATAATTTTTTCTGACTTAAAAATATTTACTGAGTTGTCAAAAAAAGTTATAAATTTATTTGGAACAGCAGTTGAGATTTAAATTAAATTTTTCAAAAAAATTCTATTTATTGAACTTTAATGTCAACTGCTGTACTATTTATAAACAATACTTATTGTTTATAATTTTTTGCTCACTCCAAAATATTTACTGAGTTGTCGAAAAAAATTATTAATTTTTTTGGAACAGCAGTTGAGATTTAGATAAAATTTTTCAAAAAAATTCTATGTTTTAAAACATTAATGTTATCTGCTGTACAATTTATGAACAATACTTATTGTTTAAAATTTTTTCTGACTTAAAAATATTTACTGAGTTGTCAAAAAAAGTTATGAATTTATTTGGAACAGCAGTTGAGATTTAAATTAAATTTTTCAAAAAAATTCTATTTTTTGAACTTTAATGTCAACTGCTTTACCATTTATGAACAATACTTATTGTTTATATTTTTTTGCTGACTCAAAAATATTTACTAAGGTGTCCGAAAAAGTTATTAATTTTTTTGGAACAGCAGTTGAGATTTAAATTAAATTTTTCAAAAAAATTCTATTTTTTGAACATTAATGTCAACTGATGTACCATTTATGAACAATACTTATTGTTTACAATATTTTGCTGACTCCAAAATATTTACTGAGTTGTCTAAAAAAATTATTAATTTCTTTAGAACAGCAGTTTTGTTTTATATTAGATTTTTCAAAAAAATTCTATTTTTTGAACTTTAATGTCAACTGCTGTACCATTTATGAACAATACTTATTGTTTAAAATTTTTTGCTGACTCCAAAATATTTACTGAGTTGTCGAAAAAAATTATTAATTTTTTTGGAACAGCAGTTGAGATTTAGATAAAATTTTTCAAAAAAATTCTATGTTTTAAAACATTAATGTTATCTGCTGTACAATTTATGAACAATACTTATTGTTTAAAATTTTTTCTGACTTAAAAATATTTACTGAGTTGTCAAAAAAAGTTATGAATTTATTTGGAACAGCAGTTGAGATTTAAATTAAATTTTTCAAAAAAATTCTATTTTTTGAACTTTAATGTCAACTGCTGTACCATTTATGAACAATACTTATTGTTTATATTTTTTTGCTGACTCAAAAATATTTACTGAGGTGTCCGAAAAAGTTATTAATTTTTTTGGAACAGCAGTTGAGATTTAATTAAATTTTTCAAAAAAATTTTATTTTTAAAACATTATTGTTAACTGCTGTACCATTTATGAACAATACCTATTGTTTATAATTTTTTCTGACTTAAAAATATTTACTGAGTTGTCAAAAAAAGTTATAAATTTATTTGGAACAACAGTTGAGATTAAAATTAAATTTTTCAAAAAAATTCTATTTTTTGAATTTTAATGTCAACTGCTGTACCATTTATGAACAATACTTATTGTTTATATTTTTTTGCTGACTCAAAAATATTTACTGAGTTGTCAAAAAAAATTATGAATTTTTTTGGAACAGCAGTTTTGTTTTATATTAGATTTTTTAAAAAAATTTTATTTTTAAAACATTATTGTTAAGTGCTGTACCATTTATGAACAATACTTATTGTTTATAATTTTTTGCTGACTCCAAAATATTTACTGAGTTGTCAAAAAAAGTTATGAATTTTTTTGGAACAGCAGTTGAGATTTAAATTAAATTTTTCAAAAATTTCTATTTTTTGAACTTTAATGTCAACTGCTGTACCATTTATGAACAATACTTATTGTTTATATTTTTTTGCTGACTCAAAAATATTTACTGAGTTTGTCGAAAAAAGTTAAGAATTTTTTTGGAACAGCAGTTGAGATTTATATTAAATTTTTCAAAAAATTTCTATTTTAAAACATTATTGTTAACTGCTGTACTATTTATAAACCATACTTATTGTTTAAAATTTTTTGCTGACTCCAAAATATTTACTGAGTTGCGGAAAAAATTTTTAATTTTTTTGGAACAGCAGTTGAGATTTAGATAAAATTTTTCAAAAAAATTCTATGTTTCAAAACATTAATGTTATCTGCTGTACAATTTATGAACCATACTTATTGTTTAAAATTTTTTTTGACTTAAAAATATTTACTGAGTTGTCAAAAAAAGTTATGAATTTATTTGGAACAGCAGTTGAGATTTAAATTAAATTTTTCAAAAAAATTCTATTTTTTGAACTTTAATGTCAACTACTGTACCATTTATGAACAATACTTATTGTTTATATTTTTTTGCTGACTCAAAAATATTAAATAAGTTGTAGTAAAACGTCATTAGTTTTTTTTGGGATAGCAGTTCAGATTTAAATTAAATTTTTCAAAAAAATTCTATTTTTTGAACATTAATGTTAACTGCTGTACCATTTATGAACAATACTTATTGTTTATAATTTTTTGCTGACTCCAAAATATTTACTGAATTGTCTAAAAAAATTATTAATTTCTTTAGAACAGCAGTTTTGTTTTATATTAAATTTTTCAAAAAATTTCTATTTTAAAACATTATTGTTAACTGCTGTACTATTTATAAACAATACTTATTGTTTATAATTTTTTGCTGACTCCAAAATATTTACTGAGTTGTCAAAAAAAATTATGAATTTTTTTGGAACAGCAGATGAGATTTATATTAAATTTTTCAAAAAAATTCTATTTTTTGAAGTTTAATGTCAACTGCTGTACCATTTATGAACAATACTTATTGTTTATATTTTTTTGCTGACTCAAAAATTTTTAATGAGTTTGTCGAAAAAAGTTAAGAATTTTTTTGGCACAGCAGTTGAGATTTATATTAAATTTTTCAACCAAATTCTATTTTTAAAACATTATTGTTAACTGCTGTACTATTTATGAACCATACTTATTGTTTATAATTTTTTGCTGACTCCAAAATATTTACTGAGTTGTCAAAAAAAATTATGAATTTTTTTGGAACAGCAGATGAGATTTATATTAAATTTTTCAAAAAAATTCTATTTTTTGAAGTTTAATGTCAACTACTGTACCATTTATGAACAATACTTATTGTTTATATTTTTTTGCTGACTCAAAAATGTTTACTGAATTGTCGAAAAATGTTATTAATTTTTTTAGCACAGCAGTTGAGATTTATATTAAATTTTTCAACAAAATTGTATTTTTAAAACATTAATGTTAACTGCTGTACCATTTATGAACAATACTTATTGTTTATATTTTTTTGCTGACTCAAAAATTTTTAATGAGTTTGTCGAAAAAAGTTAAGAATTTTTTTGAAACAGCAGTTGAGATTTATATTAAATTTTTCAAAAAATTTCTATTTTAAAACATTATTTTTAACTGCTGTTCTATTTATAAACAATACTTATTGTTTATAATTTTTTGCTGACTCCAAAATATTTACTGAGTTGTCAAAAAAAATTATGAATTTTTTTGGAACAGCAGTTGAGATTTAAATTAAATTTTTCAAAAAAATTCTATTTTTTGAACTTTAATGTCAACTGCTGTACCATTTATGAACAATACTTATTGTTTATATTTTTTTGCTGACTCAAAAATATTTACTCAATTGTCGAAAAAAGTTATTAATTTTTTTGGAACTGCAGTTGAGATTTAAATTAAATTTTTCAAAAAAATTCTATTTTTTGAACATTAATGTCAACTGATGTACCATTTATGAACAATACTTATTGTTTACAATTTTTTGCTGACTTAAGAATATTAAATAAGTTGTCGTAAAAAGTTATTAATTTTTTTGGCACAGCAGTTGAGATTTATATTAAATTTTTCAAAAAAATTCTATTTTTTGAACATTAATGTTAACTGCTGTACCATTTATGAACAATACTTATTGTTTATATTTTTTTGCTGACTCAAAAATATTTAATGAGTTGTCAAAAAAATTATTAATTTTTTTGGCACAGCAGTTGAGATTTATATTAAATTTTTCAAAAAAATTCTATTTTTTGAACATTAATGTTAACTGCTGTACCATTTATGAACAATACTTATTGTTTATATTTTTTTGCTGACTCAAAAATATTTGCTCAATTGTCGAAAAAAGTTATTAATTTTTTTGGAACAGCAGTATTATTTTATATTAGATTTTTAAAAAAAATTCTATTTTTTGAACTTTAATGTCAACTGCTGTACCATTTATGAACAATACTTATTGTTTATATTTTTTTGCTGACTCAAAAATATTTACTGAGTTGTCGAAAAAAATTATTAATTTTTTTTGAACAGCAGTTGAGATTTAGATAAAATTTTTCAAATAAATTCTATTTTTAAAACATTAATGTTAACTGCTGTACCATTTATGAACAATACTTATTGTTTATAATTTTTTCTGACTTAAAAATATTTACTGAGTTGTCAAAAAAAGTTATGAATTTATTTGGAACAGCAGTTGAGATTAAAATTAAATTTTTCAAAAAAATTCTATTTTTTGAACTTTAATGTTAACTGCTGTACCATTTAGGAACAATACTTATTGTTTATAATTTTTTGCTGACTCAAAAATATTTACTGAGTTGTCGAAAAAAGTTAAGAATTTTTTTGGAACAGCAGTTTTGTTTTATATTAAATTTTTCAAAAAATTTCTATTTTAAAACATTATTGTTAACTGCTGTACTATTTATAAACAATACTTATTGTTTATAATTTTTTGCTGACTCCAAAATATTTACTGATTTGTCGAAAAAAGATATGCATTTTTTTGGGATAGCAGTTGAGATATAATTAAATTTTTCAAAAAAATTCTATTTTTTGAACTTTAATGTCAACTGCTGTACCATTTATGAACAATACTTATTGTTTATATTTTTTTGCTGACTCAAAAATATTTACTGAATTGTCGAAAAAAGTTATTAATTTTTTTAGAACAGCAATTTTTTTTGTATATTAGATTTTTCAAAAAATTATATTTTTTGAAGTTTAATGTCAACTGCTGTACAATTTATGAACAATACTTATTGTTTAAAATTTTTTCTGACTTAAAAATATTTACTGAGTTGTCAAAAAAAGTTAAGAATTTTTTTGGAACAGCAGTTGAGATTTATATTAAATTTTTCAAAAAATTTCTATTTTAAAACATTATTGTTAACTGCTGTACCATTTATGAACAATACTTATTGTTTAAAATTTTTTGCTGACTCCAAAATATTTACTGATTTGTCGAAAAAAGATATGCATTTTTTTGTAACAGCAGTTGAGATTTAAATAAAAATTTTCAACAAAATTCTATTTTTAAAACATTAATGTTAACTGCTGTACCATTTTTGAACAATATTTATTGTTTATATTTTTTTGGTGACTCCAAAATATTTACTGAGTTGTCAAAAAAAGTTATGAATTTATTTGGAACAGCAGTTGAGATTTAAATTAAATTTTTCAAAAAAATTCTATTTTTTGAACATTAATGTTAACTGCTGTACCATTTATGAACAATACTTATTGTTTATATTTTTTTGCTGACTCAAAAATATTTACTGAGTTTGTCGAAAAAAGTTAAGAATTTTTTTGGAACAGCAGTTGAGATTTATATTAAATTTTTCAAAAAATTTCTATTTTAAAACATTATTGTTAACTGCTGTACTATTTATAAACCATACTTATTGTTTAAAATTTTTTGCTGACTCCAAAATATTTACTGAGTTGCGGAAAAAATTTTTAATTTTTTTGGAACAGCAGTTGAGATTTAGATAAAATTTTTCAAAAAAAATCTATGTTTTAAAACATTAATGTTATCTGCTGTACTATTTATGAACAATACTTATTGTTTAAAATTTTTTCTGACTAAAAAATATTTACTGAGTTGTCAAAAAAAGTTATGAATTTATTTGGAACAGCAGTTGAGATTTAAATTAAATTTTTCAAAAAAATTCTATTTTTTGAACTTTAATGTCAACTGCTGTACCATTTATTAACAATACTTATTGTTTATATTTTTTTGCTGACTCAAAAATATTAAATAAGTTGTCGTAATACGTCATTAGTTTTTTTTGGGATAGCAGTTCAGATTTAAATTAAATTTTTCAAAAAAATTCTATTTTTTGAACATTAATGTTAACTGCTGTACCATTTATGAACAATACTTATTGTTTATAATTTTTTGCTGACTCCAAAATATTTACTGAATTGTCTAAAAAAATTATTAATTTCTTTAGAACAGCAGTTTTGTTTTATATTAAATTTTTCAAAAAATTTCTATTTTAAAACATTATTGTTAACTGCTGTACTATTTATAAACAATACTTATTGTTTATAATTTTTTGCTGACTCCAAAATATTTACTGAGTTGTCAAAAAAAATTATGAATTTTTATGGAACAGTAGTTGAGATTTAAATTAAATTTTTCAAAAACATTCTATTTTTTAAACTTTAATGTCAACTGCTGTACCATTTATGAACAATACTTATTGTTTATATTTTTTTGCTGACTCAAAATTATTTACTGAATTGTCGAAAAAAGTTATTAATTTTTTTGGAACAGCAGTTTTGTTTTATATTAGATTTTTAAAAAAATTTTTTTTTTTAAAATATTATTGTTAAGTGCTGTACCATTTATGAACAATACTTATTGTTTAAAATTTTTTGCTGACTCAAAAATATTTATTGAGTTGTCAAAAAAATTATTAATTTTTTGGGACAGCAGTTGAGATTTAAATTAAATTTTTCAAAAAAATTCTATTTTTTGAACTTTAATGTTAACTGCTGTACCATTTAGGAACAATACTTATTGTTTATAATTTTTTGCTGACTCAAAAATATTTACTAAGGTGTCCGAAAAAGTTATTAATTTTTTTGGCACAGCAGTTGAGATTTATATTAAATTTTTCAAAAAAATTCTATTTTTAAAACATTAATGTTAACTGCTGTACCATTTATGAACAATACTTATTGTTTATAATTTTTTCTGACTTAAAAATATTTACTGAGTTGTCAAAAAAAGTTATAAATTTATTTGGAACAACAGTTGAGATTAAAATTAAATTTTTCAAAAAAATTCTATTTTTTGTACTTTAATGTCAACTGCTGTACCATTTATGAACAATACTTATTGTTTATATTTTTTTCCTGACTCAAAAATATTTACTGAATTATCGAAAAAAGTTATTAATTTTTTTGGAACAGCAGTTTTGTTTTATATTAGATTTTTTAAAAAAATTTTATTTTTAAAACATTATTGTTAACTGCTGTACCATTTATGAACAATACTTATTGTTTATAATTTTTTGCTGACTCCAAAATATTTACTGAGTTGTCAAAAAAAGTTATGAATTTTTTTGGAACAGCAGTTGAGATTTAAATTAAATTTTTCAAAAAATTCTATTTTTTGAACTTTAATGTCAACTGCTGTACCATTTATGAACAATACTTATTGTTTATATTTTTCTGCTGACTCCAAAATATTTACTCAGTTGTCGAAAAAAATTATTAATTTTTTTGGAACAGCAGTTGAGATTAGATAAAATTTTTCAAAAAAATTCTATGTTTTAAAACATTAATGTTAACTGATGTACCATTCATGAACAATACTTATTGTTTATAATTTTTTGCTGTCTAAAAAATATTTACTGAGATGTCGAAAAAAGTTATGAATTTATTTGGAACAGCAGTTGAGATTTAAATTAAATTTTTCAAAAAAATTCTATTTTTTGAACTTTAATGTCAACTGCTGTACCATTTATGAACAATACTTATTGTTTATATTTTTTTGCTGACTCAAAAATATTAAATAAGTTGTCTAAAAAAATTATTAATTTCTTTAGAACAGCAGTTTTGTTTTATATTAGATTTTTCAAAAAAATTCTATTTTTTGAAATTTAATGTCAACTGCTGTACTGTTTATAAACAATACTTATTGTTTATAATTTTTTGCTGACTTTAAAATATTTACTGAGTTGTCGAAAAAAATTATTAATTTTTTTGGAACAGCAGTTGAGATTTAGATAAAATTTTTCAAAAAAATTCTATGTTTTAAAACATTAATGTTATCTGCTGTACAATTTATGAACAATACTTATTGTTTAAAATTTTTTCTGACTTAAAAATATTTACTGCGTTGTCAAAAAAAGTTATGAATTTATTTGGAACAGCAGTTGAGATTTAAATTAAATTTTTCAAAAACATTCTATTTTTTAAACTTTAATGTCAACTGCTGTACCATTTATGAACAATACTTATTGTTTATATTTTTTTGCTGACTCAAAATTATTTACTGAATTGTCGAAAAAAGTTATTAATTTTTTTGGAACAGCAGTTTTGTTTTATATTAGATTTTTAAAAAAATTTTTTTTTTTTAAATATTATTGTTAAGTGCTGTACCATTTATGAACAATACTTATTGTTTAAAATTTTTTGCTGACTCAAAAATATTTATTGAGTTGTCAAAAAAATTATTAATTTTTTGGGACAGCAGTTGAGATTTAAATTAAATTTTTCAAAAAAATTCTATTTTTTGAACTTTAATGTTAACTGCTGTACCATTTAGGAACAATACTTACTGTTTATAATTTTTTGCTGACTCAAAAATATTTACTGAGTTGTCGAAAAAAGATATGCATTTTTTTGGGAACAGCAGTTTTGTTTTATATTAGATTTTTCAAAAAAATTCTATTTTTTGAACTTTAATGTCAACTGGTGTACTATTTATGAACAATACTTATTGTTTATAATTTTTTGCTGACTCAAAAATATTTACTGAGTTGTCGAAAAAAATTATTAATTTTTTTTGAACAGCAGTTGAGATTTAGATAAAATTTTTCAAATAAATTCTATTTTTAAAACATTAATGTTAACTGCTGTACCATTTATGAACAATACTTATTGTTTATAATTTTTTCTGACTTAAAAATATTTACTGAGTTGTCAAAAAAAGTTATGAATTTATTTGGAACAGCAGTTGAGATTAAAATTAAATTTTTCAAAAAAATTCTATTTTTTGAACTTTAATGTTAACTGCTGTACCATTTAGGAACAATACTTATTGTTTATAATTTTTTGCTGACTCAAAAATATTTACTGAGTTGTCGAAAAAAGTTAAGAATTTTTTTGGAACAGCAGTTTTGTTTTATATTAAATTTTTCAAAAAATTTCTATTTTAAAACATTATTGTTAACTGCTGTACTATTTATAAACAATACTTATTGTTTATAATTTTTTGCTGACTCCAAAATATTTACTGAGTTGTCAAAAAAAGTTATGAATTTTTTTGGAACAGCAGTTGAGATTTAAATTAAATTTTTCAAAAAATTCTATTTTTTGAACTTTAATGTCAACTGCTGTACCATTTATGAACAATACTTATTGTTTATATTTTTTTGCTGACTCCAAAATATTTACTGAGTTGTCGAACAAATTATTAATTTTTTTGGAACAGCAGATGAGATTTAGATAAAATTTTTCAAAAAAATTCTATGTTTTAAAACATTAATGTTATCTGCTGTACAATTTATGAACAATACTTATTGTTTAAAATTTTTTCTGACTTAAAAATATTTACTGAGTTGTCAAAAAAAGTTAAGAATTTTTTTGGAACAGCAGTTGAGATTTATATTAAATTTTTCAAAAAATTTCTATTTTAAAACATTATTGTTAAGTGCTGTACCATTTATGAACAATACTTATTGTTTATATTTTTTTGCTGACTCCAAAATATTTACTGAGTTGTCGAAAAAAGATATGCATTTTTTTTGGAACAGCAGTTTTGTTTTATATTAGATTTTTCAAAAAAATTCTATTTTTTTTACTTTAATGTCAACTGCTGTACTATTTATGAACAATACTTATTGTTTATAATTTTTTGCTGACTCCAAAATTTTTAATGAGTTTGTCGAAAAAAGTTAAGAATTTTTTTGAAACAGCAGTTGAGATTTATATTAAATTTTTCAAAAAATTTCTATTTTAAAACATTATTGTTAACTGCTGTACCATTTATGAACAATACTTATTGTTTAAAATTTTTTGCTGACTCCAAAATATTTACTGATTTGTCGAAAAAAGATATGCATTTTTTTGGGATAGCAGTTGAGATATAATTAAATTTTTCAAAAAAATTCTATTTTTTGAACTTTAATGTCAACTGCTGTACCATTTATGAACAATACTTATTGTTTATATTTTTTTGCTGACTCAAAAATATTTACTGAATTGTCGAAAAAAGTTATTAATTTTTTTAGAACAGCAATTTTTTTTGTATATTAGATTTTTCAAAAAATTATATTTTTTGAAGTTTAATGTCAACTGCTGTACCATTTATGAACAATACTTATTGTTTATATTTTTTTGGTGACACAAAAATATTTACTGAATAGTCGAAAAAAGTTATTAATTTTTTTGTAGCAGCAGTTGAGATTTAAATAAAAATTTTCAACAAAATTCTATTTTTAAAACATTAATGTTAACTGCTGTACCATTTAGGAACAATTCTTATTGTTTATAATTTTTTGCTGACTCAAAAATATTTACTAAGTTGTCGAATAAAGATATAAATTTTTTTGGAACAGCAGCTGAAATTTAAATTGAATTTTTCAAAAAAATTCTTTTTTTAAAACATTAATGTTAACTGCTGTACCATTTCTGAACAATATTTATTGTTTATATTTTTTTGGTGACTCCAAAATATTTACTGATTTGTCGAAAAAAGATATGCATTTTTTTGGGATAGCAGTTGAGATATAATTAAATTTTTCAAAAAAATTCTATTTTTTGAACTTTAATGTCAACTGCTGTACCATTTATGAACAATACTTATTGTTTATATTTTTTTGCTGACTCAAAAATATTTACTGAATTGTCTAAAAAAATTATTAATTTCTTTAGAACAGCAGTTTTGTTTTATATTAAATTTTTCAAAAAATTTCTATTTTAAAACATTATTTTTAACTGCTGTACTATTTATACACAATACTTATTGTTTATAATTTTTTGCTGACTCCAAAATATTTACAGAGCTGACAAAAAAAATTATGAATTTTTTTGGAACAGCAGTTGAGATTTTAATTAAATTTTTCAAAAAAATTCTATTTTTTGAACTTTAATGTCAACTGCTGTACCATTTATGAACAATACTTATTGTTTATATTTTTTTGCTGACTCAAAAATATTTACTGAATTGTCGAAAAAAGTAATTAATTTTTTTGGAACAGCAGTTTTGTTTTATATTAGATTTTTTAAAAAAATTTTATTTTTAAAACATTATTGTAAAGTGCTGTACCATTTATGAACAATACTTATTGTTTAAAATTTTTTGCTGACTCAAAAATATTTATTGAGTTGTCAAAAAAATTATTAATTTTTTTGGGACAGCAGTTGAGATTTAATTAAATTTTTCAAAAAAATTCTATTTTTTGAACTTTAATGTTAACTGCTGTACCATTTAGGAACAATACTTATTGTTTATAATTTTTTGCTGACTCAAAAATATTTACTGAGTTGTCGAAAAAAGATATGCATTTTTTTGGGAACAGCAGTTTTGTTTTATATTAGATTTTTCAAAAAAATTCTATTTTTTGAACTTTAATGTCAACTGGTGTACTATTTATGAACAATATTTATTGTTTATATTTTTTTGGTGACTCCAAAATATTTACTGATTTGTCGAAAAAAGATATGCATTTTTTTGGGATAGCAGTTGAGATATAATTAAATTTTACCAAAAAATTCTATTTTTTGAACATTAATGTTAACTGCTGTACCATTTATGAACAATACTTATTGTTTATATTTTTTTGCTGACTCAAAAATATTTGCTCAATTGTCGAAAAAAGTTATTAATTTTTTTGGAACAGCAGTTGAGATTTAAATTAAATTTTTCAAAAAAATTCTATTTTTTGAACATTAATGTCAACTGATGTACCATTTATGAACAATACTTATTGTTTACAATTTTTTGCTGACTTAAGAATATTAAATAAGTTGTCGTAAAAAGTTATTAATTTTTTTGGCACAGCAGTTGAGATTTATATTAGATTTTTAAAAAAAATTCTATTTTTTGTACTTTAATCTCAACTGCTGTACCATTTATGAACAATACTTATTGTTTCTTTTTTATTACTGACTCAACAATATTTACTGAGTTGCCGTTAAAAGTCAATATTTTTTTTAGACAGCAGTTGAGATTTAAATTAAATTTTTCAAAAAAATTCTATTTTTTGAACTTTAATGTTAACTGCTGTACCATTTATGAACAATACTTATTGTTTATAATTTTTTGCTGACTCCAAAATATTTACTGAGTTGTCTAAAAAAATTATTAATTTCTTTAGAACATCAGTTTTGTTTTATATTAGATTTTTCAAAAAAATTTTATTTTTTGAACTTTAATGTCAACTGCTGTACCATTTATGAACAATACTTATTGTTTATATTTTTCTGCTGACTCCAAAATATTTACTGAGTTGTCGAAAAAAATTATTAATTTTTTTGGAACAGCAGTTTTGTTTTATATTAGATTTTGAGTAATCAAAAATATAGACCAATTTTTTTCGTGCAGTAGTTTTCCATAAATGTAGTTTTTTTAAAATTAAATTTTTCTTACAAAATTAATGTCAACTGCTGTGCATTTTGTAAACAAAAATAATTGTTTATAATTTTTTGCAGACTCAGGATCATGTTCTAAGTTTTTAAAAAAAAGACCAATTTTTTCGTGCAGTAGTTTTCCTTAAAATTATGTTTTTTAAAATTATAATTATTTAACAAAATTAATGTCAATTGCTGTGCATTTTGTATACAAAAATAATTGTTTATAATTTTTTGCACCTCAGGATTATGTTTTGAGTTATCAAAAAATTATAAACAATTATTTTCGTGCAGTAGTTTTCCTTAAAAGTAGTTTTTTTTTAAATTAAATTTTTCTTACAAAATTAATGTCTACTGCTGTACCTTATGTAAAAAAAATTATTGTTTATAATTTTTTGCAGACTCAGGATCGTTTTCTGAGTTACCACAAAAATTAACTAATTTTTTTGAGCTGTAGTTTTCCTTAAAATTATGTTTTTTACAATTATAATTTTTTTACAAAATTAATGTCAACTGCTGTACATTTTGTAAACAAAAATAATTGTTTATAATTTTTTGCAGTCTCAGCATCATGTTCTGAGTTAACAAAAAAATTGACCAATTTTTTTCGTGCAGTAGTTTTCCTTAAAATTATATTTTTTAAAATTATAATTTTTTTACAAAATTAATGTCAACTGCTGTGCATTATGTAAAGAAAAATTATTGTTTCTAATTTTTTGCTGACTCAGGATCATGTTCTGAGGTCTCAAAAATATAGAGAAATGGTTTTCCTGCAGTAGTTTTCCTGGAAATTAGATTGTTCTAGATTAAATTTTTTTAAAAAATTAATGTCAACTACTGTACATTATGTAAATAATAATTTTTGATTATAATTTTTTGCCGACTCAGGATCATGTTCTGAGTTATCAAAAAAATAGACCGAGACGACAAGGGTTCTTAAACTAAGTTTATTATCGGTTTTTTCGTATAAATAAACGATAATTAACTGAGTTTTTGTACTTGTGGTCATCTCGGAGGTCCTCGGGGCGTGTATCTCAGAAAATCCCTATATAAACATGTATTAAATTTTAAACAATTTTATTTTCCAATTTCAAATTTTTCATTATTTACATATTTTGTAGTACTGTGACGTCATAATGGTTGAAATGCTCTTGAATAAGATTAACTTTTTTTATTTAAATAAATTTTTTTTCATATTTTTATTCGTTTGATTTTTACTCTTAAAAATATTAATTAATTTTTCTTTAAATATTTAAACAATTTAATTGTAATTCTCATAAAGAATTTTAGCAATAAATTTTTAAATATATGAATTTAATTTCACAAATTTTAATAAAATTTTTAAGAATAATTACATTAATCGAGGAATTTGATTAAAATATATATTGTATAAAAAATCATTATAGCATCCAGAAAATTTTTTTAAATAATTTATATTTTTCGAAAAATTTGATGAAATTTTGTATTTTAAATAATTGAATTCCTGTGAGAAAGTTTATAACTACTTATAAAAATAATTAAATTATTTTGAAGAAATTTATTAAATTTAAATTAAAATACCTTTATTGTAAACTAAAAAATTAAAATATTTACAGATACTTTTTTGAAAATGTCAAAGTAATTTTGTAATTTTTCAAAAATATCTAAGAAGAATTTGAGCAATTTTTTAATTTTTTTTCAAATTGATTGTTGTATTTTTCGAAATAATTTTTTTGGTTATTACAATTTTCATTAATTATTATCAGAATTGTGTTCATGAAAACGAAAAGATTCATTTATATAAAGTATATATTTTATCAAAATTTACAAAATTAATCGAGATTTTTATTTTTAAAAAAATTGAAATATACCTAAGTTTATTATCGTTTATTTTTCTATAAATATAAACAATAATATTCTAAGTTTGAGAACCTTGGGTCGCCGCGGGGCGCCCCTTTTGAGAATCTCGGTAAAACCCAAAATTTTTACTTATCAAATTACAACATTAGTCTTTCGTTGATATCTGTAAAGTGTAGAAAGAGGGGGAACAATTTTCAAAATTAAATTCTTTTCTTGAATTTTTCAGTATACGGCGAGCCGGTCAAGTGAAAAGTTGTGTCACCACAAATTGGATACGTTCGAAGAGGAGTAACACGTGTTAATTTTTTTCGATAGTGTTAACTACAAATAGTGCGTGTCATAATTTTTTTAAATCTAAACGATTTTTAGCGTAAAATTTTATTTTTCGTTTTATTTAAAATTTTATTTTTTAAATAATGGGAGTGTTAAGTAAACATCGGATATGGCAGAGACTGGACACTGTAAGTCAAGTAAATTAATTATTATTATCAATTGATTATTAATTAATATTATTATTAATTAATTGAGTTGGTCATGTTCATGTAATTAATTTAAACTAATGTTTTATTGTATCTATTTTGATTAATTTTGAATTTTACAAATTTTTCATTTATTTCTATTTTATTTTTATTTTATCAAGAATTATTTTTAATTTAAAAAATTTATAAATTAAATTTAAAAAAACCGTGATCTATGGATTATTTTAATTTAATGTACTTTCAATTTTAATATCATTTTATGAATAATTTTTATTCTTTTATTTATCTACTAGGAAAAATTAATAAAATTAGTAACCATTAACTATTTCGTTAGGAAAATATTACAATTTGAATCGGTGACAGATTTTTTTCTATCAAATTTGTTATTTAGGAACAGTATTTGTCAACTTTTAATGCTTTATGTGTTTTTAGTACTGCAATTAATGTATTAAAATTTAATCATAAATTTACACCAGCATTTGGAGTTAAAGTCGAGTCTAATTAAAAATAATTGTGTCGCAATTAGACCCTACGTTAGGATTTCTAAAATCTAAATAAAATCTATATGTTTAAGCTAAAAGTAGGGAATAAAATTTTAACTTGGGTCTGTTGTCATAAGTATTACATCAATAAAATTAAAGTATAAAGCAGTTTTCAAGAACAAATTAATATAATACAACTTTTACAATTTGTTAAGAAAATTACCGATTTTTCCTGGCCAAATTAAATTTTCGCGGCTATTTATCGGTTTCCCTGCACAATTGGTAGACACTTTGTTAAATGTATAATAGTATAAACTAAACCCCGACAAAGACTTCTTAAAAAAGAGTATTTTCACAAAATAAATCAATTTTTGTAGCCATCTGCAAATTTATTTATGACTAAAACTAATAATCAAATATATTTATATTTGTGTAAAAAAATAAACCGGGTAAAATTTGGACAAAGCCGGGAATTTTGTTAAAAGAACATAGACACCCTGCTTAAGATTTGTCTTTACATTGATCAAAACATCTTTAGAAGTTAAATCAAAAAGTAAAATAACGTAACATTTTACCATGTAAGCTTTAACCAGTAGCATAATGATAGTATCGTATCACAGGTGACTTACAATTCAAGACATCCTGCACTATCATTTTTTTCATAAAATATTTATCATCATCAAATCTATTAAAAAATTTAAGGCGATTTTAAGAAGGCACATTTTTGACGTTAGAAGTGATGAAATTAAAATATTTAAAGTCTAACGCCCTTGATTTGTTTTCTATTCTTAATTTAGTTTTAATTAGTATTATGTTTTTTGTTCAGTACAAAATTGTACAAAAGGGTCTAGAGCCCGTTTATGATGAAAATAAAATCATAAAACATCTCCATTTTTAAAGTTTCTGAAGTTCCTTCTATTAAAAAATATTTAATGAATTGGATAAATAATTATGAATTGCATTATTTTAACGTCACAATCTTAATCAAAGACCTCAAAAATACTGCTGAATTAAGTTTGATAATAATTAATAACATTTATAATTTTTTCGATTTTTTGATATTGTAAATATTTTTATACTTACATCTTAGTCATACTATTTTTTATGTAAAATTATGCTAAAATGTGACTAAATAACATTTAATACTTCATTATAGATAGTTTAAAAGCAGTTCATTAAAAGATATAAAATTTGGATATTTGCGATTTTTTGAATTTTTTTAAAATCATGTTTATACTTTCATCTTACAAATTATAGGACACTTTTTTGGTAAATCTGTTCTAGAATGTGACTAAATAGCATGTTATCCTCCATTATATAAAGTTTGAAAGCACTTTTTTTTAATGTAAAATTTTTGATTTTTAAATTTTTTGAAAAAGTTGAATATATCTTCCGTTCTAATAAATATTTTTTAAATCTGTAAATTTAAAAACCTTTCTTGGCCTAAGGTTAAACATTCTGCCAAATTTGGTTTCAAACGGTTCAGCTGTTTTTAAGTGATTCACGAACAAAGATTCTGTGACATACGGACGTATGTCCGTATGTTCCGTGCATGGAATTTTTTATTGGCATTTTTGGAATTTCGGATGCTCAAAAGGAATAATTATGTGGAAAATTATAGATTTCTGAGCAATGTACAGACAAATGTCTCATCTTATATATATCATTTTTGGAATCTTGAATGCTGAAAAGGAATAATTATATGGCAATTTTAGATTTATGAGCAATGTACAGAGAAAAGTCTCATCTTATATATACTATATATAATTTTTGGAATCTTGGATGCTCAAAAGGAATAATTATATGGAGAATTTTAGATTGCTGAGCAATGTACAGACAAAAGCCTCATTTTATATATATGGATATAGGTATAGATATAGATATAGATAGATTCCAAAAATGACAATATAAAATTTCGTGTATATGTATGTGCGTATGTATGTATGTCACAGAATCTTTGTTCACGAGTCACTTAAAAACGGCTCAACCGTTTGAAACCAAATTTGGCAAAATGTTTAACCTTAGGCCAAGAAAGGTTTTTAAATTTACAGATTTAAAAAATATTTATTAGAACGGAAGATATATTCAACTTTTTCAAAAAATTTAAAAATCAAAAATTTTACATTAAAAAAAAGTGCTTTCAAACTTTATATAATTGAGGATAACATGCTATTTAGTCACATTCTAGAACAGATTTACCAAAAAAATGTCCTATAATTTGTAAGATGAAAGTATAAACATGATTTTAAAAAAATTCAAAAAATCGCAAATATCCAAATTTTATATCTTTTAATGAACTGCTTTTAAACTATCTATAATGAAGTATTAAATGTTATTTAGTCACATTTTAGCATAATTTTACACAAAAAATAGTATGACTAAGATGTAAGTATACAAATATTTTCAAAATAAAAAAAATTATAATTGTTATTAATTACTATCAAACTTAATTCAGCAGTATTTTTGAGGTCTTTGATTAAGATTGTGACGTCAAAATAATGCAATTCATAATTATTTATCAAATTCATTGAATATTTTTTAATAGAAAGAACTTCAGAAACGTTAAAAATGGAGATGTTTTATGATTTTATTTTCATCATAAACGGGCTCTAGACCCTTTTGTACAATTTTGTACTAAACAAAAAACATAATACTAATTAAAACTAAATTAAGAATAAAAAACAAATCAAGGGCGTTAGACTTTAAATATTTTAATTTTCATCACTTCTAACGTCAAAAATGTGCCTTTTTAAAATCGCCTTAAATTTTTTAATTGATTTGATGATGATAAATATTTTATGAAAAAAATGATAGTGCAGGATGTCTTGAATTGTAAGTCACCTGTTATATGATACTACCATTATGCTACTGGGTAAAGCTTACATGGTAAATCGTTACGTTATTTTACTTTTTGATTTAACTTCTAAAGATGTTTTGATCAATGTAGAGACAAATCTTAAGCAGGGTGTTTATGTTCTTTTAACAAAATTCCCGGCTTTGTTCAAATTTTACCCGGTTTATTTTTTTACACAAATATAAATATATTTGATTATTAGTTTTAGTCATAAATAAATTTGCAGATGGCTACAAAAATTGATTTATTTTATGAAAATACCCTTTTTTAAGTAGTCTTTGTCGGGGTTTAGTTTATACTATAATACATTCAACAAAGTGTCTACTAATTGTGCAGGGAAACCGATAAATAGCCGAGAAAATATAATTTGACCAGAGAAAAACGGTAATTTTCTTAACAAATTGTAAAAGTTGTATTATATTAATTTGTTCTTGAAAACTGCTTTATACTTTAATTTTATTGATGTAATACTTATGACAACAGACCCAAGTCAAAATTTAAGCCCTACTTTTAGCTTAAACATATAGATTTTATTTAGATTTTAGAAATCCTAACGTAGGGTCTAATTGCGACACAATTATTTTTAATTAGACTCGACTTTAACTCCAAATACTGGTGTAAATTTATGATTAAATTTTAATACATTAATTGCAGTACTAAAAACACATAAAGCATTAAAAATTGACAGCTACATTTTATTAAAAATTAAAAAAAATAAGTTTAATCTTTAATTATTTGTCTTATTAACTAAATTAAGTATTAATTAATTATAAATTATTCAACTATTATTTATCTGTAATAAAAAAATTGTTCATGAATATAAATTTTTTGTGTATTTAAAAAATGTATTATATTAAAATTATATATATATATATATATATGTAGTCAACTCGCGAAGCTTGTAACGTAACAGTCTTTTTGTTTTGTCCGTAACTTTTAAATAACAAGAAAATAATAAATTTGTTTAGATGCAATTTAAAATATATTTTTTTCACCAATATTGCTTAAAAAATAAAATTTTTAGAAATTATTATTTACAAGTTATGAACATTTTGAAAGGACTGTTATGTTACTGGCTCACAACTGGACACTCTACCCTTTAATATTTAAAAAAAAATACTCAAAACTTTCCTAAAATAATAAAGAAATGTTGCTATTCGTCAGTATTAATGTAACGTGTTATGTAAATTTTAGTATATAAGTATTTATCCAAAGTTGTTATATTATAAAATTATTTTTTCTTGTTTTATTTGAATGACAACAATATTTATTATTATATCCCTATTTACTCTTCTCATTTTTTAATATGATGAATCTCATTCTTACAATACTTAAAAATAAGTAATTGTTAATTTGAAAATGGATCTTTTGATCCCAGCTTCAAACTGTTCATCTAAAACAAAAAAAAGAAAATCTTCTAAATTGGAATTGACGAATTTATAAATAATTAGTAATTTAATAATATTTCCAAAGGAGCAATTTTAATTTTTTTAATTATACAAATCCTAATAACTGTCTGGATAAAAACAATTTTTTTATAATTATAATTTGTAATATTAAAAGTAGTATGTAATAATATTAAAATATTATTAAATCTCCCATTTACTCATAACTTTTTTAACCCTTTGTGACATTCATTACATTGCAACACTAATTTACAACACAAAAATACTTAGACGGGTTGTTGAGGTTGATAATTACGAAGCTTAAGTTCATTATTTTATATCCATAAACTAATTTATTATTTCCATATATATTCTTTAACTTCTTGAGGATACAAAATTACATACATTGCCTAAAAATAAGTAATTGTCAATTTAGAAAATTAATTTAAGGCCTATAAAAAACAAAACATATAATACACTTGTTCGACAATATTGTAAAATATACAAATGTTTAAAACTTGTGCTAAACACAAAAAGAATAAATAATAAGCTACAAATTTCCTTGTCAAAAGAATGATTTCCGAAAAAAGGAAAAAGTGGAATTGGATGGGTTAAGACTAATCTCCCAAGGTGACTGTCAAACGCCTATTTTAGAATACTAAGCATTTAAATTTACCTTGGCACTGTTGCAAAGCGTGGACGTTTCAAAAGAAACCAGATTGGTATTGTTTTCAACTATCTTAGTTGAGAGCTACAATTGGGTTTCTTCTTTTAATGGTAATCTGTTGTACAACATGTCAATTATTTCATATGCCGTCAAAAGTCATCTCTAGAAAAGAGTTTTTTAATTGCATAGATCACTTTGAGAGAAATGCCCCCTGAAGATGTATCACGATGGATTTTTCAATTCACACACGATGATGAATTGATAAACCCTGAAAAGTACTTGACAAGGTTACATTCAGCCGACAGGAATATTTGTAGTTTATGGAAACTTATTCCTGTTGATTCTATTTTATGCTTAATCTTTAAACAAAAATTTTGTAAAAAGTAGAGGAGCAAAAAAATAATCATTGCTATATAAATTTGCATTTATTAATATTTAATATTTGTATGTTTTATATTTTTGTTTCGACAATAACAACAATTAATAAACAATGGAGAAGAACAATAACAATATTAAATCTTTCCACACACTTAATTTGTTCCTCTCAGAAAAAGCTATATATTAAATTTCAAAATCTTATTATTACTAAGAAAATGAACAATAAAATTTTTATTGAGTTGAAATTTTATCGGTCCTGCTCCTTAATATTATTGCTTACTACTTTTAATATTTCAAAAATAATTATTGTGGCTGTAAACAATGTTCGTAGATTTTTAAAAGAAATTGTATTATTTTTTTTGTGATAATAATTTAAGTACATTATTTGAAGAAAGTGAGTCAAGAGTATTGTCTTAATGCAATTAGATTACTTTTAGCTTTTATTCGATTGGTGTAACAAGAGCCAATTGGTTAGAACGAGGGGTTTGGAATTAAACTTGACCCAAGCTCATGAACATCCGTTGGTATATCCTTAGTTGGCTTTGAATTGAGCAGTCACACAAAGTTTATGAACATTCCCAATATACTCGTTAAACTGGTAGTGAGGGAACGCAACATGTTTTTTAATTTAAGGACAAATCTTTTGACTCACTTGATTCATAAATTGCTTAAAAATCTACTAATTCACTATGAGGTTTAAGAATCTGCAAAATGTTTAGAATTTGTTTGTTTTTAGATAAAAAACTATTTTATAATTTGTAATATTAAAGGTAGTATGTAATAACATTAAAATATTATTAAATCTCCCATCTATTTTATTACTTATTATTGCTTACTACTTTTAATATTTCAAAAATAATTATTGTGGCTGTAAACAATGTTCGTAGATTTTTAAAAGAAATTGTATTATTTTTTTGTGATAATAATTTAAGTACATTATTTGAAGAAAGTGAGTCAAGAGTATTGTCTTAATGCAATTAGATTACTTTTAGCTTTTATTCGATTGGTGTAACAAGAGCCAATTGGTTAGAACGAGGGGTTTGGAATTAAACTTGACCCAAGCTCATGAACATCCGTTGGTATATCCTTAGTTGGCTTTGAATTGAGCAGTCACACAAAGTTTATGAACATTCCCAATATACTCGTTAAACTGGTAGTCAGGAAACCCAGCATGTTTTTTAATTTAATGACAAATCTTTTGACTCACTTGATTCATAAAATGCTTAAAAATCTAACAATTTACTGTGAGGTTTAATAATCTACAAAATGTTTAGAATTTGTTTGTTTTTAGATAAAAAACTATTTTATAATTTATAATATTAAAGGTAGTATGTAATAATATTAAAAAATTATTAATTCCCCCTTTTAATCATAACTTTTTTTAAACTCTTTGTGACATTCATTACATTACAACACTAATTTACAACACAAAAATACTTAGACGGGTTGTTGAGGTTGATGATTACGAAGCTTAAGTTCATTATTTTATATCCATAAACTAATTTATTAATTCCATATATATTCTTTAACTTCTTAAAGATACAAAATTACATTCTTACATTGCCTAAAAATAAGTAATTGCCAATTTAGAAAATTAATTGAAGCCATATAAAAAACAAAATATAATACACTTGTCAGACATTATTGTAAAATATACAAATGTTTAAAATTTGTGCTAAACAAAAAACTAATAAATAATAAGCTACAAATATCCTTGTCAAAAGAATGATTTCCGAAAAAAGGAAAAAGTGGACTTGGATGGGTTAAGACTAATCTCCCAAGGTGACTGTCAAACGCCTATTTTAGAATACTAAGCATTTAAATTTACCTTGGCACTGTTGCAAAGCGTGGACGTTTCAAAAGAAACCAGATTGGTATTGTTTTCAACTATCTTAGTTGAGAGCTACAATTGGGTTTCTTCTTTTAATGGTAATCTGTTGTACAACATGTCAATTATTTCATATGCCGTCAAAAGTCATCTCTAGAAAGAGTTTTTTAATTGCATAGATCATTTTGAGAGATATGCCCCCTGAAGATGTTTCACGATGGATTTTTCAAATCACACACGATGATGAATTGATAAACCCTGAAGAGTACTTGACAAGGTTACATTCAGCCGACAGGAATATTTGTAGTTTATTGAAACTTATTCCTGTTGATTCTATTTTATGCTTAATCTTTAAACAAAAATTTTGTAATAAGTAGAGGAGCAAAAAAATAATCATTGCTATCTAAATTTGCATTTATTAATATTTAATATTTGTATGTTTTATATATTTGTTTCGACAATAACAACAATTAATAAACAATGGAGAAGAACAATAACAATATTAAATCTTTCCACACACTTAATTTGTTCCTCTCAGAAAAAGGTATATATTAAATTTCAAAATCTTATTACTACTAAGAAAATGAACAATAAAATTTTTATTGAGTTGAAATTTTATCGGTCCTGCCCTTAAATATTATTGCTTACTACTTTTAATATTTAAAAAATAATTATTGTGACTGTAAACAATGTTCGTAGATTTTTAAAAGAAATTGTAATATTTTTTGTGATAATAATTTAAGTACATTATTAGAAGAAAGTGAGTCAAGAGTATTGTCACAAAGCAATTAGATTACTTTTAGCTTTTATTCGATTGGTGTAACAAGAGCCAATTGGTTAGAACGAGGGGTTTGGAATTAAACCGTGACCCAAGCTCATGAACATCCGTTGGTATATCCTTAGTTGGCTTTGAATTGAGCAGTCACACAAAGTTTATGAACATTCCCAATATACTCGTTAAACTGGTAGTGAGGGAACACAACATGTTTTTTAATTTAATGACAAATCTTTTGACTCACTTAATTCACAAATTAATGAAAATTAAAAATAAAAACATTTATCTAATAAATCTATTAAACTATGAAATAAAAACAATGCTGAAAATTAAATTTTTAAAATTTTAATAAAAGTAATTATTAAAAAGAAAATTTAAAATACATTCAGAAATAATTATGTTTTTATTTTATATGGAATAATTTTTAAATTTCAGTAAAAATGTTAAATATAATTTTATGGAAAATTTTTTACAATAATAATTTTCCATAGATCTATATTAATATAATATAAAATATGATGTAAATTTTAATAAAATATATTTATTTATAAAAACTTGTTTATTTATTTGAACGTTGACAAAATTTTGTACGCCATTGACAAGAAGAGAGGTAACATTGTTCATGAATTAAATTTCCGCTAAAAAATATTTTTACATCATTCCTCTCAATTGAAACAAAGTTATACTAGAAGCTAGATTTTTAAGTTGTTTTTGCTGCTTTTTTATAATTCTAATTTGTAATATTATAAGTAGTAGGTAATAATATTAAAAAATTATTATAACCCCCAATTGCTCATAACTTGTTTAACCCTTTGTGACATTCATTACATTACAACACTCATTTAACAACAAAAATGCTTAGAGAGGTTTTAAGGTTGCTCATTACGAAACTGAAGTCCTTTTTAGAAAAACATTACCTAAAAGTAACTAATTGTCAATTTAAAAATATACTGTAGTTGCATAGAAAACGAAAAGGAACAATAGCCTTGTCAGACATTAATGTAAAATATACAACTGATTCAAAGATATACTAACCAAAAACTAATAAATAATAAGCTACAAATATCCTTGTCAAAAGAATGATTTCCGAAAAAAGGAAAAAGTGGAATTGGATGGGTTAAGACTAATCTCCCAAGGTGACTGTCAAACGCCTATTTTAGAATACTAAGCATTTAAATTTACCTTGGCACTGTTGCAAAGCGTGGACGTTTCAAAAGAAACCAGATTGGTATTGTTTTCAACTATCTTAGTTGAGAGCTACAATTGGGTTTCTTCTTTTAATGGTAATCTGTTGTACAACATGTCAATTATTTCATATGCCGTCAAAAGTCATCTCTAGAAAAGAGTTTTTTAATTGCATAGATCACTTTGAGAGAAATGCCCCCTGAAGATGTATCACGATGGATTTTTCAATTCACACACGATGATGAATTGATAAACCCTGAAGAGTACTTGACAAGGTTACATTCAGCTGACAGGAATATTTTTAGTTTATGGAAACTTATTCCTGTTGATTCTATTTAATGCTTAATCTTTAAACAAAAATTTTGTAATAAGTAGAGGAGCAAAACCATAATCATTGCTATCTAAATTTGCATTTATTAATATTTAATATTTGTATGTTTTATATTTTTGTCTCGATAAGAAGAAAAATTAATAAACAATAGTTAATCTTTCCTCACACTTGATAACTTGTTTTTGTTAGAATAAGCAATATATTTAAATTCAAAATTGCATTAGTATTAGGAGTGAAATTCCACTGATTCAGATTTAGAGAGTATTAGTAAAACCTAAAATTTAATTTGTACAATAGCGAAAATTTAGTCAATAAATGAGATTGAAAAAACTTTATATACTAAGTCAAATTTAGAATTTGTCTTTTCTCATAGAAATTCTTATTCTTTCTTTTAATTCTTTAAAGTCATATTTTAATTTTCAAAATTAAAAAATTATTTTAAATCTGAATGGGTGAAAATTTCCTCCATTTCAATTCAGTGGATGAGATTTTTTTGATAAATGAGTAGAATTTTCTAGAGGATTAATAAAAAAACTATTGATTCTCAGTGGAATTCTAGTGACAGTGAAATTCTACTGATTTATTTACAAAATCTACTGAACCTTCTGTCCTTGTCTATCTTTTCTTCTCTATAAAATTGTACTATTAATTTAAATAAATGTTAAATATAATAATTGTCAAAATATTTTAAAGAAAAAAATTGTTAAAAATTTGTAGGACTTACTCTGCTTTTATAAATGACGAATGAAAAATAGAAATATTTGTTTCTTCAAAAAAGTCGTTTTTTAAAAGAAAAAGGTACTTGAATTCACAATAATAATTTTAACAAATTGAAACAATTGGAATTTATGTTAAAATTTATATTTTAAAGATTTTTTTTTGCTTTTAAAAAAATGTTTATAAATATGATTATATTTTTAAAATTAGATCATTTTATGAATTTACAAAAATTATTCTATTTAAATAATTTCATTCTCGTGGTTAAAATAATCAAATTTAATGAAAAATTATATTTTTTCTAACACACGCACCGAAAGTACATCATTTCTCACCTATAAAGAGGGTGAAAAGAGTACGTCTTTCCCGGAGACAGGGAGAGAATGTTACTTTCCCTCTATGTGACGTCATAACGGGGAAGCAAAGTAATACTTTCCCTCCCCGCTGTGATGTCACTGGGAGAGAAAGTAATATTTTTTTCCTGCTGCTATGATAATTTCTAATTTTTGTTAATAAATGCAAAATATAAAAAGAGCTATATATTTTTAAGATTAAATATGTATCATATTGTTATATTTTTAATTAATAATGGATTTTAAATAAATATTACAACAAAAAATTCCGTTAAATAATTGCATATTTGTACTTTCGTTTACACAGAAAAAACTTGGACTCATTTTTGTTTCAACTCAAAATGAGTCCATGTTAAATGACATAGAACGTGGCGCCATGTGCCCTACTCATTTTTGTTGCAGCTCATAATGAGTCACTTTTCCGACTCATTTTGAGTTCAGTTTTTTTCTGTGTACGTGTGTTAGAAAAAATAGTATATGCACCACGGACGGAAAATAATTTTCGCCTCGTGTGTTTGCAGTTCTCGCCTTTGGCTCGTACGGTCGTTATGTCTCCAACTACAAACTTCACCCTCGAGAAAATCACTATTTTCCTCCCTAGGTGCACAATATACTATTTTTGAGAAATTAGAATTTTCATAAAAATTATAGAAACAAGTTTTGAAATCGACAATTTAAAAGAAAATTTTTTAATATTTTATATTAAATTCACTGATGTGAAATATTAAATTATATTTAACTAACTACTCCTTTTAAAGAAGGCAAGAAAACTGACTCAGGTAGAAGGAGACCACAGGTCGAAAAAAACAAAAGAGGGAAAAAGAAAAACCCCAAAGTCGTTATCTTTCTTGTTTATAAAGAGGATTAATTTCTCTTTCTGATCGTCAATTACTGAAAGGTCGATGACTACAAATAATATTCAAAATAATTGGAAGATTTTAGTTCCATTCTACTTACATTTTAGGAAAATAAATTAAAATTGCTGAATATTATTTATAAAAAATACTTTTCATTTTTCGTGAAAATTTCAAGAATTCTGACCTAAAAGAAATTTATAACATACATTAAGAAACAATTGTTTTTATTTTATTTAAAAAGCAAAAAATAAATATTTCCAAATTTTTTAAATAAAATAAAAACAATTATTTCTTAATGTATGTTATAAATTTCTTTTGGGTCAGAATTCTTGAAATTTTCACGAAAAATAAAAATATTTATTATAAATAATATTCATCAGTTTTAATTTGTTTTCCTAAAATGTAAGTAGAATGAAACTAAATTTTCCAATTATTTTGAATATTATTTGTAGTCGTCAACCTTTTAATAAACAACGATTAAAAAGAAGTTGATTCTCTTTTGTAAACAAGTAAGATAAGGACATTGGGGTTTTCCTTTTCCCCTCTTTTGTTTTCTTCAACAGTTTTCTCCTTCTACCTGAGTCAATTTTCCGTTGAGTCAGTTTTCTTACCTCCTTTAGAAGGAGTAGTTAGTTAAATATAATTAATTAATAAATTGTGAAATAATAATTTTACAAATGAAGTAAATTTCATATAAAATTGTTGAAAATTCTATATTTAATATTTTAATTAATTTTACATTTAACAAGAAGTGACCCAACGGAAATTCACTCAGGTAGTAGGAGAACATTTTCGAAGGAAACAAAAGAGGGGAAAAGGAAACCCCCACAGTAATCTTACTTGTTTACAAAAGATGATTAACTTTTCTTTCTAATCGTCAATTGTTAAAAGGCCGACGACTGAAAATAATATTTAAAGTCATTAGAAAATTTAATTTCTTTCAACTTACATTGTAGGAAATTAAATTTAAACTGGTGAATATTATTTATAAAAAATACTTTTTATTTTTCGCAAAAATTTCCAGCTGACCTAAAAGAAATTTATAACATACATAAGAAATAATTGTTTGTTAATTTTATTTGAAAAATTTGCAAAAATTATTTTTAATTTCTTTTTTATTTACAACTGAATAACTTGTTAGATAAAATTTTTAATGCTACTGTATACATAAATAAAATTTTCCAAATAGAATTAACAAAAAATTATTTCTTATGTATGTTATAAATTTCTTTTAAGTGAGATTGAAATTTTCACGAAAAATAAAAAGTATTTTTTGTAAATAATATTCAGCAGTTTTAATTTATTTTCCAAAAATGTAAGTTGAAAGAAATTAAATTTGCCAATGACTTTAAATATTATTTTCAGTCGTCGGCTTTTCAACAATTGACAATTAGAAAGAAAAGTTAATCCTCTTTTGTAAACAAGTAAGATCACTTTGGGGTTTTCCTTTTTCCCTCTTTTGTTTCCTTCGAAAATTTTCTCTTTCTACCTGAGTCAATTTTCCGTTGCCTCAGTTTTCTTACCTCCTTTAACAAGAAGTATCGAAGACTTTTTCGACGTCTTTAATTCTTTATTCCATATGGAGCGGAGGAGGAATCACCGGGAATATAGGGGTGAGTTAATTAAATACACAAATATTTTCTTTTCTTTTCTTTATTTCTTCTTTAAAACATTTTCTTTTCCTTACAATGTCTATTCTTTTTATAAATTCTTTTTCTTCCAATTCTTTAAAGTAATTTTTTAGTTTTTAAAATTAAAAAATTACTTTAAATCTAAATCTGTGAAAATTTTGATGATTTCAAATCAGTGGACTATGTTTCTTAAATAAGTCAGTAGAATTTTTTAGAGGATCAATAAAAAACTATTGATTCTCAGTGGAATTCTAGTGAGCGTGAAATTCCACTGGTTTATTTAAGAAACATAGTCCACTGAATTGAAATCGGTAAAATTTTTACAGATTTAGATTTAATTCTTCTTTTAATTTTTCTTCGTTTATTTTATTTTTATAGCAAAAAAGCACTTGTCTTATTTAGTGGAAATAGGAGAATAACCTCTTCCACTGAATAAGAAATCGGAAATCCTTACCGATTATTAATTCAAAGTGCAATATTTCTCTTTTCATTTTTGTTCTCTTTCTTTCCATTTTTCTTTCTATCTATCTTTAAAATCTATCTTCTTCTATCTTAGTAGTTAAAACGCACTTACTTATTCAGTGGAAGCAGGAAAATAACCTCTTCCTCTGAATAAAAATAAAAATCCTGCTCCTTAATATTATTGCTTACTACTTTTAATATTTCAAAAATAATTATTGTGGCTGTAAACAATGTTCGTAGATTTTTAAAAGAAATTGTATTATTTTTTTTGTGATAATAATTTAAGTACATTATTTGAAGAAAGTGAGTCAAGAGTATTGTCTTAATGCAATTAGATTACTTTTAGCTTTTATTCGATTGGTGTAACAAGAGCCAATTGGTTAGAACGAGGGGTTTGGAATTAAACTTGACCCAAGCTCATGAACATCCGTTGGTATATCCTTAGTTGGCTTTGAATTGAGCAGTCACACAAAGTTTATGAACATTCCCAATATACTCGTTAAACTGGTAGTGAGGGAACGCAACATGTTTTTTAATTTAAGGACAAATCTTTTGACTCACTTGATTCATAAATTGCTTAAAAATCTACTAATTCACTATGAGGTTTAAGAATCTGCAAAATGTTTAGAATTTGTTTGTTTTTAGATAAAAAACTATTTTATAATTTGTAATATTAAAGGTAGTATGTAATAACATTAAAATATTATTAAATCTCCCATCTATTTTATTACTTATTATTGCTTACTACTTTTAATATTTCAAAAATAATTATTGTGGCTGTAAACAATGTTCGTAGATTTTTAAAAGAAATTGTATTATTTTTTTGTGATAATAATTTAAGTACATTATTTGAAGAAAGTGAGTCAAGAGTATTGTCTTAATGCAATTAGATTACTTTTAGCTTTTATTCGATTGGTGTAACAAGAGCCAATTGGTTAGAACGAGGGGTTTGGAATTAAACTTGACCCAAGCTCATGAACATCCGTTGGTATATCCTTAGTTGGCTTTGAATTGAGCAGTCACACAAAGTTTATGAACATTCCCAATATACTCGTTAAACTGGTAGTCAGGAAACCCAGCATGTTTTTTAATTTAATGACAAATCTTTTGACTCACTTGATTCATAAAATGCTTAAAAATCTAACAATTTACTGTGAGGTTTAATAATCTACAAAATGTTTAGAATTTGTTTGTTTTTAGATAAAAAACTATTTTATAATTTATAATATTAAAGGTAGTATGTAATAATATTAAAAAATTATTAATTCACCCTTTTACTCATAACTTTTTTTAACCCTTTTTTTAACCCTTTTAATTTACAACACAAAAATACTTAGACGGGTTGTTGAGGTTGCTGATTACGATGCTTAAGTTCATTATTTTACATCCATAAGCTAATTTATTATTTACATATATACAAAAATACATTCTTACATTGCCTAAAAATAAGTAATTGTCAATTTAGAAAATTAATTGAAGGCCTATAAAAAACAAAACATATAATACACTTGTCAGACAATATTGTCAAATATACAAATGTTTAAAACTTGTGCTAAACACAAAACTAATAAATAATAAGCTACAAATATCCTTGTCAAAAGAATGATTTCCGAAAAAAGGAAAAAGTGGACTTGGATGGGTTAAGACTAATCTCCCAAGGTGACTGTCAAACGCCTATTTTAGAATACTAAGCATTTAAATTTACCTTGGCACTGTTGCAAAGCGTGGACGTTTCAAAAGAAACCAGATTGGTATTGTTTTCAACTATCTTAGTTGAGAGCTACAATTGGGTTTCTTCTTTTAATGGTAATCTGTTGTACAACATGTCAATTATTTCATATGCCGTCAAAAGTCATCTCTAGAAAGAGTTTTTTAATTGCATAGATCATTTTGAGAGATATGCCCCCTGAAGATGTTTCACGATGGATTTTCAATTCACACGCGATGATGAATTGATAAACCCTGAAGAGTACTTGACAAGGTTACATTCAGCCGACAGGAATATTTGTAGTTTATTGAAACTTATTCCTGTTGATTCTATTTTATGCTTAATCTTTAAACAAAAATTTTGTAATAAGTAGAGGAGCAAAAAAATAATCATTGCTATCTAAATTTGCATTTATTAATATTTAATATTTGTATGTTTTATATATTTGTTTCGACAATAACAACAATTAATAAACAATGGAGAAGAACAATAACAATATTAAATCTTTCCACACACTTAATTTGTTCCTCTCAGAAAAAGGTATATATTAAATTTCAAAATCTTATTACTACTAAGAAAATGAACAATAAAATTTTTATTGAGTTGAAATTTTATCGGTCCTGCCCCTTAATATTATTGCTTACTACTTTTAATATTTAAAAAATAATTATTGTGACTGTAAACAATGTTCGTAGATTTTTAAAAGAAATTGTAATATTTTTTGTGATAATAATTTAAGTACATTATTAGAAGAAAGTGAGTCAAGAGTATTGTCACAAAGCAATTAGATTACTTTTAGCTTTTATTCGATTGGTGTAACAAGAGCCAATTGGTTAGAACGAGGGGTTTGGAATTAAACCGTGACCCAAGCTCATGAACATCCGTTGGTATATCCTTAGTTGGCTTTGAATTGAGCAGTCACACAAAGTTTATGAACATTCCCAATATACTCGTTAAACTGGTAGTGAGGGAACACAACATGTTTTTTAATTTAATGACAAATCTTTTGACTCACTTAATTCACAAATTAATGAAAATTAAAAATAAAAACATTTATCTAATAAATCTATTAAACTATGAAATAAAAACAATGCTGAAAATTAAATTTTTAAAATTTTAATAAAAGTAATTATTAAAAAGAAAATTTAAAATACATTCAGAAATAATTATGTTTTTATTTTATATGGAATAATTTTTAAATTTCAGTAAAAATGTTAAATATAATTTTATGGAAAATTTTTTACAATAATAATTTTCCATAGATCTATATTAATATAATATAAAATATGATGTAAATTTTAATAAAATATATTTATTTATAAAAACTTGTTTATTTATTTGAACGTTGACAAAATTTTGTACGCCATTGACAAGAAGAGAGGTAACATTGTTCATGAATTAAATTTCCGCTAAAAATTATTTTTACATCATTCCTCTTAATTGAAACAATGTTATACTAGAAGCTAGATTTTTAAGTTGTTTTTGCTGCTTTTTTATAATTATAATACTTTGTAATATTATAAGTAGTAGGTAATAATATTAAAAAATTATTATAACCCCCAATTGCTCATAACTTGTTTAACCCTTTGTGACATTCATTACATTACAACACTCATTTAACAACAAAAATGCTTAGAGAGGTTTTAAGGTTGCTCATTACGAAACTGAAGTCCTTTTTAGAAAAACATTACCTAAAAGTAACTAATTGTCAATTTAAAAATATACTGTAGTTGCATAGAAAACGAAAAGGAACAATAGCCTTGTCAGACATTAATGTAAAATATACAACTGATTCAAAGATATACTAACCAAAAACTAATAAATAATAAGCTACAAATATCCTTGTCAAAAGAATGATTTCCGAAAAAAGGAAAAAGTGGAATTGGATGGGTTAAGACTAATCTCCCAAGGTGACTGTCAAACGCCTATTTTAGAATACTAAGCATTTAAATTTACCTTGGCACTGTTGCAAAGCGTGGACGTTTCAAAAGAAACCAGATTGGTATTGTTTTCAACTATCTTAGTTGAGAGCTACAATTGGGTTTCTTCTTTTAATGGTAATCTGTTGTACAACATGTCAATTATTTCATATGCCGTCAAAAGTCATCTCTAGAAAAGAGTTTTTTAATTGCATAGATCACTTTGAGAGAAATGCCCCCTGAAGATGTATCACGATGGATTTTTCAATTCACACACGATGATGAATTGATAAACCCTGAAGAGTACTTGACAAGGTTACATTCAGCTGACAGGAATATTTTTAGTTTATGGAAACTTATTCCTGTTGATTCTATTTAATGCTTAATCTTTAAACAAAAATTTTGTAATAAGTAGAGGAGCAAAACCATAATCATTGCTATCTAAATTTGCATTTATTAATATTTAATATTTGTATGTTTTATATTTTTGTCTCGATAAGAAGAAAAATTAATAAACAATAGTTAATCTTTCCTCACACTTGATAACTTGTTTTTGTTAGAATAAGCAATATATTTAAATTCAAAATTGCATTAGTATTAGGAGTGAAATTCCACTGATTCAGATTTAGAGAGTATTAGTAAAACCTAAAATTTAATTTGTACAATAGCGAAAATTTAGTCAATAAATGAGATTGAAAAAACTTTATATACTAAGTCAAATTTAGAATTTGTCTTTTCTCATAGAAATTCTTATTCTTTCTTTTAATTCTTTAAAGTCATATTTTAATTTTCAAAATTAAAAAATTATTTTAAATCTGAATGGGTGAAAATTTCCTCCATTTCAATTCAGTGGATGAGATTTTTTTGATAAATGAGTAGAATTTTCTAGAGGATTAATAAAAAAAACTATTGATTCTCAGTGGAATTCTAGTGACAGTGAAATTCTACTGATTTATTTACAAAATCTACTGAACCTTCTGTCCTTGTCTATCTTTTCTTCTCTATAAAATTGTACTATTAATTTAAATAAATGTTAAATATAATAATTGTCAAAATATTTTAAAGAAAAAAATTGTTAAAAATTTGTAGGACTTACTCTGCTTTTATAAATGACGAATGAAAAATAGAAATATTTGTTTCTTCAAAAAAGTCGTTTTTTAAAAGAAAAAGGTACTTGAATTCACAATAATAATTTTAACAAATTGAAACAATTGGAATTTATGTTAAAATTTATATTTTAAAGATTTTTTTTTGCTTTTAAAAAAATGTTTATAAATATGATTATATTTTTAAAATTAGATCATTTTATGAATTTACAAAAATTATTCTATTTAAATAATTTCATTCTCGTGGTTAAAATAATCAAATTTAATGAAAAATTATATTTTTTCTAACACACGCACCGAAAGTACATCATTTCTCACCTATAAAGAGGGTGAAAAGAGTACGTCTTTCCCGGAGACAGGGAGAGAATGTTACTTTCCCTCTATGTGACGTCATAACGGGGAAGCAAAGTAATACTTTCCCTCCCCGCTGTGATGTCACTGGGAGAGAAAGTAATATTTTTTTCCTGCTGCTATGATAATTTCTAATTTTTGTTAATAAATGCAAAATATAAAAAGAGCTATATATTTTTAAGATTAAATATGTATCATATTGTTATATTTTTAATTAATAATGGATTTTAAATAAATATTACAACAAAAAATTCCGTTAAATAATTGCATATTTGTACTTTCGTTTACACAGAAAAAACTTGGACTCATTTTTGTTTCAACTCAAAATGAGTCCATGTTAAATGACATAGAACGTGGCGCCATGTGCCCTACTCATTTTTGTTGCAGCTCATAATGAGTCACTTTTCCGACTCATTTTGAGTTCAGTTTTTTTCTGTGTACGTGTGTTAGAAAAAATAGTATATGCACCACGGACGGAAAATAATTTTCGCCTCGTGTGTTTGCAGTTCTCGCCTTTGGCTCGTACGGTCGTTATGTCTCCAACTACAAACTTCACCCTCGAGAAAATCACTATTTTCCTCCCTAGGTGCACAATATACTATTTTTGAGAAATTAGAATTTTCATAAAAATTATAGAAACAAGTTTTGAAATCGACAATTTAAAAGAAAATTTTTTAATATTTTATATTAAATTCACTGATGTGAAATATTAAATTATATTTAACTAACTACTCCTTTTAAAGAAGGCAAGAAAACTGACTCAGGTAGAAGGAGACCACAGGTCGAAAAAAACAAAAGAGGGAAAAAGAAAAACCCCAAAGTCGTTATCTTTCTTGTTTATAAAGAGGATTAATTTCTCTTTCTGATCGTCAATTACTGAAAGGTCGATGACTACAAATAATATTCAAAATAATTGGAAGATTTTAGTTCCATTCTACTTACATTTTAGGAAAATAAATTAAAATTGCTGAATATTATTTATAAAAAATACTTTTCATTTTTCGTGAAAATTTCAAGAATTCTGACCTAAAAGAAATTTATAACATACATTAAGAAACAATTGTTTTTATTTTATTTAAAAAGCAAAAAATAAATATTTCCAAATTTTTTAAATAAAATAAAAACAATTATTTCTTAATGTATGTTATAAATTTCTTTTGGGTCAGAATTCTTGAAATTTTCACGAAAAATAAAAATATTTATTATAAATAATATTCATCAGTTTTAATTTGTTTTCCTAAAATGTAAGTAGAATGAAACTAAATTTTCCAATTATTTTGAATATTATTTGTAGTCGTCAACCTTTTAATAAACAACGATTAAAAAGAAGTTGATTCTCTTTTGTAAACAAGTAAGATAAGGACATTGGGGTTTTCCTTTTCCCCTCTTTTGTTTTCTTCAACAGTTTTCTCCTTCTACCTGAGTCAATTTTCCGTTGAGTCAGTTTTCTTACCTCCTTTAGAAGGAGTAGTTAGTTAAATATAATTAATTAATAAATTGTGAAATAATAATTTTACAAATGAAGTAAATTTCATATAAAATTGTTGAAAATTCTATATTTAATATTTTAATTAATTTTACATTTAACAAGAAGTGACCCAACGGAAATTCACTCAGGTAGTAGGAGAACATTTTCGAAGGAAACAAAAGAGGGGAAAAGGAAACCCCCACAGTAATCTTACTTGTTTACAAAAGATGATTAACTTTTCTTTCTAATCGTCAATTGTTAAAAGGCCGACGACTGAAAATAATATTTAAAGTCATTAGAAAATTTAATTTCTTTCAACTTACATTGTAGGAAATTAAATTTAAACTGGTGAATATTATTTATAAAAAATACTTTTTATTTTTCGCAAAAATTTCCAGCTGACCTAAAAGAAATTTATAACATACATAAGAAATAATTGTTTGTTAATTTTATTTGAAAAATTTGCAAAAATTATTTTTAATTTCTTTTTTATTTACAACTGAATAACTTGTTAGATAAAATTTTTAATGCTACTGTATACATAAATAAAATTTTCCAAATAGAATTAACAAAAAATTATTTCTTATGTATGTTATAAATTTCTTTTAAGTGAGATTGAAATTTTCACGAAAAATAAAAAGTATTTTTTGTAAATAATATTCAGCAGTTTTAATTTATTTTCCAAAAATGTAAGTTGAAAGAAATTAAATTTGCCAATGACTTTAAATATTATTTTCAGTCGTCGGCTTTTCAACAATTGACAATTAGAAAGAAAAGTTAATCCTCTTTTGTAAACAAGTAAGATCACTTTGGGGTTTTCCTTTTTCCCTCTTTTGTTTCCTTCGAAAATTTTCTCTTTCTACCTGAGTCAATTTTCCGTTGCCTCAGTTTTCTTACCTCCTTTAACAAGAAGTATCGAAGACTTTTTCGACGTCTTTAATTCTTTATTCCATATGGAGCGGAGGAGGAATCACCGGGAATATAGGGGTGAGTTAATTAAATACACAAATATTTTCTTTTCTTTTCTTTATTTCTTCTTTAAAACATTTTCTTTTCCTTACAATGTCTATTCTTTTTATAAATTCTTTTTCTTCCAATTCTTTAAAGTAATTTTTTAGTTTTTAAAATTAAAAAATTACTTTAAATCTAAATCTGTGAAAATTTTGATGATTTCAAATCAGTGGACTATGTTTCTTAAATAAGTCAGTAGAATTTTTTAGAGGATCAATAAAAAACTATTGATTCTCAGTGGAATTCTAGTGAGCGTGAAATTCCACTGGTTTATTTAAGAAACATAGTCCACTGAATTGAAATCGGTAAAATTTTTACAGATTTAGATTTAATTCTTCTTTTAATTTTTCTTCGTTTATTTTATTTTTATAGCAAAAAAGCACTTGTCTTATTTAGTGGAAATAGGAGAATAACCTCTTCCACTGAATAAGAAATCGGAAATCCTTACCGATTATTAATTCAAAGTGCAATATTTCTCTTTTCATTTTTGTTCTCTTTCTTTCCATTTTTCTTTCTATCTATCTTTAAAATCTATCTTCTTCTATCTTAGTAGTTAAAACGCACTTACTTATTCAGTGGAAGCAGGAAAATAACCTCTTCCTCTGAATAAAAATCGGGAATTTACACCGATTTTAAATTGAAAGTGCAATATTTTCTTTTTGTTTTTGTTCTCTTTCTTTCCACCTTCTCTCCTTTTTTTCTTCCTTTGGTGGGATGACTTGTAACACGCCTTCCTTTTGGAAGAAAGTCGCCTCCAAAGTTTCCTCTCTCTCCTCTTCTAACTTGGTGGGATGACTTGTAACACGCCTTCCTTTTGGAAGAAAGTCGCCTCCAAAGTTTCCTCCCTCTCCTCTCCTAACTTGGTGGGATGACTTGTAACACGCCTTCCTTTTGGAAGAAAGTCGCCTCCAAAGTTTCCTCCCTCTCCTTCTTTGGTGGGATGACTTGTAACACGGCTTCCTTTTTGGAAGAAAGTCTCCTCCAAAGATCCTCTCCCTTTAAGCATCCCAGGGAGAGTGTGACGACTTTCTCTCCCCACCTGGGAAACGAAGTCGTCCTCAAGGAGAGAAGTTGTCGACTTCACTCTCCTTGAGTAGGAAGATAGAAAGAAGTCGTCCTCTGAAAGGGGATGGCGACTTTCTAGATTCCAGAAGAAGTCGAACGGGTAAGAAGGTCACTGTGAATGACGACCTCTAGAGCTGAAAAAATCGAAAAAAAATTGACGTGCACCCTCCCTCTTTTTCTTTCTCAAGGAGAGTTGTTGTCTCCTCTCCTTGACTTCGACTTCTGGTGAGAAGTGGAAAGACTCGGTCATTTCCAACTTCCCTACTCGAGGAGATCGAAGTCGGAAACTATCTCCTCGAGGACGACTTCGTTTCCCAGGTGGGGAGAGAAAGTCGTCACACTCTCCCCTGGGATGCTTAAAGGAAGAGGATCTTTGGAGGAGACTTTCTTCCAAAAGGAAGCCGTGTTGCAAGTCATCCCACCAAAGAAGAAGAGGAGAGGGAGGAAACTTTGGAGGCGACTTTCTTCCAAAAAGGAAGCCGTGTTACAAGTCATCCCACCAAAGTAAGGAGAGGGAAAAGGAGTATTGATAAGATGGAAAGAATAGATAGATAGAAGGAAAGATAGAATAAATGCTAAGATAGAAAAAGGATAGAAAGAAAGAGAACAAAAATAAAAAGAGAATATTGCACTTTGAAAATTTCCGATTTCTATTCAGTGGAGGAGGTTATTTTCCTGCTTCCACTGAATAAGTAAGTGCGTTTTAGCTACTAAGATAGAAATAGAAAAAATAAAAAAATACTTTAAATTTAAACCTGTGAAAATTTCGCCGATTTCAATTCAGTGGACTATGTTTCTTAAATAAATCAGTGGAATTTCACTGATTTAAGAAACATAGTCCACTGAATTGAAATTGGCGAAATTTTCACAGGTTTAAATTTAAAGTATTTTTTTATTTTGAAAAATAAAAAATTACTTTAAAGAATTAAAAGAAAAAGAATTTCTAAAAGAATAGACATTGTAAGAAAAAAATTGTTTGAAAGAAGAAATAAAGAAAGAAAATAAAATATTTTGTATTTAATTTACTTACCCCTATATTCCCGGTGATTCCTCCTCCGCTTCATATGGACAACTGTTGCAGGTAGTCGACGCCAAAGCTGCAAAAATAAAAATTTCAAATTAATTTTCACTTAAATAAATTAAATATAATTTTTCATAGAAATAGATATTTTAATAATTTTTTACCCAATGTTTTAAATTTTTTTTTAAAATTACTACAGAAGTTTTCTTCTATAATTAATTTAATTAAATGTTACATATAACAATTGTCAAAACATTTAAAAGAAAAAAATGGATAAAATATTTATAGTACCTACTCTGTATTTATGAAAGACGAATGAAGAATTTGAAGACGTCGAAAAAGTCGCGAACGCTTCTTGTTAAATTTAAAATAATTTGATTATTAAATATAGAAACTAATAATTTTATATAAAATTTACTTCATTTGTAAAATTATTATTTCACAATTTATTAATCAATTATATTAAACTAACTACTCCTTCTAAAGGAAATAAGAAAACTGGCGCAACGGAAAATTGACTCAGGTAGAAGGAGAAAACAGGTCGAAGGAAACAAAAGAGGGGAAAAGGAAAACCCCAAAGTCGTTACCTTTCTTGTTTATAAACGAGGATTAAATCTTTTTTCTAATTGTCAATTATTGAAACGTCGACGACTACAAATAATATTTAAAATAATTAAAAAATTAAGTTTCTTTCTACTTACATTTTAGGAAAATAAATTAAAACTGCTGAATATTATTTATAAAAAATACTTTTTTATTTTTCGTGAAAATTTCAAGAATTCTGACCCGAAAGAAATTTATACCATACATTAAGAAATAATTGTTTTTATTTTATTTGAAAAATATGCAGCAATTATTTTTGATTTTTATTTACAACTGAATCAATTGTTAGATAACATTTTTAATGCTACTGTATATATGAATAAATTTTTTAAATAAAATAAAAACAATTATTTTTTAATGTATGTTATAAATTTCTTTTGGGTCAGAATTCTTGAAATTTTCACGAAAAATAAAACTATTTATTATAAATAATATTCATCAGTTTTAATTTATTTTCCTAAAATGTAAGTAGAAAGGAACTAAAATCTTCCAATTATTTTGAATATCATTTGTAGTCGTCGACCTTTCAGTAATCAACGATTAGAAAGATGTTAATTCTCTTTTGTAAACAAGTTAGATAAGGACTTTGGGGTTTTCCTTTTCCCCTCTTTTCTCTTCGACAGTTTTCTCTTTCTACCTGAGTGAATTTTCCGTCGAGTCAGTTTTCTTACCTCCTTTAGAAGGAGTAGATAATTAAATATAATATATTATTTCACAAAATAAGTGAATTTTATATATAATTATTTAAATTTTTATATTTAATATTTAAATGATTTAAAATATAACAAGAAATGTCCACAACTTTTTTAAAGAAACAAATTTTTTCATTTTTTATTTGTCATTGATAAATGCAGAGTAATCCTATAAATTAAAAAAAAATTCTTTAAGGCGACATTCCAGTTCAAAATGTAAAAAAAAGATTCTTTTTATTTTGGATTTCTTATAGTGTCCAGAATACTCTCCGAAAATATTATTGCAAATTCGAAGTAAAATAAAAAAAGTGATAAAGATGTTTTTGTATGTACTTAAGGAATCGAATAATTTAAATATTTTCTCATTTGCATTTTTTAAAAAAGTCTAATAAAAAAGTATTTGGTGATGCTGCTCACAAATTAGATATCAAATGTTCAAAATTCAAAATGGCGGAAGAGAAAATTCAAAATCAAGAGGATTTGCTTAAAAATTGTTACTCGGTAATTTTTTTTAACATTATAACACTGTCCGACAAAAATGAAATTTTTTTCAGCCCCTTTAATAATTCTGGTCACTTTCGATAGATTTCTTCTCGCTGATTAAGAATCTGAAAAAAAATGCTCCAGCACGTCCAGTTTTTGAGAAAATTAGTGTTAAAAAGTGAAAAAACATGATTTTGGCTATATTTGATTATGATTAACAGAAAAATAGGAGGTGCTAGAATTTTGTTTCTGGTATCAAATGAAAGCTGGAATCACAACCAACAATTTCCTTGAGGAAGAATACGAAGGCATTTCCGATAAGGCAATTAAAAATGATTTTTTCTTTTGCATTAAATTTTGTTATTAATCATATTTTATTAGCACCATGTATAACCTCAGCATTGTGAAACAAGTGATAAACAAATGAATTTTTTAGCATTTAAATTCATAACATTTTACATTATTTTCAGGTTACTTATATTTTATTCCAAAAAAAATGTTTAGCAATCTTGACGTATATACTCAACAAAATAAATAAACAATTTGATCATATAATTGATGTCTTTGAAATAAAGTACTCCTGTGAATTTAACGTTTTGTTTTTCCAAAATTAAAACATTGCTTTCAGAAATTGTTTTTATCCATTAGAATAAAAGCAGACAATATTAAAAATTAAAATAAATTTCAACATCTAACAACGAGAAAATAATATTTATAATAAACAATTAAATTATAATTAATTTTATGAATAAATTAAGTGTTTAAATATAACAAAAAATTTAATTTATATGATCACTGAATATCTAATTTAATATACTTTTTTTTCTTCTACTAGTTGGGCATTTAATTTCTATTAGAAAAATTTATTAATTTCATTTACTTAAAATTAAGATATAAAAACTGTAAAATGCAATGAAAGCTTGAATAAAATTTTAAATATAAACTTTTGTAGGGATTTCGAAAAATTAGATTGCTAAACCTTTTTTTAATAAAATATAAGTAACCTGAAAATAATATAAAATGTTATGAATGTAAATGCTAAAAAATTCATTTGTTTATCACTTGTTTCACAATGCTGAGGTTATACATGGTGCTAATAAAATTTGATTAATAACAAAATTTAATGCAAAAGAAAAATTTATTTTTAATTGCTTTATCGGAAATGCCTTTGAATTCTTCCTCAAAGAAGTTGTTAATTGTGATTCAAGCTTTCATTTGATGCTAGAAACAAAATTCTAGCACCTCCTATTTTTCTGTTAATCATAATCAAAAACTCGACGTGCTGGAGCATTTTTCTTTTCAGATTCTTAATCATCGTGAAAAAATCTATTGAAAGTGACCAGAATTATTGAAGGGGCAAAATTAGTGTCGGACAGTGTAATTAAAAAAAGATCGTTGACTAACTATTTAAATCAATAATTTTTAAAATTTTTAGTATTTTTCCATTCACATTTATATTATTTTGATTTTATTTTGAACTGAATTTGAAAATTACAATAAATTTCATTTAACCTAAAAGAAACTATAATATCAATGTTAATGATTGTTAACTCTTTTGCTTACAAAATACAAATAAAATTCTAATTTAATTCAATTTATAATTTACTTTAAAATACTGAAAAACATTTTAAGAGGGTATTCTAGTTTAGAGGCCTCAATTTTACGTGTTTTTCGGAGAAAAAAGAAAGTTTAACATTTTTAGTACTTACTTGCAGTTGTTTATTAATGTTTAAAGAATACAGGACAAAATTAGGGGAAAAATAATTAAACAATTTAAAGTTATAAACTGGTGAAGTAGGGACTGCAAAAAAGAAAATGTGAACTGGTTGTCAGAGTGGAAACTTTTGTAGTACTCAAAAACAAAATATTAAAATATTTTTCAAAATCCAAGGTTTTGGTTCATACATAGATTACGAAAACCGTTTCTGCAAAATTTAAACTGAATTTTAACTTTAAAAAATTTTGATTATTGTTTTCCTAATTTGTTTCTGTAACTTGTAAAAAAGTAAATACTAAAAGTGATAAACTTTTTTTTTAGTTTTTGATTATAGTTTGGATGTTAAATCTATAGTAATATAGTTTTTATTGCAATTTTAATTTTTGAGTGGCTTTTTTCAAAACATTTCAATAACTTTTCAAACATATTACAACCTGATTAAGTGGGCAGGTAATAAAAGTAAATGTTTGTACATAAGGAGAAAACTATACTGAAAACGCATACAATGTTAATTTTTGCAAATTAAACTAAATTTAAAATTTATTTCGGCTTTTTGAAAAACTGGCCTTGGGTGTAAAAAAGCCAGGGACAAAAATCCATTGAATATTATGTAAAATTCATTCGTTTTTTACTTAAAGTAACCTGCTTATGTTACAACATTTTTGGTGTTTATTGAATAAAATTAATTAAATACGATGAAAAAATAGTTTAAAGTGCATTTTAAAACATAAACAACGAATAAACGGTTTGAACGATATATGGTATCTGTGGTAAAACTTAAAAAAGACTTTTAGAAAAAGTATGAAAAATTGACAGTGTAAATTGAAAACAGGTAAACTTAACATAATATTCAATTTTCTTTAATAAAAACTTTGTAAAAATTATTAGAATATTTTAAAAATAAGATTATTTGTCTTATAATTAAAGGAAAACTGTAAAAATACAAAAATTAATAATATATTTTGCTAAAATCGCGGGGTGGCTTTTTCACCCCACCAGGGGGGGGGGTGAAAAAAAGCCAATTGCAGTGCTTTCATAAAACTCTTATAACTTTGCTCTTTCATGAGATAAAAAATATTTCCGTCATGAATTTTCAAGCTTAATAACTAAACTTTCAATAATAATTAGAAATTTGAGAAAAAATTTTAATTATAGATTTTATAGCATCAAATGTAAAAATGTGGTTATTTTACCCCACTCTACCCTATATGATTTACATAACGGATTATTTGCTTTAAATACACTACCGGTCAAAATTGAGAGACCACCCATTTTCAGATGATTGAAAAACATTTTATAACAAAAATTGTATGGAACCTAAAATTTTTTTATTTTTATTTATTGAAAGATGTTAAAATTTTAAAGAGAACAAGATGTTTTAGAAGTCATTTGGCCAATATTTAATTTAGATATTTTTAAAAAATCGTCATTTTCAATGTTTTACAAAAATTTGAATAACTTCTAAAATAATGTACGCTTTTTAATGATCTTAGGCTTATTTTAAAGGTTTAAAAAGGTTTTAAAAGCTCGTCGATAGCTATTAAAACAAATGATTTTTAAAACTTTCCATTCATATTTGTTATTTTAATTTTATTTTGAACTCAATTTGAAATTTAAAATTGCGACAAATTTTATTTGACTCAAAACAAACTATATTAACAACGCTAATGGTAGTTAAAGGGGAAGTCTAGTGTTCAAGCCTGTTTTTACGTTATACTTTATTTTATATTAAAAAAAATTCCCGAAATATGTTTTCAAAACAGGATGAAATAACAGACTACTCTCTTAACTCGATTTTTTTACAAAAATTATAATTCAATTTTTATTATAATTAACTTTTAAATACTGAAAATTTACATTTTACAATAATTTTTTTACAATTTTTACTTAGTGGAAAAAATTAACAAAACGAACACGTGACTTTATAATCATAAACAAATGTGAATAATTTTTATACTAAAAAATGGTCTATCAGGAAAAAAATTTATATTTAATTAACTAATTTTTCATAACTATATTTAAGAGAATGTTTACTGTTTAAATAAAAATAACAGTAAATGGCATAATTTTAATTGGTTACGTGTGTTAATAGTAAAATATATAAAAGACTTAGTCATTTAAAGAAATGATTTTTTTGAAAATCATCAGCAGTTCTTGTATATTAAGTAATAAAAAGTACTGTATAATTAATATTTTTGGACTTACCTCTTTTATTTTTGTGTTCCCTTTCTTCTTATTGCTCTGAATTTCAATGTTCTGGACATATTTGTAACAATTTCCGGTATTTTTTGTAATGTTCCCTCTCCGATGTCTCTTCAAGGACTCACGAGTTCATTCGTCACTGCAAACAAAATTTTTAAATTAATTAGGCAAAAGAAAAAATTTTAAATGCATGGAGATAAATATTATCGTGATTTTCAAATAAAAATAATAAAATACTAATTGTATGTTCATTTTATTTTTGATTTATAAAATAATTATTTAATCAAATTTCCAAATCAAACTTATTTCCTTTTTGCTAACTATTTTTTTACAATTTTTACTTCCAATTGTATTTTTAGTTTTCTTTATTTGCAATTCATACTAACCTTATTTTTAAAAAAATAATTTGTAAGAACAATTTTTTAAAGTAAAATTATCAATATTATTTTTTATGGTGAGAAATTTTATTTGACACAAAACAAAAATTCTCAAGCAATAATACCAAGGTTCTTAACAATTTTGTTTACAATAAGAGGTTTAACTTTTCTCTCAAATGCTCAATTATTTTAATGTTGGCTAATAGAAAAAACTAAATAATTTTAAGCTTAAGAATTGAAATTATCAAATATAATGAGAAGAAACACTATTAAAAATTTATACTGGATTTTTTTAATACGTAATATTTAATTTATTATGAATTCGTATTGCTTATTTTTTGGACTGTTTGTTTAAATAACAAAATAATCAGTTAAATTTCTAATAAAATTATTCAATTAAAATGTTGACATTAAAGTTCGAAAAAATGAGTGATTATTAATAAAATTTAATTTAAAGCAAATCTACTGTTCAAAAGGTAATTAGAATATTTTTTTGAGAGCAAAAAGTATTATTTATAAAAAGTACAGCAGTTGACATTAATAATAATGAAAAAAATTATATTAATACAAATAATTTAAAGCAAAACTACTGCACAAAGAAACTTCATCTATTATTTAGATAACGCAGGAAATTGACCCTGAGTCAGCAAAAAATTATAAACAATAAATTTTTGTTATAAAATGTACAGCAGTTGAAATTAATAATCAAAAAAAATTTAAACTAAAAAAAATAATTTAATGCAAAACTACTGTACAAAAAAACGTCGCCTAATTTTTTGATATCTCAGTACATGACCCGCAGTAAAAAAAATTATAGGCAATAAGTTTTGTTTATAAAATGTACAGCAGTTGACATTAATGTTAAAAAATGTAATTAATAAAATATAATTTATAGGAAAACCACTGCACAAAAAAACTTCCTTTTATTTTTTGACAACTCAGTACATGACCCTTAGTCAGAAAAAAATTATGAAAAGTAAGATTTGTTTTTTATATGTACAGCAGTTGACATTAATGTTGAAAAAATTTTAATTAAAAAAATATCATTTATAGCAAAACCGCTGCACAAAAAAACTTTGTTTATTTTTTTGATTACTCAGTACATGACCCTGAGTCAGCAAAAAATTATGAACAAAAAGTTTTATTTATAAAATGTGCAGCAGTTGACATTGATAATAATAAAAAAAATTTATGTTAATGAAAATAATTTAAAGCTAAACTACTGCACATTGAAACTTCATCTATTTTTTTGATAACGCAGGACATTACCCCGTGTCAGAAACAAGTTATAAACAAAAAATACTGTTCATAAAATGTACAGCAGTTGACATGAAAGATCGAAAAAAAACAGGAATTATTTTAAAAAATCTTATTTATAGCAAAAAGCAGGACTTAAAAAGTTCCCCTATTTTTTGGAGAACTTAGTATATATCCCTGAGTCAGCAAAAAATTGTAAACATCAAGTATTGATCATGAAATATACAGCAGTTGACATGAAAGTTAAATAATATTGAAATTTTTTAAAATAATCAAATTTATAGGAATTTTATTGTTCCAAAAAAGTTTTTTATTTTTTTGAGAACTCAGTACATGTCCCTGAGTAGCTTAAAAATTATAAACAATAAGTACAGCAGTAGACAGTAAGGTTCCAAAAAATGTGGGAAATTAAAAAAATCTTGTTTATGTAAAAAATTAAAAAAAACATATATGTTAAATAATTTAAATATTAAATGTAAAAATTTATGTAGTATTAAATAATATTCCCTTATAGTACGAAATGATAATAAATTACATTAAACTATTTACTCCTTCCAAAAGAGGTAAGAGGGTGGATTCGTTCCTCTATCAAGTAGAAATATGCACCAAAAAACATTTTTGACTATTTCGAAAATTTAAAGGGCGTAGAAGGGGATCAACTTTTACAATTTTGCTAATCACAATCTACTTTTTCAATTTTTTATATACATGCTTGTAATAGAAAAAAATTTTCTTGAATATGTTTCTAAAAGGTTTTTTCATGCTCTTTCCAATTGTGAATTTCATTTTTTAATATTTGAAAAATTGACCCTGATTTTTTATAATTAAATGTTTCATTTTCAATTTCCCAAAAAACGGTTATGTTTTATTTGAAAATAAATTGTTGGAAGCGAAAGCATATTTTTTGATCGATCAAAAATTTCTCGGAGTTTAAATTTTTTTTAAGGAGTTGATATTTCAACTTAGGACATTACTCGTGAAATGCCTCATATATATGGAAAACGAAAATAAAAATTTTCGAAAATTGCACAATGCCGTTACCTCTCTTGTTTACAAAAAGGATTAACATAAGAATTAAACATTTTTATCTAACCATTCATTAAGTTATAAAAATAAAATAAAAACAAAATTATTTCTAAAGGTATGTTTTCAATTTTTTTATTATAATTACTACCATTAAAATTTTTATTCTTTAGCATTCTATCTTTATTTCACAATTTAATGAATTTATTTTACGAATATGTTTATTATTATTAAAATATAAAAATAAAATATGTATTTACAAATTTTGAGTTTTACTTTCATATTTTTCTATCTTTCTTATTTTCACTACAGAAAAAAGTAAAATCTACTGGCATTTTTGTATGGCTTACCCCTTTGGTGAACTCAGCTTTGAAGATTTCTGGACAATTTCGAGTCACGCTTCGGTTTCCATTGAGTCCTGAAATTCCTCTGTCGACTTCTCTAAGGACTGCCGAAGAAATATGTTTCTGCAAATAAATTTTTAGTTAATTACATGTGAATTTAAAAAATATAATTTTATTCTTTTTTGCAATAATTTTAGAAAAGTCTTAAATTTAAATCTTATAACCAAAGTTTTTTTTTCTTATAAACTTAATAATTAAAATAATAAAAATGTTTTTCATTTAACAAAACTTTTAAGTAAATATATTTTTATGCGAAAAAAATAAAAAATACAATTACAGAAATAATTAAAACAATTAATTATATTGTTATTTACGCAAGGTACGCAATTTACGTAAGTAACGTAACATATCCTAATAAGTAATTTTTGTTTACTTTGTTGTTCTTACGTAAGTTATGTTCTTACGTAAATTACGTAAGTTATGTTTAATTATAAACATTGTTATAACGACAAAAATATTATAAATAAAAATTCAGATAAATAAAATAAGTTTTGCAGTTGTTGGACAAAGTAACGTGTACAATTCGTGAAGAAAAACGGACTTTGTTTCAATTTTATATTTAAGGAAAATTATATTATTGTTAAAGAAATTGTTTCAAAGTGTGTCCACTTTTTTAATAAATTATTACATGTCGTTAAGTAAGCAAAAAATTATAAACAATACGCATTGTTCATATACTGTACATCAGTTGATATTAAAGTTTGAAAAAATGAAGAATTTTTAAATGTATGTAAATTAAAGCAAATCTACTGTCATCATACAGTTTCTCTATTTTTTTAAAATTCAATACATGTCCCGGAGTTTGCAAAAAAAAACCCAATTTTTAGTAAACTTAGTATACATCTGCGATTCAGATAAAAATTATAAGCAATACGTATTGCTTATAATATGTACAGCAGTTGACATTAAAGTTTGAAAAATTTGGAACTTTTTTAAAAAGATCTAATTTAAAGCAAATCTACTGATCAAAAAGAAGTACCAAATTTTTGGTAAACTTAGTAGACATCTGCGATTCAGCAAAAATTATAGGCAATACGTATTGCTTCTAATATGTACAGCAATTGACATTAAAGTTTGAAAAATTTGAAACTTTTTAAAAAAGATCTAATTCAAAACTAATCTACTGATCAAAAAGAAGTACCAAATTTTTAGTAAACTTAGTATACATCTGCGATTCAGAAAAAAATTATAAGCAATACGTATTGCTTATAATATGTACAGCAGTTGACATTAAAGTTTGAAAAATTTGGAACTTTTTTAAAAAGATCTAATTTAAAGCTAATCTACTGATCAAAAAGGATTAATAAATTTTTAGTAAACTTTGTAGACATCTGCGATTCAGAAAAAAATTTATAAGCAATACGTATTGCTTATAATATGTACACCAGTTGACATTAAAAATGTAAAAATTTGGAACTTTTTTAAAAATATCTAATTTAAAGCTAATCTACTGATCAAAATAAATTACAAATTTTTTAGTAAACTAAGTAGACATCTGCGATTCAGAAAAAATATTATAAGCAATACGTATTGCTTATAATATGTACAGCAGTTGACATTAAAGTTTGAAAAATTTGAAACTTTTTAAGAAAGATCTAATTCAAAACTAATCTACTGATCAAAAAGAAGTACCAAATTTTTGGTAAACTTAGTAGACATCTGCGATTCAGAAAAAAATTATAGGCAATACGTATTGCTTCTAATATGTACAGCAGTTGACATTAAAGTTTGAAAAATTTGGAACTTTTTTAAAAAGATCTACTTTAAAGCAAATCTACTGATCAAAAAGGATTAATAAATTTTTAGTAAACTTTGTAGACATCTGCGATTCAGAAAAAAATTTATAAGCAATACGTATTGCTTATAATATGTACACCAGTTGACATTAAAAATGTAAAAATTTGGAACTTTTTTAAAAATATCTAATTTAAAGCTAATCTACTGATCAAAATAAATTACAAATTTTTTAGTAAACTTAGTAGACATCTACGATTCAGAAAAAAATTATAAGCAATACGTATTGCTTATAATATGTACAGCAGTTGACATTAAAGTTTCAAAAATTTGGAACTTTTTTAAAAAGATCTAATTTAAAGCTAATCTACTGATCAAAAAGAACTAATAAATTTTCAGTAAACTTAGTAGACATTTGTGATTCAGAAAAAAATTATAAGCAATACGTATTGTTTATAATATGTACAGCAGTTGACATTAAAGTTTCAAAAATTTGGAACTTTTTTAAAAAGATCTAATTTAAAGCAAATCTACTGATCAAAAAGGATTAATAAATTTTTAGTAAACTTTGTAGACATCTGCGATTCAGAAAAAAATTTATAAGCAATACGTATTGCTTATAATATGTACACCAGTTGACATTAAAAATGTAAAAATTTGGAACTTTTTTTAAAAGATCTAATTTAAAGCTAATCTACTGATCAAAAAGGATTAATAAATTTTTAGTAAACTTTGTAGACATCTGCGATTCAGAAAAAAATTTATAAGCAATACGTATTGCTTATAATATGTACAGCAGTTGACATTAAAGTTTGAAAAATTTGGAACTTTTTAAAAAATATCTAATTTAAAGCTAATCTACTGATCAAAATAGATTACAAAATTTTTAGTAAAATAAGTAGACATCTGCGATTCAGAAAAAAATTATAAGCAATACGTATTGCTTATAATATGTACAGCAGTTGACATTAAAGTTTGAAAAATTTGGAACTTTTTAAAAAAGATCTAATTTAAAGCTAATCTACTGATCAAAAAGAAGTACCAAATTTTTGGTACACTTAGTGACCATCTGCGATTCAGAAAAAAATTATAAGCAATACGTATTGCTTATAATATGTACAGCAGTTGACATTAAAGTTTGAAAAATTTGGAACTTTTTAAAAAAGATCTAATTTAAAGCTAATCTACTGATCAAAAAGAAGTACCAAATTTTTGGTAAACTTAGTAGCCATCTGCGATTCAGAAAAAAATTATAAGCAATACGTATTGCTTTTAATATGTACACCAGTTGACATTAAAAATGTAAAAATTTGGAACTTTTTTAAAAAGATCTACTTTAAAGCAAATCTACTGATCATAAAGAATTAATAAATTTTCAGTAAACTTAGTAGACATTTGCGATTTAGAAAAAAATTATAAGCAATACGTATTGCTTATAATATGTACAGCAGTTGACATTAAAGTTTGAAAAATTTGGAACTTTTTTAAAAAGATCTACTTTAAAGCAAATCTACTGATCAAAAAGAATTAATAAATTTTCAGTAAACTTAGTAGACATTTGCGATTTAGAAAAAAATTATAAGCAATACGTATTGCTTATAATATGTACAGCAGTTGACATTAAAGTTTGAAAAATTTGGAACTTTTTTAAAAAGATGTACTTTAAAGCAAATCTTCTCATTAAAAAAGGATTAATAAATTTTTAGTAAACTTTGTAGACATCTGCGATTCAGAAAAAAAATTTATAAGCAATACGTATTGCTTATAATATGTACACCAGTTGACATTAAAGTTGTTAAAATTTGGAACTTTTTAAAAAAGATCTAATTTAAAGCTAATCTACTGATCAAAAAGGATTAATAAATTTTTAGTAAACTTTGTAGACATCTGCGATTCAGAAAAAAATTTATAAGCAATACGTATTGCTTATAATATGTACAGCAGTTGACATTAAAGTTTGAAAAATTTGGAACTTTTTAAAAAATATCTAATTTAAAGCTAATCTACTGATCAAAATAGATTACAAAATTTTTAGTAAACTTAGTAGACATCTGCGATTCAGAAAAAAATTATAAGCAATACGTATTGCTTATAATATGTACAGCAGTTGACATTAAAGTTTGAAAAATTTGGAACTTTTTTAAAAAGATCTACTTTAAAGCAAATCTACTGATCAAAAAGGATTAATAAATTTTTAGTAAACTTTGTAGACATCTGCGATTCAGAAAAAAATTTATAAGCAATACGTATTGCTTATAATATGTACACCAGTTGACATTAAAGTTTGAAAAATTTGGAACTTTTTAAAAAGATCTAATTTAAAGCTAATCTACTGATCAAAAAGAATTAATAAATTTTTAGTAAACTTAGTAGACATCTGCGATTCAGAAAAAAATTATAAGCAATACGTATTGCTTATAATATGTACAGCAGTTGACATTAAAGTTGTAAAAATTTGGAACTTTTTAAAAAGATCTAATTTAAAGCTAATCTACTGATCAAAAAGGATTAATAAATTTTTAGTAAACTTTGTAGACATCTGCGATTCAGAAAAAAATTTATAAGCAATACGTATTGCTTATAATATGTACAGCAGTTGACATTAAAGTTTGAAAAATTTGGAACTTTTTAAAAAATATCTAATTTAAAGCTAATCTACTGATCAAAATAGATTACAAAATTTTTAGTAAACTTAGTAGACATCTGCGATTCAGAAAAAAATTATAAGCAATACGTATTGCTTATAATATGTACAGCAGTTGACATTAAAGTTTGAAAAATTTGGAACTTTTTTAAAAAGATCTAATTTAAAGCTAATCTACTGAACAAAAAGAATTAATAAATTTTTAGTAAATTTAGTAGACATTTGCGATTCAGAAAAAAATTATAAGCAATACGTATTGCTTATAATATGTACACCAGTTGACATTAAATTTTGAAAAATTTGGAACTTTTTAAAAAAGATCTAATTTAAAGCTAATCTACTGATCAAAAAGAATTAATAAATTTTCAGTAAACTTAGTAGACATTTGTGATTCAGAAAAAAATTATAAGCAATACGTATTGTTTATAATATGTACAGCAGTTGACATTAAAGTTTGAAAAATTTGGAACTTTTTAAAAAAGATCTAATTTAAAGCAAATCTACTGATCAAAAAGGATTAATAAATTTTTAGTAAACTTTGTAGACATCTGCGATTCAGAAAAAAATTTATAAGCAATACGTATTGCTTATAATATGTACACCAGTTGACATTAAAAATGTAAAAATTTGGAACTTTTTTAAAAATATCTAATTTAAAGCTAATCTACTGATCAAAATAAATTACAAATTTTTTAGTAAACTTAGTAGACATCTACGATTCAGAAAAAAATTATAAGCAATACGTATTGCTTATAATATGTACAGCAGTTGACATTAAAGTTTCAAAAATTTGGAACTTTTTTAAAAAGATCTAATTTAAAGCTAATCTACTGATCAAAAAGAACTAATAAATTTTCAGTAAACTTAGTAGACATTTGTGATTCAGAAAAAAATTATAAGCAATACGTATTGTTTATAATATGTACAGCAGTTGACATTAAATTTTCAAAAATTTGGAACTTTTTTAAAAAGATCTAATTTAAAGCAAATCTACTGATCAAAAAGGATTAATAAATTTTTAGTAAACTTTGTAGACATCTGCGATTCAGAAAAAAATTTATAAGCAATACGTATTGCTTATAATATGTACACCAGTTGACATTAAAAATGTAAAAATTTGGAACTTTTTTAAAAAGATCTAATTTAAAGCAAATCTACTGATCAAAAAGGATTAATAAATTTTTAGTAAACTTTGTAGACATCTGCGATTCAGAAAAAAATTTATAAGCAATACGTATTGCTTATAATATGTACAGCAGTTGACATTAAAGTTTGAAAAATTTGGAACTTTTTAAAAAATATCTAATTTAAAGCTAATCTACTGATCAAAATAGATTACAAAATTTTTAGTAAAATAAGTAGACATCTGCGATTCAGAAAAAAATTATAAGCAATACGTATTGCTTATAATATGTACAGCAGTTGACATTAAAGTTTGAAAAATTTGGAACTTTTTTAAAAAAGATCTAATTTAAAGCTAATCTACTGATCAAAAAGAAGTACCAAATTTTTGGTCCACTTAGTGACCATCGGCGATTCAGAAAAAAATTATAAGCAATACGTATTGCTTATAATATGTACAGCAGTTGACATTAAAGTTTGAAAAATTTGGAACTTTTTAAAAAAGATCTAATTTAAAGCTAATCTACTGATCAAAAAGAAGTACCAAATTTTTGGTAAACTAAGTAGCCATCTGCGATTCAGAAAAAAATTATAAGCAATACGTATTGCTTTTAATATGTACACCAGTTGACATTAAAAATGTAAAAATTTGGAACTTTTTTAAAAAGATCTACTTTAAAGCAAATCTACTGATCATAAAGAATTAATAAATTTTCAGTAAACTTAGTAGACATTTGCGATTTAGAAAAAAATTATAAGCAATACGTATTGCTTATAATATGTACAGCAGTTGACATTAAAGTTTGAAAAATTTGGAACTTTTTTAAAAAGATCTACTTTAAAGCAAATCTACTGATCAAAAAGAATTAATAAATTTTCAGTAAACTTAGTAGACATTTGCGATTTAGAAAAAAATTATAAGCAATACGTATTGCTTATAATATGTACAGCAGTTGACATTAAAGTTTGAAAAATTTGGAACTTTTTTAAAAAGATGTACTTTAAAGCAAATCTTCTCATTAAAAAAGGATTAATAAATTTTTAGTAAACTTTGTAGACATCTGCGATTCAGAAAAAAAATTTATAAGCAATACGTATTGCTTATAATATGTACACCAGTTGACATTAAAGTTGTTAAAATTTGGAACTTTTTAAAAAAGATCTAATTTAAAGCTAATCTACTGATCAAAAAGGATTAATAAATTTTTAGTAAACTTTGTAGACATCTGCGATTCAGAAAAAAAATTTATAAGCAATACGTATTGCTTATAATATGTACACCAGTTGACATTAAAGTTGTTAAAATTTGGAACTTTTTAAAAAAGATCTAATTTAAAGCTAATCTACTGATCAAAAAGAAGTACCAAATTTTTGGTAAACTTAGTAACCATCTGCGATTCAGAAAAAAATTATAAGCAATACGTATTGCTTATAATATGTACACCAGTTGACATTAAAAATGTAAAAATTTGGAACTTTTTTTAAAAGATCTAATTTGAAGCTAATCTACTAATCAAAAAGGATTAATAAATTTTTAGTAAACTTTGTAGACATCTGCGATTCAGAAAAAAATTTATAAGCAATACGTATTGCTTATAATATGTACAGCAGTTGACAGTAAAGTTTGAAAAATTTGGAACTTTTTAAAAAATATCTAATTTAAAGCTAATCTACTGATCAAAAAGGATTAATAAATTTTTAGTAAACTTTGTAGATATCTGCGATTCAGAAAAAAATTTATAAGCAATACGTATTGCTTATAATATGTACAGCAGTTGACATTAAAGTTTGAAAAATTTGGAACTTTTTAAAAAATATCTAATTTAAAGCTAATCTACTGATCAAAATAGATTACAAAATTTTCAGTAAACTTAGTAGACATCTGCGATTCAGAAAAAAATTATAAGCAATACGTATTGCTTATAATATGTACAGCAGTTGACATTATAGTTTGAAAAATTTGGAACTTTTTAAAAAAGATCTAATTTAAAGCTAATCTACTGATCAAAAAGAAGTACCAAATTTTTGGTAAACTTAGTAACCATCTGCGATTCAGAAAAAAATTATAAGCAATACGTATTGCTTATAATATGTACACCAGTTGACATTAAAAATGTAAAAATTTGGAACTTTTTTTAAAAGATTTAATTTAAAGCTAATCTACTGATCAAAAAGGATTAATAAATTTTTAGTAAACTTTGTAGACATCTGCGATTCAGAAAAAAATTATAAGCAATACGTATTGCTTATAATATGTACAGCAGTTGACATTAAAGTTTGAAAAATTTAGAACTTTTTTAAAAAGATCTAATTTAAAGCAAATCTACTGATCAAAAAGAATTAATAAATTTTCAGTAAACTTAGTAGACATTTGCGATTTAGAAAAAAATTTATAAGCAATACGTATTGCTTATAATATGTACAGCAGTTGACATTAAAGTTTGAAAAATTTGGAACTTTTTTAAAAAGATCTACTTTAAAGCAAATCTACTGATCAAAAAGGATTAATAAATTTTTAGTAAACTTTGTAGACATCTGCGATTCAGAAAAAAATTTATAAGCAATACGTATTGCTTATAATATGTACAGCAGTTGACATTGAAGTTTGAAGAATTTGGAACTTTTTAAAAAATATCTAATTTAAAGCTAATCTACTGATCAAAATAGATTACAAAATTTTTAGTAAACTTAGTAGACATCTGCGATTCAGAAAAAAATTATAAGCAATACGTATTGCTTATAATATGTACAGCAGTTGACATTAAAGTTTGAAAAATTTGGAACTTTTTTAAAAAGATCTAATTTAAAGCTAATCTACTGATCAAAAAGAATTAATAAATTTTCAGTAAACTTAGTAGACATTTCCGATTTAAAAAAAAATTATAAGCAATACGTACTGCTTATAATATGTACAGCAGTTGACATTAAAGTTTGAAAAATTTGGAACTTTTTTAAAAAGATCTACTTTAAAGCAAATCTACTGATCAAAAAGGATTAATAAATTTTTAGTAAACTTAGTAGACATCTGCGATTCAGAAAAAAATTATAAGCAATACGTATTGCTTATAATATGTACAGCAGTTGACATTAAAGTTTGAAAAATTTGGAACTTTTTAAAAAATATCTAATTTAAAGCTAATCTACTGAACAAAAAGAATTAATAAACGACATTTGCGATTTAGAAAAAAATTATAAGCAATACGTATTGCTTATAATATGTACAGCAGTTGACATTAAAGTTTGAAAAATTTGGAACTTTTTTAAAAAGATCTACTTTAAAGCAAATCTACTGATCAAAAAGGATTAATAAATTTTTAGTAAACTTTGTAGACATCTGCGATTCAGAAAAAAATTTATAAGCAATACGTATTGCTTATAATATGTACAGCAGTTGACATTAAAGTTTGAAAAATTTGGAACTTTTTTAAAAAGATGTACTTTAAAGCAAATCTTCTCATTAAAAAAGGATTAATAAATTTTTAGTAAACTTTGTAGACATCTGCGATTCAGAAAAAAATTATAAGCAATACGTATTGCTTATAATATGTACAGCAGTTGACATTAAAGTTTGAAAAATTTGGAACTTTTTAAAAAATATCTAATTTAAAGCTAATCTACTGATCAAAAAGAATTAATAAATTTTCAGTAAACTTAGTAGACATTTGCGATTTAGAAAAAAATTATAAGCAATACGTATTGCTTATAATATGTACAGCAGTTGACATTAAAGTTTGAAAAATTTGGAACTTTTTTAAAAAGATCTACTTTAAAGCAAATCTACTGATCAAAAAGAATTAATAAATTTTCAGTAAACTTAGTAGACATTTGCGATTTAGAAAAAAATTATAAGCAATACGTATTGCTTATAATATGTACAGCAGTTGACATTAAAGTTTGAAAAATTTGGAACTTTTTTAAAAAGATGTACTTTAAAGCAAATCTTCTCATTAAAAAAGGATTAATAAATTTTTAGTAAACTTTGTAGACATCTGCGATTCAGAAAAAAAATTTATAAGCAATACGTATTGCTTATAATATGTACACCAGTTGACATTAAAGTTGTTAAAATTTGGAACTTTTTTAAAAAGATCTTATTTAAAGCTAATCTACTGATCAAAAAGGATTAATAAATTTTTAGTAAACTTTGTAGACATCTGCGATTCAGAAAAAATTATAAACAATACGTATTGCCTTTAATATGTACAGCAGTTGTCAATAAAGTTTGAAAAATTTGGAACTTTTTTAAAAAGATCTAATTTAAAGCAAATCTACTAATCGAAAAAGATTACCAAATTTTTAGTAAACTTAGCAGACATCTGCAATTCAGAAAAAAATTATAAGCAATACGTATTGCTTATAATATGTACAGCAGTTGACATTAAAGTTTGAAAAATTTGGAACTTTTTTAAAAAGATCTAATTTAAAGCTAATCTACTGATCAAAAAGGATTAATAAATTTTTAGTAAACTTTGTAGACATCTGCAAATCAGAAAAAAATTATAAGCAATACGTATTGCTTAAAATATGTACAGCAGTTGACATTAAAGTTTGAAAAATTTGGAACTTTTTTAAAAAGATCTAATTTAAAGCTAATCTACTAAACAAAAAGAATTATTAAATTTTTAGTAAACTTAGTAGACATCTGCGATTCAGAAAAAAATTATAAACAATACGTATTGCTTATAATATGTACAGCAGTTGACATTAAAGTTGTAAAAATTTGGAACTTTTTTAAAAAGATCTAATTTAAAGCTAATCTACTGATCAAAAAGGATTAATAAATTTTTAGTAAACTTTGTAGACATCTGCGATTTAGAAAAAAATTTATAAGCAATACGTATTGCTTATAATATGTACACCAGTTGACATTAAAGTTTGAAAAATTTGGAACTTTTTAAAAAATATCTAATTTAAAGCTAATCTACTGATCAAAATAGATTACAAAATTTTTAGTAAACTTAGTAGACATCTGCGATTCAGAAAAAAATTATAAGCAATACGTATTGCTTATAATATGTACAGCAGTTGACATTAAAGTTTGAAAAATTTGGAACTTTTTTAAAAAGATCTAATTTAAAGCTAATCTACTGAACAAAAAGAATTATTAAATTTTTAGTAAACTTAGTAGACATCTGCGATTCAGAAAAAAATTATAAACAATACGTATTGCCTATAATATGTACAGCAGTTGACAATAAAGTTTGAAAAATTTGGAACTTTTTTAAAAAGATCTAATTTAAAGCTAATCTACTGATCAAAAGGAAGTACCAAATTTTATGTAAACTTAGTACACATCTGCGATTCAGAAAAAAATTATAAGCAATACGTATTGCTTATAATATGTACAGCAGTTGACATTAAAGTTTGAAAAATTTGGAACTTTTTAAAAAAGATCTAATTTAAAGCAAATCTACTGATCAAAAAGGATTAATAAATTTTTAGTAAACTTAGCAGACATCTGCGATTCAGAAAAAAATTTATAAGCAATACGTATTGCTTATAATATGTACACCAGTTGACATTAAAAATGTAAAAATTTGGAACTTTTTTAAAAATATCTAATTTAAAGCTAATCTACTGATCAAAATAAATTACAAATTTTTTAGTAAACTTAGTAGACATCTACGATTCAGAAAAAAATTATAAGCAATACGTATTGCTTATAATATGTACAGCAGTTGACATTAAAGTTTGAAAAATTTGGAACTTTTTTAAAAAGATCTAATTTAAAGCTAATCTACTGATCAAAATAGATTACAAAATTTTCAGTAAACTTAGTAGACATCTGCGATTCAGAAAAAAATTAGAAGCAATACGTATTGCTTATAATATGTACACCAGTTGACATTAAAGTTGTAAAAATTTGGAACTTTTTTCAAAAGATCTAATTTAAAGCTAATCTACTGATCAAAAAGGATTAATAAATTTTTACTTAACTTTGTAGACATCTGCGATTCAGAAAAAAATTTATAAGCAATACGTATTGCTTATAATATGTACAGCAGTTGACACTAAATTTTGAAAAATTTGGAACTTTTTTAAAAAGATGTAGTTTAAAGCTAATCTACTGATCAAAAAGGATTAATAAATTATTAGTAAACTAAGTAGACATCTGCGATTCAGAAAAAATATTATAAGCAATACGTATTGCTTATAATATGTACAGCAGTTGAGAATAAAGTTTGAATAATTTGGAAGTTTTTTAGAAAGATCTAATTTAAAGCTAATCTACTGATTAAAAACGATTAATAAATTTTTAGTAAACTTAGTAGACATCTGCGATTCAGAAAAAAATTATAAGCAATGCGTATTGCTTATAACATGTACAGCAGTTGACATTAAAGTTGTAAAAATTTGGAACTTTTTTAAAAAGATCTAATTTAAAGCTAATCTACTGATCAAAAAGGATTAATAAATTTTTAGTAAACTTTGTAGACATCTGCAAATCAGAAAAAAATTTATAAGCAATACGTATTGCTTATAATATGTACAGCAGTTGACATTAAAGTTGTAAAAATTTGGAACTTTTTTCAAAAGATCTAATTTAAAGCTAATCTACTGATCAAAAAGGATTAATAAATTTTTAGTAAACTTTGTAGACATCTGCGATTTAGAAAAAAATTTATAAGCAATACGTATTGCTTATAATTTGTACAGCAGTTGACATTAAAGTTTGAAAAATTTGGAACTTTTTTAAAAAGATGTAATTCAAAACTAATTTACTGATAAAAAGAAGTACCAAATTTTTAGTAAACTAAGTAGACATCTGCAATTCAGAAAAAAATTATAAACAATACGTATTGCTTATAATATGTACAGCAGTTGACATTAAAGTTGTAAAAATTTGGAACTTTTTTCAAAAGATCTAATTTAAAGCTAATCTACTGATCAAAAAGGATTAATAAATTTTTAGTAAACTTTGTAGACATCTGCGATTCAGAAAAAAATTTATAAGCAATACGTATTGCTTATAATTTGTACAGCAGTTGACATTAAAGTTTGAAAAATTTGGAACTTTTTTAAAAAGATGTAGTTTAAAGCTAATCTACTGATCAAAAAGGATTAATAAATTATTTGTAAACTAAGTAGACATCTGCAATTCAGAAAAAAATTATAAACAATACGTATTGCCTATAATATGTACAGCAGTTGACAATAAAGTTTGAAAAATTTGGAACTTTTTTAAAAAGATGTAATTCAAAACTAATCTACTGATAAAAAGAAGTACCAAACATTTAGTAAACTAAGTAGACATCTGCGATTCAGAAAAAAATTATAAACAATACGTATTGCTTATAATATGTACAGCAGTTGACATTAAAGTTGTAAAAATTTGGAACTTTTTTAAAAAGATCTAATTTAAAGCTAATCTACTGATCAAAAAGGATTAATAAATTTTTAGTAAACTTTGTAGACATCTGCAAATCAGAAAAAAATTTATAAGCAATACGTATTGCTTATAATATGTACAGCAGTTGACATTAAAGTTGTAAAAATTTGGAACTTTTTTCAAAAGATCTAATTTAAAGCTAATCTACTGATCAAAAAGGATTAATAAATTTTTAGTAAACTTTGTAGACATCTGCGATTCAGAAAAAAATTTATAAGCAATACGTATTGCTTATAATTTGTACAGCAGTTGACATTAAAGTTTGAAAAATTTGGAACTTTTTTAAAAAGATGTAGTTTAAAGCTAATCTACTGATCAAAAAGGATTAATAAATTATTAGTAAACTAAGTAGACATCTGCGATTCAGAAAAAATATTATAAGCAATACGTATTGCTTATAATATGTACAGCAGTTGACATTAAAGTTTGAAAAATTTGGAACTTTTTTAAAAAGATCTTATTTAAAGCTAATCTACTGATCAAAAAGGATTAATAAATTTTTAGTAAACTTTGTAGACATCTGCGATTCAGAAAAAAATTATAAGCAATACGTATTGCTTATAATTTGTACAGCAGTTGACATTAATGTTTGAAAAATTTGGAACTTTTTTAAAAAGATGTAGTTTAAAGCTAATCTACTAATCAAAAAGGATTAATAAATTTTTAGTAAACTTTGTAGACTTCTGCAAATCAGAAAAAAATTTATAAGCAATACGTATTGCCTATAATATGTACAGCAGTTGACAATAAAGTTTGAAAAATTTGGAACTTTTTTAAAAAGATCTAATTTAAAGCAAATCTACTGATCAAAAAGAAGTACCAAATTTTTGATAAACTTAGTAGACATCTGCGATTCAGAAAAAAATTATAAGCAATACGTCTTGCTTATAATATGTACAGCAGTTGACATTAAATTTTGAAAAATTTGGAACTTTTTTAAAAAGATGTAGTTTAAAGCTAATCTACTGATCAAAAAGGATTAATAAATTATTAGTAAACTAAGTAGACATCTGCGATTCAGAAAAAATATTATAAGCAATACGTATTGCTTATAATATGTACACCAGTTGACATTAAAGTTTGAAAAATTTGGAACTTTTTAAAAAAGATCTAATTCAAAACTAATCTACTGATAAAAAGAAGTACCAAACATTTAGTAAACTAAGTAGACATCTGCGATTCAGAAAAAAATTATAGGCAATACGTATTGCTTCTAATATGTACAGCAGTTGACATTAAAGTTTGAAAAATTTGGAACTTTTTTAAAAAGATCTAATTTAAAGCTAATCTACTGATCAAAAAGGATTAATAAATTTTTAGTAAACTTAGTAGACATCTGCGATTCAGAAAAAAATTATAAGCAATACGTATTGCTTATAATATGTACAGCAGTTGACATTAAAGTTTGAAAAATTTGGAACTTTTTTAAAAAGATCTAATTTAAAGCAAATCTACTGATTAAAAACGATTAATAAATTTTTACTAACCTTAGTAGACATCTGCGATTCAGAAAAAAATTATAACCAATACGTATTGTTTATAATATGTACAGCAGTTGACATTAAAGTTTGAAAAATTTGGAACTTTTTAAAAAAGATTTAATTTAAAGCTAATCTACTGATCAAAAAGGATTAATAAAATTTTAGTAAACTTAGTAGACATCTGCGATTCAGAAAAAAATTATAAGCAATACGTCTTGCTTATAATATGTACAGCAGTTGACATTAAATTTTGAAAAATTTGGAACTTTTTTAAAAAGATGTAGTTTAAAGCTAATCTACTGATCAAAAAGGATTAATAAATTATTAGTAAACTAAGTAGACATCTGCGATTCAGAAAAAATATTATAAGCAATACGTATTGCTTATAATATGTACACCAGTTGACATTAAAGTTTGAAAAATTTGGAACTTTTTTAAAAAGATCTAATTTAAAGCAAATCTACTGATCAAAAAGAAGTACCAAATTTTTGGTAAACTTAGTAGACTTCTGCGATTCAGAAAAAAATTATAAGCAATACGTATTGCTTATAATATGTACAGCAGTTGACATTAAAGTTTGAAAAATTTGTAACTTTTTAAAAAAGTTTTAATTTAAAGCTAATCTACTGATCAAAAAGGATAACCAAATTTTTAGTAAACTTAGTAGACATCTGCGATTCAGAAAAAAATTATAAACAATACGCATTGCTTATAACATGTACAGCAGTTGACATTAAAATTTCAAAAATTTGGAACTTTTTTAAAAAGATCTAATTTGAAGCTAATCTACTGATCGAAAAGGATTACCAAATTTTGGAAACTCAGTAGACATCTGCGATGCAGACGAAAATTATAAACAATACGTAACTCAGAATATGATCCTGAGTTTTCAAAGAATTATAAACAAAATGTATTATTTATAAAATGTACAGTAGTACAGTAGTACTGCACAAAAAAAATTGGTTTATTTTTGTTGGTAACGCAGAACATGATTCTGAATCGGAAAAAAATTATAAACAAAAATTATTATTTGTAATGTGTACAGCAGTTGACATTTATTTTGTAAAAAATTTCAATTTGAAAAAATCTTATTTTTATAAAAACTACTTCACGAAAACAATTGATTTATTTTTTTGATAACTAAATACATAACCCTAAGTCAGCAAAAAATTAGAAACAATAATTTTTGTTTACAAAATGTACAGCAGTTAAGATTAATATTATAAATAAAATTTTATTTAAAAAAATAATTTAAAGCAAAAGTATTGCACCAAGAAACTTCATCTATTTTTTTATAACGCAGTACATGACCCTAAGTCATTCAAAAAATTATAAACACAAAGTATTATTATTCATAAAATGTACAGCAGTCGACACTAATGTTCAAACAAAATTATAATCTAAAAAAATCTTATTTAAAGCATAACTACTATACGAAAAAACATCGTTTAATTTTTTGATAACTCAGTGTATGACCCTAAGTCATGCAAAAAATTATAAACAAAAAGTATTATTTATAAAATGTACAACAGTTGACATTGGGGGCGTTCCATAGCTGGAAGAACTTTTGAATCTCAGATTCAAAATCTGAGATTCAAAAGTTCTTCCAGTTATGGAACGCCCCATTAATAATAAAAAAAATTTATTAAAAAAAATAATTTAAAGCAATTTGTAAACAATATTGTTATGGAGAAATAAAAATAATGCACAAAATGGAAATTGTTTATTAAAAGAATGTAATATTTCGTTGGTACTTACCCAAAAAATCAAAATAATGACTGGAAATTGGAAGAACGTTTCTCTGGTAAGGACATCGAAGAAAAGAACTGCGAAATTTGCTGCGACGCAATGACTAACTCAGAAAAGTAGAAGGGGAAATTATATCCATGAAAGAAAAGTAGGAGAAAGGGCTCAATGTCAATTTCGTACTTTTATTGCCCTCGAAAATAAGATAGACAAGGGCGGAAAGAAAAACACTTCTATTAACAATAATCAAGGGTCGTTATCTTATGTTTACAATAAGGGATTAACTTTTCTCTGTCCTTCCGAATAATTTCAATGTCGACTAAATACTGGAATTATTTATTTTCAAAAGATTCAATAATAATTTTATTTACTCCCGGTACTTAATATTCTTTATTTATATTATGGGAACAATTATAATGAATATAAATCAAATAAATTTTTTAAGGTTCTTGAGAAAAAATTATGACACAGCCGGGAATTTTGTTAAACAAAAATAGTAAACAGCTTGAGAATGGATTTTTGAAAAATAAAATGCACTTTAGTTAAAAGTAATGTTTTTTTTTTATTCATAATCGTGGGTCACGTTTACATAGATTTACAAGTAACTAAGCTGCTACAGAAGTTTATGGTAGATAAATGTCATCAGTGTTTTGTTTCTCCTTCAAACGATAATAATAGTAAATATATACAACATTGATTATTATGCGTGTACGTGTAGTGCTATTATTTTTTTTTTACTTTTATTTTATTACATATTAAAAATGAAATGTATTTTAAAGAGAAAAATCACTTATGCAAATGGGTGGCCCTAATTATTTAACAAATGCCTAACGAGCTTCTCGCTAAATCACAATTGAACATGACAATAAATACAAAAAAACGAGCATTTTTTTGCATTGTCACAAAGCGAGCCATTCATCATCGGAATTAAATAACAAAAAAAAATTAATGAAAAACCACAAATATTTCTTTACAACCAAATCTTTAAAAAAAAAAAAGTGGAAAAAAAATTCTGCCAAATATTATGCTCATCTTTTAAAATAAAGAAAACGATCTTATAAAATAAATAAAAACATGCGTTAAAAAAGTGAATAAATACATTTTCTTTAAGATTTCAAGTTTCAAGAAATTAGAATTTACAAAAAATTTTAAAAAATGTTTTCCATGTAATTTTTTATGCTTTTCTTCTTTTAAAATTACGTAACGTAGCAGTAAGCCGCATTTTTTTTATTTCTAAGATTAATTCTAATAATGATCATGATGATATTTTTCTAATAATAATCGTCGTAAGAATTATAGTCGCTAGAGTAATATTCGTCCTATGTAACAGTCTTTTTGGCTAAACTTCGATCTATGAACAAAATATTTTTTCCATTCCACCGCTCGTTTTCTCTTTCGTTTTCATATTTTTTTAAAAATTAATTAAAATCAAATAAAGACAAATATAACGTACATTTTTCAATAAAGACAAGAACTTGTAAACATTTTTCGTTTACAATTCTTTTCTTTTTTCCCAACTGCAGAAATAGAGAAAAATTAGATTTATTCCATACAAGATATTTTTTTTTAAGAACAATTTAAAATTTATGCAGTAGAGAAGTGGGGAAAAATGTACGCAAATAATATACAAATAATTTGTCTATTAATATTGCATAAGATTCCTAAACATAATTTAAGTTTTCGCACATACTTTATATTTAGATTATATAGTTTTTTTTTCTTTACTTAAATTGTTGCGAATTTTTTTTCAGACGTTCATTTACAATAAATTAATTTAATTTACAAACATTACAATTTTTCTTTTATTGCTTTATTTTAATAATATCTTAAAATTATCAATTTTAATTTAATCTTTTACTATCCTAATCAACTAATCAATTTTTTACATGCACAAGGAAAACATTATTCTCCTTGAAAATATTTTACCAAAAATATGTAAAGTTTTCTTTTAAAATCTAAATTTATCAAAATCTGCTTCAATTTAAGTAATAATTTTCTTTTAAAATTGTATTAATAAAAGAGTTAAAAAAATTTTCTTTTACTAAAAACCTTTAAAAAAACAAAATAAATGCTTTTCCCAGAAAACATTCATTTTTCGGAAAAAATTTTTTTTTCCCCCGAGACAGAAATTGACGCAGATTTTGTGAAAAATTAAAAAATACGAATAAACAACAATTACAAAATTTCAAGGACAACGAAAATAATTATATGAACGTCTTACAAACGATTTGCAACATTTTTCTACAATTGTCTCGAAATATATTTTATTTTTTAATTTTCATATATTTTTATTTGTTTTTATTTACTGGCAAAAACCGCGTTTTCATCAAAGAAAAGCGGAGTCTCGAGACATTCGAAATATATATATTTAGATATATATATATATAAAAAAAAATTCTACAGAAGCGGAACATTGATAAAAGTCTCGAAAAAATTGTTTTTTCAATAATAAAAAAGCGATTCTAAACATTTATACATATTTTAATTATTTATATATACTTTTACGTCAGATCTCTCGCTCGCTATATTTACAAACTTAACAGATAATAATGACAACGAGAAGTTATATAGTTTTTTCATCACTATTACGGTCGTAGATGGTTTTTTTTTAAAATAATCATTTACACAAGAATAAAATAAAAAAATGCTATATTATAATTATAAAATCGACGAGAAGAGTGTGAGATTTCTCTCGTATAGCGAGTAAAAAACAAAAAAAAACTCGCAAGACGCGAACGCGAGTCTAGGAATCGAGGATAATAAATAAATTAAGTCGTTTTGATTTAGTGAGAGAAAGAAATTAGAAAAAAACAAACATTCGACTGCGTTTCGCCAAGAAATAATTTTCTCAGCCATTTTTCTTTTTTTTCTTCTATAATACTAACTCTAACCAGGCGCTTCGAATAAAAACAAACTATTTTTTGCTTTTTAAAAAGGACCAGATTAAACAGCCATTGTAAAATTTACACAAAATTAACAAGGTCCACTAAAAATCCTTGTTTTCTTTGACCTTCAGTATTACGAATTTCGCTGTAAAATTTTTTTTTTTTTTTTGAACAATTTTTTTAATTGTAATACTGAGTGAAAAACAATTTTTGGTTACACATTAAAAAAGAAGCGCGAGGCATGAGATTTTCTTTTTTTTTTCTTTTTTTTTAAATAAAATCTGTTAATTGCACGCAAAACATACATATTTGTTTATCACCCATCATCCATTCAATTTATTCAGAGCGTAGCAGTCTTTCAAATTTATATTAAAAGAAAAAAAAACTTCAAGTTCCCTTGAATAAAAAAAAAAGTTAAAATATTATTTTACATTAATTTTTCAAAGAATTTTAATAATTCTTTTTCTTTCGATAATTCCTTGAAAAAAAATACTTAATTTGCTTTACACAATTTTCAAAGAGAAAAATTGCAAAAAACAATTTGAAAAATATACAAATTTTACGATAAGGTTTTTTTCTTTGTCCCTTATAAATTTAAACGTGTCAAATAAACAAATATTAAATACTTTAATACACTAAATGAGATTTTTTTCTTTTTTAAATAAGTGTATGTTTTTTTGGGGAGGGAGGGTAAAAAAAGAAAAAAAAATACTTGTCAACATACTCTTTTTTTTCTTAGAAAAAATGGAAAACTAATAGATGAGACTGCTTCGTTCTGGATTTGAACGAGCAAAGATTTTTTTTTCTTCTTTTTGTTAAACTAAATCTCGGAGATTTTTCAGAAAATGAAATTTTATACCTCTTCACGAGACAATACTACGAGGTGTCTTTGCACTGTTGCTGGTTGGAGTCGTGAGGTCCTTACTTGCGGATTGTGCAAATAATACACCTTGATACATGGTTCCGTTCAATTCTATACTAACAACGAGAGAATTGTCTCCGTTACGACCATCGCCTGCAAAAAAAGCAAAAAATTGTTTAGATGAATAAAAAACTTTACCACCAAAAGGAAACTTGAATTAATATTCTAAAACAATAAATAAAGTAAAATAAAAAAAAGGGAAACAAAATAAAAGCAAAAATAGAATAAAAAAAATATTAACATAATAATAAAGCAAAGGAAAATAAAACTGTCATCCCTGTGATAAATAATTATGAAAAGGGGAAAATACAAACCTCTATTGGAGATTGTAATATTGGTGCGTGGATTAGATAATAAAGTTTCCTTCTCCTCGGGAACTTCGTCTTCTAGCCTGAGCCTTTTACTGGCGGCAACTGCAGCTCTGGCAATTAAGTCCTGTTCATTTTTTACTTGAATACTTCCACTTGACGAAGGGGGACTCTGTCTTTGTGGGGATGAAGACAATGGTGATGACCTAGAAAATATTCAAAAATCATTCATTAATTTTACATATCGAAGAATAAACAAATTACCGACCAAAAATTTATATTAAATCAAAATTATCGCTCTTAAAATCGAAACAATAAATAAATAAATAAATAGATTCGACACTTACCTGAGACCAAGATCCAGAGCTTCCCTCTGAGGTTCAGGACTGGAAGCTGGAGGCGCAGGTGAAAGTGCCTGCTGTGGTGAGTAAGGTGGATGATGACCAACGCCAGGATAAATGGAATTATTATTGTACAAATTCCACATTGTTAATCGTGACATTTCCAATGCGGAAAAACCGCCGTCACGTGGTGATGTCGATGTTGGCGGCGATGCGCTGCCCTGTCGATGCATCATCATTTGATCTCCGGAACTGGCGTTTTTCAATTCCTTGTTCATAAGCTCTTTATTCAAATGCTTTATGTACTCAAACATTCTAGCTTCCAATTCTGGTGGCACCAATCCTGGAACTGCAAATTAAATTCATCATTAATCTCAATACAATTTTACTCTTAAATACTCTTAATAATTTTACTCTATTAAATTTTAGAAATATTCTTTCAAATATTCAATTAAAATAAAAATTATTTCAGAAACAAATCGAAAACAAACGAACATTCAAAACGTAATTCGAAAGTAAATAGATTAAAAATCTTAGCAATAAAATTAATAACAGTTTATTTCCAAAAGAAATTCCATTTCACCTGATTATTAAAAATGTAATTAGATAAAAAAAATCGTAAAAATAAAAGTCCTGAAAATTTATTTTCAAACTAGTAAAATTTCTCAATTATTAAAAAATGTAATTCGGTACAAAAAAAACATGCAAATGAAGTCAAGATGAAGAGGAAAGGTTCGGAAAGGGAAAATTTTCCTTTTTTCCCTGAAAATTTTGAATCATGTGCAAAGGAAATGAAGGCGCATGAAAAGGAAATGCCAATTGATTTTTAAATCAAGGAATGGGAAATATTAACGTCACAAAGTGGAGGAAACACGTTGGTGAGGGAGGTTTTATTTTCTTTTACTTTTTTCTCTCTCCCTTTTGGTGGAAAGGAGAGAGAAATTGGAATGCTCGTTAGCGAGAGTCATCCGTTAACGCCTGTCTTCCAGAGGATCGTACAATCAATTACGCCTCCTTCATTCTTCGCATCATCATCATCTCTGGGGAGGCCCTTACCAAAAATTTCCTAACTACCGATTTAAAATAAACCCACTTCACTCTGAGATCATCTCTTCCAGCCAATCTTTGTCCCCTACGCACCAATTTTCAATATTATGTATATATATATATATTTAATTCTCTGTTTCTTTTCAGTGGCAGTTAACATTATTACTATTACCATCATCATCATCATCATTATGGAAATGAAGAAGAAACTTGGATATAAATCATTCGTATAATTTCAAGAGACGAGAAAATCTCAAAAAAAAACTACTTTAGAATTTCACCCTCTTTTCGAGAATAGATCGAAGAAAAAACATTTTTTTTAAAAGTATCGAATATTTCTGATTTTGTAGTTGGAGAATTTCATTTTGCCCTTCATTTGTCAAAGAATCAAAAAATAGAAAAATAAAGGATTTTTAACTGAATTTTCAAAGACGATCTAATCGAAATAAGAAATGTGGGGAAAAAATAATTTTCGACAATAACTTTCTTGAGATATTTTGAAGTTTATAAACTTTCTTTTTCAAGTTTGAATTCTAAAACGAGAAAAAAATACGAAGTATTCCTAATGATATTTTATAACGAAAAAATAGTAAAAAAGAAAAAAAATCGAATCACTTGATAAGGAAGATAATTTCAAAATTTGCAAATCATCAAAATTGCAAAAAACAAAGAATTTTTAACTACTACTGAAGTTTATAGACGATTTTTTTCCATGAGTTTTTTAATGTTATACAAAATTTTGTATTTTGCCAATTAATAACTAGAGCTACGAAAATTGATCTATTTATCTTATTTTAACACATTTTGCCGACATCTACAAAATTTCTATAAGCAAAAGAAAGCGAAGATTTTAATTTTATAACATGAATTTCTTATTTATTTTATTGAATTTTTTATTATATTTTTTGTAAGAATATTTGGAATTTTTCTCAAATCAACAGAATTTAAAAATTATTTCTTCGAAAAAATTCAGTTACAATAAACATTGAACTTATAACTAGAAAATTTTAATAAAAAAAAAATTATCAATCTCTTCTTGTAAAAATGTAATTTTTTTTCTATAAAATTTGTATCTAATAAAAAGTCTTCTTTTTTCCACATAATAAATAAAACGAAAATAAAAAATTTATTAAAATTAGCATTAGAAAATTTATTTGAGTAATAAAATTTCTAAAAATGTTCAAATCAACCAAATTTTTTTCCATTTTCTCTACAAATTGAATTTTTATTTAAATAATATTTTTATATTTTTAGAATATATTTTTATCCACTTTGCAAAATTTTTTTGGAAAACATTCTAAAATTTATGAATTTACGAATTATTAATTAATAAAATGTAATAAAAATAAAATTCTATTCCCCAATGTTCTCTATTTTTGGCAAAATACACCTAGGAAAAATTATTTGGCTCCGAGCTTACTAAATTATTTATTTGCTTCTTATAAATTTTATTTGATTCCGAAAATTTTTATTTGATTTCAAAAAGTTTTATTTGATTTCAAAAATTTGTATTTGTTTGAAATAAATTTCATTTCATACAAATAAAATTTGTATTCGTTCTAAACAAAATTTTTATTCGAAACAAATAAACAAACGAATAAATAAAAGTAGGCTTCGTGAAAAATTTATTTTATGAAATTTGTTATTTTTGGAGTCAAACTTAAGTACATTTGTCACAGAATTTACAAAAATACATATTCGTTTCGAATAAAAATTTTGTTCAACAAAAATCAAAAGTTGAACCAAATGAAATGTATTTGCAGAAATAAAATTTATTCAAGTCAAAGAAAATTTTCTACTTACTTTTAATTCCTCAACTGCGGATGACGATTTTTACAGTCAAATCTTCGTCATCGCAGTCAAGGTGTTAATGGAATAAATAAATAAATAAACGAAACATTTCCCTAGGTTTTCTTTTTGCATCACATTAAAAAAAAACATTAGGAAAAGAAAAGTACCGAGAAGATAAAAAAAGAAATTTCCAATTCAAGAGAAAACAATTTCTCGAAATAGAAGAAATTTTTTCTGATCCCATTTTGTATCGCCCCAAGAAAAAAAAACATGAAAGGCAAAATTAATATGCCGAGGGGCCTAGGTGGTGGATGGGGCGAGATTTAATAATATTAAATCATTATTGATAAACCAGGTACCAATAAAAATATTGGCTCACCGGCATTAGGTTGTCCCATTGTTCCTTGTGGATGCTGTGGATGATGAGGATGTGATAGGGGTGTATGAACACCGCTTCCATTAACCAAAGATTGTGGCCCGTGATGTTGACCTGTCACCGCTGTGACAAGTGACAAGGGTGACATTTGTGGATGAAGGGCCAATGAATTTGGTGTGTGAGGATTCCTCTGTACCAGGGTCTCACCTGCACCACCGTATGCTCCATAACTGCTTCTTCGTCCCTCCCTTCGATTTCCATCGATTGCCGCCTGTAATTCTGCTGGCGTTGACAAGTGCCTCCTGTCGCATTCGTATGGATACAGGTATTTCATGTATCTGCAAAGAAAAAAATTTGTTACTTTAATCATTCAATCAAGTTACGTATTTTTCTGTTCTCTCTATAAACTATTGTCTATTTTCCCTAAAATTTAGTATTTTTTTAATTTCCGTAAAATTTTGTATTTTTCTAGTTTCTTCTTTTTTTTCTACAACCAAACAAATTGCAACTCACGAACAAATGAATTTAGATGGAATCACTTTTCGATAATTTATCAAGAAGAGAAAATTTTCTTTATTCCCGAGAGTGATTTGTGAGTATTTGCGCGGGTGAAACTAAAAATGACGAGCATCAGGCAAACCTCCCGAGTCGATGGTTTTCGAAATTGCCTTTTTGCCTCTCTTTCCACCCCGACAAAGAGGGATAATTCGTAAATATTATTTATTTTGACGTGGTATATCGATTTTGAGTGAAGAGAGAAAAGAAGAGAGAGAGAGAGAGAGAAAGACTCCTTTCTCGTATATACATGTACACGCGCCATATACAATACCAAAACCTATAATTCGCTCAGGGATCGTTCGGTTTTTACGATTGTCTGCCAGACTGCAGGCGAAACTATACTGAAAAAAAGCTCGTACGCGCCTTCGACCATCCATTTGTCCATATGAACCGGTATATAGATAAACATTTATTTCCCACACTACCTTGCTATTATTTCTTTTCAGAAGAAATTTTCTAAAAACGAAGGAAAAAAATTGAGAGAGAGAGAGAGAGAAAGAGAGACATATATACAAAAAAAAGGACAATTTTTTTCTTCTCTACTACAGAGCAAACTGTTAAATGCATTCAACAAAATAAAATGAGCCCTATTTTCTAATATTGATTTCCCTGATGGAAAAAAATAGTGATTGTTCTGCATATATTTGCTTTTAAAATATGTAATCTAAACGATTTTCTTGAAAAATGAAATTTCCACGAATCAGAATGAATGTAATTTATTTTTTTTTTCGTCGTCGGATTGTAATTTTTTTTATTAAACACCTATTTTTAGTATCAAACGTTTATTTATATTTTCTTCATATATATTTTATTTATTTATATTTTTAGAATTTTCTTTTTTATATTTTCGTTTCAAAATAGTTTCAGTCGCAAAAAAGTTTCACCAACGAAAAAGTTTTGCTATCAAAATAGTTTCTTTCTCAATGAAAGTTCCACTAAAAGAAACTTCCACTATCAGAAAATTTTTGCTACTCAAAAAATTCCAATGTTAAAAAACTTTTCACTATCAAAAACCTTCCACTATATCATAGTATTTAATGTTTTTGTAATTTGTGGTTTTTTTAATTACAATTTACAATTTTCGTAAATAATTTAATACAAAAAGAAAATAGAGAAGAAACTAAACACGGAAAAAAAAGAAAATAGAAAAAATAGAGAAGAAAATAGCAAAAAAGAAGAGAATAGAACACTGAAAAAAAGAAAACAGGAAGAAAAAATGAAATAGAAAAGAAAAGAAAAAAGAAATCAGTAAAAAAATATAATTGAAAACAAAATGGAAATCATCCCCAAAGAAAAAAGGGGAAATAAAGGACGAAGCAATGTATTAAGAAGCATGGACTAATATGAATTACAGAAACGCGACGTGCCAACGTCAAGTGAAAATAACTCGACGATGCTTTTGTGTCTGACGTGCGACAGAACGCCATCGGGACGTCATGGTTTATCCATCATTTTACCAGTGGGACACGCGGCAAAACAAGAGATCCGCCTTACTCTCTCGCGAGTGTTATATATATATATGTATATATATGCGAGAACGACAACATTGCCCGAGCTCTCAAATCAATTATCCATTTATTTTTTCATTCTCGAAGAAATAAAACCATATGAAAAAAAAGAAGCAAACAAAACTCTCTCTTGTCTATTTTGTTCGTCAAACATTTCTCCGCATTTGATCTTGTTCAAAAACTTGTCCTGCGTCTGCCTCCTCAACAAAGATTGATCATTTATCAAAATAAGCTCGCTCTCTTCACACGCATACTCGCAAAATCACGCGACGATGAATTTTACTCCTGCTGAATAAAAAATTTTGCTTTTAAGATCTTTTGGTAACGTTCGAAAGTCTTTTTTTAACATTTTTTTAAATTCAAACTAGGAGTGTTAATTTATTTCTATTTTTCTCTTTTCTATTCTATATTCATTTTTATTCTATTATTTACCTATGTTCTTTTTTATTCTATTTTCTATTCTATTTTTTCCAATTTTCCTTTTTATTTTATTATCCAATTCCTTTTTTATCTTCTATTTCAATTTTCTTTTTTTTTATTTTCTTTTTTTTCCAATTTCTTTTCTATTTTTTTTACTAATTTCTTTTCTATTTTCTTTTTCATTAAATTATTCAAGAAAGTTGTAAATTATAAAAATAATAATTTTGATAGTATGATTTTTTTCGTAGTGGAAATTTTTTGACAGTGAAACTTTTTCGATAGAGGATTTTTTTAAAAATAATTATAAAATTTCTATTTTTATTATAATTATTATTATGAAATAATAAAATTATTAAGTGCCTTTTACTAAAACACTTTCTGCTCTAAATAAAAATTATTAAAATTGAAAATTGAAATGTTCCTAAAATTTCGAACGTTCAAGTGAATGAAAATTTTCTATTTAAATATTGTCGAAAATTATTAAACTAAAATAGAAAGCTAAATTGAAAATTAAATCAAAAATTACAAATTTGAAAATTACAGAACTTGTAGAATTTCAAAAAAATAAAATCACAAATATTATAAAAGCTAATAATTTTTCGCGAATTTCTGCTAAACTGACAGCGAACGAAATTAATTAGAAATTTGCGTCAAAAAGCAGTTAAAGAGAGTTGTCATTTTTACCCTGTCGCTAAAAAAAAGAAGAAGAAGAAACAATGCAGTAGTAATAGAAGTTGAGAGTGGAAAAAATTGCTTCATTATGAAAATTTAAAGAATGTCACGATCTACTTACTGTGTGCGGAGTGTAAATGCGGCAGAAGTGATGCTTGACGGAAGATGAAGACCTTTGATTATTTCCTGCCATAGTTTCTTGTTAATGACATCAACTAATCCACCTCGGGCAATGACTAAATTGTAGAGTTCATAGAGGTCCAATACAGATTTTGCCATTATCGGTAATCGATTGATCGGCGTTCCTAAAAAAAGAAATAATTAATTAGTATAATCTTATTATTTTCACATCTTTCATTTTTTATTTTTTTCTTTATTTTATGTTTAATTGTTTTTATTTTTATACTTTATATTTTTAATTAAGGCAAATATATTTCCAAAGTTTTTTATACATCTTTATAAATCAGCTTTTTTGTTTAAGTTAATTTCCTTAAACGAGAAGTCAAAAAAAAAATCGTCAACGGTTTTTAAACGGTAAATATAAATATTTTCTTTCTTATTTTTATGAATTTAAACCAATTTTTAAATAAATGTTTACTTATAAACTAAAACTAACTATTTTTTTACTGTAAATTTATTTGTTTAGAAAGAATTTTTTCGCATGAATTCAAAAATAAACAATTTTTTCAAACTTTTGTTTTATATTCGAAAATTTGGTTTTTCGCATAGATTCGAAAAATTTCTTCTGGGGATAAAAATTCCTAAGTACAGAAAATTCCCCCAAAATAGAGTAAATTCTTCTCAAGAGTAAAATATTCCTACTTTCGAAATAAGTCAAAAAATTCGCTTCTTGCAAAAAAGTCAAAACTTCTCCTGAGACGAATCGAAATACATTTTTTATTACTAAAAAAAATCACTCAGAAAAAAAGAGAGAAAATTGCCAAAAAATCAGAAAAAAAACTCTCCCCCAAGAGGGAGAAAGAGAACTCGCGAATTCTTCGGATGTTAAGTATATACAAGTAAAGCCCTTCGCATATATGAATTTTACGAGTTTGTCCAAAAGAAAAAGAAAAGAAAGATAGTACTACGGGCGTTAACGAGAGTAATAACGAATTCGCGACTATCACGCAAGACTAACGTATAGTTTTACGAGCTTGCGAACAATTCTGAACTCCTCTGTCTCTCGGCTTTTATAATACGCGAACGCGAACAATACATTTGGCGCACGTGTATATTTTCTATATATTATATCTTGCCAACATACACCATAAAACTGATGTAAATACAAACGCAAAGTTAAGTATCGCAAGATCGTTTATCCGCCATCGACGACGAAGGGTTGCCGCCATTCCTGCCAGAGAGCAATAACGTCCCTAGGAGGTAGGGGAACCAACAATTTCGGGCTATCGAGCTTGGCCCCTCCGGGTTTATTATTGGCCCCGCAATTATTGTTGATATACGCGTCCCGGCAACCAGTTTTATAATGCTGGCTATATAATACAGGACGCAACAATAAAGTCCGCTGGCAAAATGGCGTCCCTCACTCTTCTTTTTTTTCCCTTTTGTCTTACTCTCCCACTCTTTTCTTTTGACAATTACACATTCTCATCGCGAGCCAATACATGCCCTGATAACAAAAAATTTCATTTTAGCGCATTTTGAAAAATAATCTCTATAAATATTTTTTTAATGGAAAATATAAATGACGGTTGCCAAAAAAAATTTGATTTTGCAATTTTCTTCCCTGATTTCCAGACCGAATTTAATTTATAATTATAAAGGAACTAATTCTGCAGGGAGAGAAAATAAATATTATTTTTTGTAAAAGTATATTACAAATTGAGGAGAAATTAACGCAAAGATAAATTTTTATGTATAAAAAATAAACGTTCCAAAAAATCTTATGTGAAATTTAGTATTGTAATATTAATTATGAAATTTTAATACAATTCAATTTCGTATAATTTCTCTTAAAGTTTAGTATTTATTATATCAAATTTTGCTTTCTAGTATTTCATTTTTTCCCCCTAAAAAATACTTTTAAAAAAATAACTATTTATTTATATTTTTATTCAAATTAATATTTGAAAATTTCCGTTTTCAATAAATTAATTTAATAATAATTAAATAATTTTTTAATAATTTCTAAGTCGATAACAATAATACACCGCGGAAATGAATTGAAACAATTTTTAAAGAATAAAAATTCAAAGTCTGGTTCTCCTTGAAATTATTCGCATGAATTAATTGACAGTTAATTTCCGAGTTATTATATTGTTTTTTCCCTATTGTCTTTTGATTCCACTTTATATACAAGTTATTATATATACAAACACACATTTTCTTATAAACAATATATATCTGAATACATGAAAATGACGCTGATAAAAATGACCTCGTTTAATGGAAACTATTTGATAAATATTAACGTTGATAGATAATATAAAACTTAATTAGTATTCTATAAAAATAACGAATGTTTGAATTTTTATTCTCTTTTAAAAAAATTACCTTCTTTAGGATAAAAGTATTTCTTTTAAATCTTTGTTACATTTCAAATATTCGATAAAAATTATTTTCTACATTACGAAAGAAGTGAAAAAAAAGAAGAATCCTTATTACATTCAATGTAAAAAGATAACGAACGTAACAAAATAAATTTTTGCTCCTCAGGTCCCTTTTTTCGCGACGCGTTACATATAGTGAAATAATAATACAATTATAATAAAACGGATGAAATTATACTCAACGATGGCAATTTTATAGCAAGAGCTGTATATAGATGGAAAAAAAGAAGAAATTGCAAGATCCGCTACCAACACACCACTTTGGAGAACATAAAGAAATATTTATCTCTTCAAATACAATTTACTCTCTCCCTCTCTCTCTTTCTCTCCATATAGAAATTTTTCCCTTATAGAATCTCTATTTGCCAAAGAAATCCAATCAAGATGAATTTTTTCCTCTCATTTATTTGTTGCGAATAAAAAGCGAAATACAAATGGGAATAAAATCCTGTAAATTGGAAAAAGAAGAAGAAGGCGAAAACGCTGAAGAAAGGGAAAACGAAAAAGGAGATGGAAAAGAAGAAGATAAGAAGAAAAATAAGAAGAAAGAGAAGGCGAAGAAAGAGATGGAAAAGAAGAAAGAAAAAAAGAGAGAAGACGAAGAGAAAGCAAGAAAAAACGAAGAAAAAGGAAAAGAAGAAGAAATAGAAAAAAGCAGACGAAAAGGAGAAAAAATAGAACAAAATCCAAGTCCGAATAGTACAAAACGCAGCAATAAAACTAAACCATCGATTCTCCATCGAGATACTTAATATCGGACGATTATCTCTCGCAGAATCCCTCTTTCGCCATTCTCAACGCCATAGATTCAACTTTATGGCGAATCCTCCTCGATTCTATAGACTTTTTTTCATCATCATCATAATCATAATCATCTTTTTCTTCTCCACTCATTCGATTTTACGAAGTGCCGACCGAAGAAAAGAAATCACAAAATACACTTGCGCTAACCTTGCAATATTATATCGACGAGACCCATAGCAGAAGGTCGCATCAGTCAAATGGAAGTGTGGAGAGAGTGAGGGTGAGGAAGAGAAATTGAAGGAGAAGCGAAATGAGTCAGGAGAGAAAGGGGGGTAAAAAGAGGCGAAAGAGGTCTTATTGTTTGACGCGGGTGAAGGAGGAAGGAAGAATGAAAGAACAAGAGAGAGAGAGAGAGAGTGAGCCCCGTAGAGGAGAAGCATTTCAGGATGCGATTACGACTTTTCTTGGTAGGGCGTCCAATCAGCAGTTATTTTTATAATGGCCGCCGACGTTGGTCCCGCCGAGTGGTACCAAGTCACGGTGGCCATTGCCATGCATTTTTCAGCCAAGCGAAACTAGCCCTTTTGCTCTCTGATCGTACTTTGTGATCCTTGTGATTTTATAAACTCAATTCACCAGTTTTCGTCCTTGAAATTCAAAAAATGTCAAACACTGTAGGCCAATAGACCAAGAAAATCGGATTTTTCAAGTTCCCTTGTCCCTTATTTCCAACACATCGCCAACTATACTTTTCTCCAGAATGAAAGGCCAATAAACCACTTCCAAAATCGAAAATCTAAAAATGAAAATATTTATATTTTAGTAAAACATTTTCTCCATTTTCTCCTATGTTTCCAAAAAGTCAAAATTTCACTAAAGAGATCCAAATAGTCACACACTTCTTCTTCGTAAACCAAAATTGAGACAAAAAGCGAATCAAAAATATTCCGAAGCAACATTTTTATTCCCCTTTTGTCTCAATTTGATATCCTCCGAAAAATTACGTATTAAATTCCGATATTCGAAGTTACATTCGAATGTATTAGAATATAGAATATACTTGAAATTCTGCAGGAATAGTTACATAAAGGACTATTTTCTCTTCAGTAGATAATTCCCCTCCCCCTCTCTCTTTTTTCGAAAATACCCTCCGGGATTATTTCTTTTGCCTTCTCAACTCATTCCCCCAGTAATATCGTGAATTTTTACTGTTTCACTGTTAACCGAATTCGGCCCTCAGGCTCAGGCACAATTTACCCAATCGAGAGAGAGAGAGAGAAAAGAGACTTGACTTGTCATTTCAGAAAAAAAATATCCCTCTCAAAACAATATTCGAAACTAATTATATAAAATTAGCCTCCACCGAGAATGATGGAAAAAAATCCCCTTAAACCTTTCTGCAAAAGAAGACAATATTCGACGAAATTCAGAGTAATTAATTAAACAAAGCATCTAATATTGCTAATAATCCCAAATAGTAAATCCCAAATTGTAAGTGCAATTAATTGCAAAATTGATTAATTCGAAAATTAATTCCAAAAGTGATACTAGAAAGGGTTTTTTTTTAATTGCATGGGTTGAAAATAATGATATAGGAATTTAGAGAAAATTATTTGGCAAAAGTAGAGAGTTGATAGAGAAAGTCGAGAAGAGAATGAGAGAGAGAGAGAAAAAAAAGGGTGTGTGACGAAGAATATTGGTAATTAGTACAGGAAACAAAATGTTGCATTTTATGGGTTATTGTTTGATGGGACGAAAAAAAAAGAGCGGGTGGAGAAGGAGGAGTGTCCAATCTAATAACGATCGGTTTATTATGTTGGGAGGCCTTTATTAACCCACGCATACAGAGACGGTGTTGGCAAAGTCTTATATTACTTTTGAGAGGGTTATAGACGCGCGAAACGACTTTTCCCAGAATCTCGCGTGACGACCGTGGAATATCTATTGAATATGCTGCCAGCTAAACGGAATACCTTTACCCCTATAACCTGAATAGATGTTTATATATATATAATTCGTCTGGATCGACTTGGTGCCAGGTTCCTGGCTTTGCATGGTAACTGCGCGTATTATTCTTATTTTTTTAACCCCACACTATATTTTTTATAACGAAAGAAAAATCTCCCTTTTCCAATCTTTTCAATAAGTCGATTTTAATTTCTCCCCATTTTGAAGCTGATCGTATCACAAATTGTCGACTACGATATAAAATACGTACACAATACGATAAAAATATCTCAAAAAACCAATTTCGAAAACAAGACCTTGGGACTGAAAACAATCGTTCTGAGACACTTTTTCGTTTAACGACCACAGACAAGAAGTAACGAGACAAGAAAGTACAATAAGAGAAGGAAAGAATTTCACAACCGAGAAAGAGAGAGAGAGAGAGAAAGGGCTAACTTTGTTAGCGGACTCTCCGGCATATTATCGGGTCGAGTAAAAGGAGCGAAATTGGCATTGCAACAAGGGGAAACAGACGGGGGTGGAGTTTTCATATAAAATACACTTGACGTTTACTACCTTACCGGTTGGATCTCTCGGCAAAGACGCGCGAAACGTGTGTGTTGTATATTATAAATAGATCTTCCACATCATCGTGAAAAAGAAAAGAGGATGGATGAGAGAAAGAGAGAGAGGAGACCATCTATATACCAAAGCAACGAAGTGTGCTACAATCTGGTTTATAATCTTGTTAGGATTTCGCGGAAATATTGGCGTAATTTACGATCCGTCGCGAGTTAAACTGTCAAGTTCGAAAGAGGCAGCAGAAGCTGTATACGAATATTCTTTTGCCTAAGGTTGTGCAAAAAAAAAACACGAAATAACGCCGGGTGTGCATTTAACTCTTGCCACGTCTGATATAAAAAAGAAAATAATTCCCCACCCCACAAAAAAAAGAATCATTGCTACCTGCCATTCTTTTAAAAAAAAAACCAGTTTAAAAATCGACATTGTATACTGAGAGACCTAAGATACTAAAAGTCCAAATCTACCAGGTGTAAATGGTTTTTATGATTCATTTTACTTCCATATTCTAGGTTCCTCTCGATTTATATGCTCTCTCGAGACTATAACGAGAATATTAGCACCTTTAGTAAATTGTTTCCTGTACATGAAATTAATTTCAAATTAGAATAATTCACTTAGATTCGATTTACAAGTGAAAAACTCCCTAGGCCACCGGGAGCCTGAAGTTGTCACCAGAGAAGAAAAATTCCAACCTGACAGAAATCAGATTATAAATTATATAAATTATACCGAACCATGATCAATTTTCGATTAATCCTCTCGATTATAATACTGGGAAATTTACATATTTATATAGATGAATATAAATACATTGGGTATAATCCAGAACGGATAGGAAATCAGTGGATGAGTTGGAGTGTCGGACCTGCCACTATCGAGGCATCGAAATCACCAGGGGGGATTCCCTTCGACCACTTGTTGCTCTCAATAAAATAATTGTATCTCTCCTCCCATATACGACATCCCTCGATCGAATTTAAGGCGTGGGTTCATAATCCAGGAAAACAAAACGATTGAAATTTGATGATAAGAGATATTCTCCAAGGGATGTCGCAGGATTATTCAACATAGACAAAAATCATCATCTCCAAAGGCGTGGTTTCTAGTTTCTTTTTAATCTAATTCAATTTATTTTCTCTGACAACCTGGGTGGCCGAAAACAGCCAAACGGCTTTGGAAACTATTAAAATTCACTAGCAAACGATAGTCTGCTGGTGAATTTTAATACTTTCGATACTTACATTTTTTCACAATTTTTCGATACGAAAACTGATTTTTTCAGCGAATGAAAAGTTCCAGATTATCGAACAAGAAAGGCGCGAGAAGAAGAAAATTTTCAAATGACGTTTTTTTCGAAAGGTTTCTTTTAACGGCAGACGAAATAACAACAAGAGAGACGAATTAAAGAGAATGAAAGAAAGTGAAAGAGAGGAAGAGACTAAAAGTGTGAGAAAGAAAGACTCTACGTGAGGATAATAAAATCTTCAAATAATATCTCGCGCGATAAACCACGAGAGTTGTGCACGCTTTTTTTTCGCTGCCTTTGATAAACTTTATGGGACAATTTGATTCGCTTGGTCACCACTTCGGGTTTATACTACCATGTGCGTAAAACTCTTTCTCTTTCATATATAATACAAATCGCCCTTATTTTACTTCTCTTCCATCGTCGCTCACACCCAACAAAGTGAACCCAACTAATAGCGAGAACAATAATTTCCTTCTCGAGAATTCCGGACCTAAAACATCCAAAATACTTTTTTTTCCACTTGGTGAGCGAATTTTTACCGAAATCTTTCTCAAAAACACTTTCGTCTCGTAAAAAAAAATTTCATCTAAAAATTGAATCGAACTAAAGGAATAATGACTTTTTCGATTTGAAAAAGGTTTTTTTTTCAACAGACGATAAATTTCTCGCCTTCTTTTCGGTACAATTGTGAATATAGAAAATACTGTCGATTGAGAAAGAGAGAAGAGAGTGAATGATGAAAAAAAATCCACTCCTCGAAACATGTGGCGAGATTACAGATATTCTTTCGTTTTTCTGTCGTTAAATGACGCTCTCTTCCTTTGGATGTTCGAGCAGCTGGAATATAACTGACAAGCACTTGCCAACAATGTGGCGAAGCTTTGATGTGACGTAAAATGGCACGTTAAGCGGCTACGTTTCTTTACGCCCCTAGATCGTTTGTACAACTTTATTTCAATGTTTACGTGAATCTCCTCTTCGCCCATATAATCCTTGCAATCCTACAAAAAAGAGAAATTTTAATATCTTTCACTTTTCACTCAATTCAATTAAATTAGACAAAAATTATTATCGTCGCAAATCGCACTTCTATTTCCTACCCAAAGCGAAAATTTTGTTTCCTTTTTCCGATTTTTTATCCAAAAACTTTGAGAAGGGAAAAAAAATTGTCCAAAAATGGAGAAAATGGTAAAATTTGAGAAGAGTAAAAAAAATTCGCCAACAATGGAGAAAATAGAAAAATTCAAGAACAGTGGAGAATATTTCGAAAAATGGAGAAGAAAGGGTGAAAATGGAAAAAAGTGGATAAATTTGGGAAGAAAAGAGTAAAAAAAACTTCTGTTCAGAGAAAATTGATTCGGCGAAAAATTCCGGGGCTAATGGAAACGATCTTTGCGCGCTTGGTAAATGGATTTTCGAAATATACACACAGGAATTAGTGGCTGATATATTCGAAAGAGTTAAATGTTAAAGTGTATGAATTTGAAAATTGCAGTGATTTTCTTTGGCGCACAACTTGAAAATTAATGTTTATGGGCGCCTTGAGGGGGCGAAAGTCCAGCTACCATCGATCCAAATCAAAACGATAGCTATGAAAACACTTCCTTCAGCTGTTCCGACAGCTGTCTGTTTCAACTTCTCTAAAATTGCAGTCAGTTTACTGAAGAAACGACTTGATTAAGAAATCACCATCTATATATTGCAAAGAAGAAAAAACCACCTCGCGAACTCATTTTATTTTCCAATCTCGCTCTAAAAAAAAATTAACATTCGCAGTTCATTTCCAACTTAATTAAAATTTTCAATCTCCAACTGGAGAAATTGTCAAATTAAAGAAATCCCCAATTTAAGAAATTGACAATTAAATTAATTTCCAATTTGTCAACTGAAAGAACTGAAGAAAAATGTAAAAATTTCAAAGGACAAGAGACGAATTACAATTTTTTTTTCGTACCGAAAGTGGCACTGCTTTTTCTTTCTTGTTTTTTTTCACGAAGACAAAAGAGCAAAACGTTTTCAACGTCACTGTGACCCAAATCAGAATATGAATTCGTCAAGGGTCGTAAAATTTGCTGGTACGACTTTAGGCTTTAATGACGTTAATCGTGTCCAAGGAAGTCGGCACGATGCAAAATGAACTTCAGTAATTCTCCTTAATAATGGATTAACTTCGCCGCGACATTCAAAATGCGACGATTCATTACAAAAAATACCGAGACTTTTCAAATTCTTTTTCTCTATTTCTAAATTATTACACTATCAATATTTCTAGTTTCCATCACATCATTATTTTTCTTTCTTTTCTTTATTCAAGGCTATCGCGCTTATTAGTCACTTTTGAAATTACCTTATCAAAAAAAAAGAAAAAAATGTTATCGAAAAAGACGAAGTGAGTCATAAAATAAAACATTCTATTCTATTTGGAATAATTGAATTAAAACCAGAAATTTCGAACACATTTCTTTTTGTTCCTTTTTGTTTTCATTCTCGAATTTCAAGGATCAAAATAAAAGAACATTTATCGAAATGAAATGTCTTTTCTATTTCGATCAAAACCGAAACAAAAATTTGTTTTTCTCTTTTCGCCTTTTTCGACGATCAAAACCAAAAAATGGATCGAAATGAACTTTCGAACGAATTGAAAATCAGGTGGTAAAGAAGAAAAACGACAAGAGACTTGCGTTGCGAGAAAAAGGGTTGAAGAAGAGATGAGAAGAGAGAGAGAGAAGGGGAGAAATAGTCGATGAAAGTGAGCCTGGCGATATATATTACGAACCCCCAGAGCGATCGGCGTTGTTGTGAAATATTAATAAGCAAATTAGTCGAGACATAGTATCCCGCCAATATAAAATCGCCACGATAGAAGTGGCGGTCGGCCGTCTATAGCAGTCGTATTTCACTTCCCACGCCTTTAAAACGCCGCAAAGCGTAAACTGTTCCTCTTCCTTTATTCATTTCCCTTTATTTTCTCCTCTTCCTTTTTTTTATTATTATTAATTCATTTCCTCTCCACCTCCTTTGTCTTATTAAACTCATCTTCCTATGATTTTTAATTCCCCAAAGATGCAGAAGGCAACGACAAAGAAAAACCTACAAAAAAATAAAGTCAATTAACAAAAAGGCAAATGAGAAAACACTGAAAATAATTAAACCAATAAACAGAAAAAAAACCTAATAATTCGGTAAACTATAATAATTAATTTCAAATAAGAACAAAAATTTCGAGACGACAAAGAAAAAAAATTGTGTAGGTCAAGAATAAAAATTCGAAACTAATAGAAAATGAAAATAAAACTATTAAAAATAATAAAAACAAAACTAATAAAAAAATAAGAAAATAATTTTTAAAAATTAAAAAACGAACTGTAAACAAAATTTTAAAAGTTCACGAAAATCTGAGCCAATAAAGAAAACAGTTTTTCGGATAAAGAATTTAAATATATGAAAGAAACCGAAGGAATTAGAGATTTTCGATATTTTCGAGGACTATATTAAATAGATTCTTTAGTCTGGAAAATGTTTTTCTCTGAAGAATAAAGGGCAAAGAAGTTTTCTGAAGCAAAAAGAGAGAAAAAAAAATGTTTTAGAAGAATTTCGGATTAGAACATAAAATTTTGAAGAGTATAAAAAACCAATTCTAAAGAAAAGTTTTCCTAAACATTTTCCTCTCATCTTTTATTGATTTTTTTCTCTTTCTAAAAATATTCAGAAAATTCTCTCAGTTTCCTGATTTTGAAAACTAAAATCCAATCAAAAAATAATCTCGTTTTGTATACATAAAGTAGTCCAAAGAAGCAAAACAAAACACCGGAAATAGGAAAAAAAATCGCCAGACATCTTGTGTAAATTAAAATTTAAATACTTGACAAATTAATTTTATAGAAGAAAATTAATTTTGAATTTTTATTTAGAAAAGTGAAATTAATATCGACAATATGGGAAAATAAAGTATAATAAAGTGAAAAATAAAGGACAAAATTCAATAGAATTGGGAAAATAAATTCCGAAGTGAAATTTAACCCAGAATTTGGTTTCTTGGTTTGGGAATTTTTTTTCTCCTTTTCGTCTCGAAATTTTATTTCGAATTAATATCAATTTGACTATTCAATTTTTTACAAATCAAAATTCAATTATTTTCGAAATTAATTTCCGAATTTAAATTGAAACTTGAATAATTTGGACAATTTAATTTTCAAAGTGGAAAATAATCTAAAAATTAAATTCTCTATAACTAAAAATTGAGACAATATGTAAATTAATTTCCAAAAGGAAAAATAAGCTAAAAATTCAATAAATTGTCAAAATTAATTTTAATTCAGAATAAAATTTCTGAGATGAAAAAAACGAAGTAATTAATTTACAGATGAATTTACAAAACAAGAACAAAACTTCGAAATGAAAATAAATTTATAGATAAAGAAAAAATTTCAAGACGAACAGAACAAAATAATTATTTATCGAATCAAGAACAAAATAATTTACAAATCAAGAACAAAAATTCGAGACGAAAAGAACAAAATTATTAATTTACGAAACAAGAACAAAATTTCTTAACGAAAAGAAGAAAATTCGTTTACAAAAGAAGAACAAAACTTCGAGACGAAGATAAATTTACAGATGAAGGAAAAACTTCGAGACGAAAAAAAATTAACTCACAAATAAAGAGCCTAATTTCTCGAGACAAAAAGCAGAAAATAATTATCTAAACACCTAAAAAATACAGAAACTACGTCGAAATAAATAAATACAAAAAAAGTGCCGTGATAACTAAATCGAAAAGAACTCGTGTATGAATAAAAAAGAAACACGAAAAATTTTTTTGTCACAGTGCTTTGTCACGATGATCAAACATATCGTGTGGTACTTGGAAATTCTATTCTCTGCCCGACAACTTGAAGGATGAGAGAGCGAGAGAGTGAGTGAGAGAGAGAGAGAGAGAGGACGGCGCGAGAGGAGAAAACATGAATGAAGTAAAAAAAGGAACTGTGAATGGGGGGGCCCCGTGGCACGAGTCACCAGGCCAGACGCTCTCTGGGTAGGTGTAAGCAGCCAGGTACACTTTTCAACCAAGTCATTGGAGAGAAAACTACCTGCATAATAGCGTCCCACGTTAAAATAGTCTACATTCAAGCTTGTTATGTGTCCAACTCCAATTTTTCGGCTTCCTTTTCATTCAACAAAAAAAAAACATCTCTTCTGAATATAACACATATTATATATTTCTCCCTTTTATAATATATTCGCCCTTTCTTCAAGAGCCGCATTTAAAAAATGTGTCTACTGCGCAAATTGTATTTCTATTAGTGTGAGGTGCGGTAATTCTCAAAAGTGGGATTTATTTTTTTTCCCCTTGTCCACTGATAATTGATTTCGTTTATTTTTTTTTCTTGTCGTAATGTTTCTTTCATTGTTGCACTCGTTTTTTATTGTCGCATTCGTTTTTTTTTGCACTCGTTTTTTCTTGTCCTGGTTGTTTTTTGTTTATACTCATTTTTTTTCATTCGTTTTTTTCCGAATCTCTTGCTATTTTCGACTCGCTCGAAATTTTATTCGGTGAAAATGAAAATCGTGATACTATTTTCGACACAGACGAAAGATTTTGTTTAGCGAAAATCATTTTTATTCCTGTTCTTAATTTGAGGGAAAAAAGAAGCTGTCAGTTGTAACGAATAATCTGCGGAAAAAAACGAAGGACGATGATTATTTTTAAAAAAGAATCGAACATTCTTCTTGAGTCTCGTTCGAAATTTGCGATTCAAGCGGAAAATCACTGACACGAGAGAAATTCACTATTTGTTAACTTATTTTCCCATATTCACTAATTTTATTAATTTTCTTTCATTCTTTTCACTTATTCTCAATTATTTTCGATAAATATGCAATTATTATTATTTTTTTCGTAGAAATCAAAATTGTCGAAAATTTGAAATTGGATACTCTATCAAAATTGCTACTGGAACTTTATAAAAATTATTTTCAACATTTCAATTCAATGTATTTTCTTGAATTTCTAACGAAACTTCTTCTCAAAGTAAATTAATTTAAAGTTCTGGAAAAATCGAATTATCTATGGAAAAATATTACAAAATATTTCTCAAAACTTATTTGTTCACAATTCATTTTTATGACATTTCAAGTATTCGAAAAATTTTCAATTAAATATGTATTTCAAAAATTCAAGTAATAGAAATTTAAGATTTTTCCAATATTGTAGATAAAATTCTCGTACTTTTTCCTAATTTCTCTGACCAATTCTACATTTTTTTACTTTTCCCTGATTTTCCTTTCAAATTCTCTCCATATTCTGATTTTTTTCTCTGATTTTTCTGTCTAATTCTATATTTTCTGATTTTTTCCTCACTTTCCTACGACTAATTCTAAATTTTTCTGATTTTTCCCTGAATTTGACGGAGAAAAATTTGAAAATACAATTTAATGCAAATGGAAAGAAACATTAGAAAAGAAAAAAAAAGAAAAGAGAGAAAAGGGAGAAATAAAAGAGAATAATATTAAAAAAAAGAAGATATTCGACAGTCGAGTGTTTTGGATGTAAAAATAAAAGTGTAACGACAGAAGAAAGCAATTTCAGATATTTCCAAGTTGAAAGTGCTGCTGCCGCTGCCGTTGCGGATAATTAATTCACCAACTGACAGCTCTCTCTTGGGGGGTAGGTTTTCGTTAAACTCGACTCGCAAACACACAAGTGAACGCAAGTGCCGAGGAAAACAGGTCGAAATGTATATATGAAACTCAAGAGAGATGGACGAGGGCAGAAGAGGGAGTGATAGCTATTGGCAAGTCAAGAATTCAACAATTACGTCACTGATGTGTAAAGGATGATCGCCGAGTAGAGCAGAGGCGTCGGCGAGTCTAGAAATGTGCACACGTCATTCTGTTAAATGTTTTTCGCGCACGATAACCTGCCACTCGAAAACGTGCCGAGAAAACCGTCAAAAATCCCTCTTTTCCTCGCCGAAAAGCCCCTTTTCTCCGTCTACTTTGCAAATTTACAAACTGTCACTAAATTTGATTTCCAATCTTTCGATTTTTAATCCTTCGATTTTCAATCTGTCGAAAATTGTCTAAAAAAGTAACTTCAAAAAGTTCTCGAAAGTAAAACTAACTAACTAACTCCAAAAAAAACGAACAAAACCAACTTCTCCCTTTTCGTCTTATTGAATTCGCATGATACAAAATAATTTTTTTCCCCACAACATTCTGAATGGGAATTTTCGAATATATTTTCTACATTGAAGAATATAAAAGTGCAAGAGAGCAAAAGAATAAAGAAGCGAATTGAGAGAAGGGGAAAAAGAAGAAACAATATCCGACACGAAAGCGCTATCTTTGCGTAGCGTGGCTGCGATTGCTGGCAGGCATCATCATCATTATCATCCTCATCATCATCCACATCGCGGGGGCACATCATTATTCTGGGATTCCGAATAATTGACGATGATTGGTCCCGTCCCGAACTGGAAGAATTCAGATTTTTTATTTGATCACGAAACTTCCCCGAAACGGCGCGAAATCCTGACCGGATTTTGTATTTTTTTTTAAGCCAGGGCATATTTAATTGCTTAATGACTACCTTATTCGGCTTAAATAATTCGCCAGTAGTCAAAGTAGTTCACATAGATAGGGGAAAGTGTGTTTAGAATTTGTTTAATGATTCAATTCTATATTAGTTTTTGGAACTAAATTTTTTTTTGATCAATTTTTTTTAATCAAAAGATTATGTTTTAAGAAGATTTTTGATTTCTATTTTCTAAGATTATCAAATTTATTAAAGTAGTCGCAATTCTAAAGAAAAATAAAAAATAGTAGCTTTTAGTGTCTGAAATCTAGAAAAAAAAACGAGTGCGAAGCCTGAATTTCGAAACATCCTCTTTCCGAGCAAAAGATTTTTTTCATTTTCAAATCGAATTGCTTGCAAGTGACAGACGTTATTTTTCAGAACTGTATTAATTTTTGCGAATAAGTCGAAATAATTTCCGGCACGATTTCAGTCGACATTGGCGCGAAGAAGAAGAAAAGAAACCAAGTTCATAAATATCTTGGCGAGACCGCTATAAAAATAAAATCCCCAATAACGATCGACAGAAGAGTGAGAGAGACCCGACAGTCGTGCTCGATGGGGCGGATCTCCTCCGATGTCCAGTCATCGAAATCATTGTGAACGACGGATGTCTTTGACGGATCGCTTGTAAAACCAGGGTCAAAAACCAAATTCTCGGAAGTGGAGAAAGCGAAATTTGCTTCTCGTGATAGAGCCACATCAATCCATTATTGCCCGCACAAAATTCTCTCTCTCTCTCTCGCTCGCTCTTCATCTCTATCTTGTTTTTGAACGCCCGCTGCTTTTATATTTTAGAGGACCTTAAAACCGAGATTATGTCAGGATTACAGTGGCGCTCGTTTATGCCCTTAACTGAAAAACGTTTTCAACTTTTGACCAATAATCATAAGAAGAAGCAAGAGAGTGCAGAAAAGGATTGCGTGTTCCAGGCAGATGAAAACGGAAGAGAAATATTTACAAAATCTATTGAGATGATCGAGAAAGGGTATTCTCCTCTCTCGTGCGCTACTTTTTTGTGTCATTGTTTTAAAAGTGGAGAAAGAATGAGAGGAAAAAAAAGGAGTCCCCCAAAGGGGTTTTTGCAATTAAACCCTGATTTCTTTCCGTTTAAAGGCGGAATTTTAGCTCTCAATCTACGATTATGAAATCCGTCCATTATTTTTTAATACAAAAATTCTTTTCTTCTCGGCTTCTATTATTTTTTTCTGCACTGACCGACGACAAGACAAAGGAATCCTCGCGCCACACAAAAAGTCTAGACTGCAAAAACAGAAAAAAATCATCTATAATTTTCGGAAAATAATGTTTAACGTAAAATTACAATATTTGTAAAAATGTGTCTCGCTCCTAAGAAGCGAATTTTTGTTTCGAAAGTTACAAAAAATTTTTGCCTCTCTTCGGAGCACGTCAAAAATTTATTAATTTCGAGCTTGGAAAAATAAATTTTTTTGGAATTCAAAATTTACCAATTTTTTCAATTTCGAAAGATAAACTTACCAAACTAAACAGTTTAAGGAAACTAATTCATTAATGGAGAATTCGGTCAAATAAAATTTAAAAAGACACTAAAATTCACAACTACACGTGACGAATAAAATTCGAAATGGATTTTCGAACCAAAAAAAAAAACAAGTGATGATTTAAAGTATATCATCGAATTCCTGCGCGATAAATGCCATTAATATTTCTGAAGAAGAAAAGAACTGACAATTTCAAGTCCAACTTGTTTTAATGATATAAAAACAGGTTTTATATATTATTATTCATGGACGATCAAAAAGAAGAAACGAAATACTTTATAAATTTATGTTTTACTTACAAGCCTACAGGCGTTATATGCACGTTCACAAATGTATATCTTTACTCGTAATAATTCTACTCATTAAATACATTATTTTGTCACGAGATTCCGAAAATCGAGTTTTTAAGAAGAAATTTCTTCAATACAAACTGACAATTTTTGTTAAAATACCAACGAAAAAAAATTCTCAATTAAATTCTATCCAAAGAGAAAAAGAAGAAAATCTACAACAAAATAGAAATTTTCCTCCAAATGAAAAATATTCAAATTTTCGAAAAAGAAAAATTCTTTTCCCAGTGGAAAAATTGAAAACAAAACTTTGAGAAAAGAATCGATTTTTAATAAATATATGAGATCAGAATTTTTTCCTTTCACAGATTCGAATAAATCATTGTGCGAGACTCTTGTGCGACAAAAAGAGATAAATTTCGAGGATGTGCTAAAATATTTTGTTTTGACGCGTGTTTAGAGGGTTGTTAAACGTGAAAACTTTTCAAGATCGTTTCGACTCACCGATTACACCGCTATATAGGGATATTTTATGAGCGCGTTACGTCACAAGCCGTCCGCGCCATAACTCATGGAAGTCTTAGGAGGAATCTGTTTCTATTATGTCGCGCTTTAAATCTCTTAACTCTTTCTAATCCTGCGCCCGCCGAGGACTAACAAGATATATTGACTCGCACTCTCAATATTGAAATTTCAATTCGTCAAAACATTTACAATATTTCTTTATAATTTTTCTCTAAAATTTGGAAAATTGATTTTTTAGTTTTTAATTATAAAATTACTTCAAAAAAATCTATTTTTACGATTACAGTTCCTTTCAATCTAATTGATTTCTTAAAAATCGAATTGAAATCTATTTGAAAAAATTAATTTGAAATTGAATTAAAATCTAATTAAAAACGTCGACGAATAAATTTATTAACAGTAAAGTAATAAGAATTAAAAATTTCCTCTTTTTCTATTATTTAAGGAAGAAAAATCAATATCCAGAGACTGTAGATCAAAATCAAAAAGAAAATAATCCCTTAAAAATAAATTCAAAATAAATATTTCCAAGTAAACTCTAAAAATCAGCTTTAAAAATAAAATCCAATTTTACAGATATTTACAGATATTTACACTCTTAATTGAATATTGCGAAACTACAATGAAATAGCTCGAGAGTTTTGTTTTAAGACTTCCATTTTTTTCCTTAGAGAAAAATTTATTTTTGTCAAGTTCCTATAATAACATTTTATATACCAACATATGCGGCAAAACACTTGAAAGATCGCTTTGCGGCAATACGAATATAAAAATCGAAAGCATTTAAAAGCGCGCCTGCTCTGTGACTTATTGTTTGGGAGGAGGAAATTTGCCGCAGAAACAAAATTGCATTATAGGCAGCAAAAGCTCACGTTGTTATATCGTTGTAACGAAATGAAGTCAACAATTTTTTTCTTCTTCTTTTTTTTTATAAAGTAGTTGCAAATGCCGTGCCGTCATGCAGTTATCCAAATGGTGGGTGAGGGGAATATGTATGGTACGTGCCTACAACACAAAATATACTGAATAATAAAGAGAAAAATTCTTTTCTTTTTCAGTGAACACTGCAAATCACGTCGTCTCTCTCTCTCTCCCTCTCCTCTTTTTTTTGCCATGAATAGTTAATGAAAATACTTTCCGGGCGTGAGCAATAACGCCGTCTCGCGTGTGTATATATCTATCTCTGCAAGAAATTTTTTTTTATTCCTAAATAAGGCATCGAGAAACCCCCAATTGCATTGTCGTAACTGAAAATCGAAAAACAAATAAATTAATAACGAATAAACAATTCACATCGATTTTTTTTAACTAAATCACCTAAATTAACATTTTCCGTTGGAAAAATAAAAACAATTCTTTATATTCAGTTAATAATAAACATTTTCCTTTGGAAAAGGTAAAAATAAATATTCTTCATATTCAGTACAAAATTTGTGATTAAAAAAATTATTATAACCAATTCAATTAATTTCTACGAGTAATTTCGGTTTTTAATTAAATTTCAATCTTGTACATAAGAGAGAGAGAGAGAGAGAGAGAGAGAGAGAGAGAGAAGAAGAAAATATTTTTCTATAAGAATTTTTGTTTCTTTTGGGCTGCGAAATAACTGCAGCCTTGCACGATAACTGATGAGTTGGCACTTTGCCTAAGACACGAAGGGCTCTAGTTCAATTTTCCCCGAGTGATGTATAACACACGCCGATAAATGTTGTGACATGTTCACTGTGTAAACATATCAAAATTAGACGAAAACCCTTCGACCCCTCTTCCTATTTGATTTACAAAAAAAATATAACAAAACGAAACTTTTCATTTGTCAAAATTACGTTCGTTATTTTCCATTGCATTAATTTGAATATTTTTTCTTTAATTCGAGAGTTAGAAAAATTTTTCCTACATTCTACAATAAATACTGACAATAACAATATTTCAAAATAAAACCAAAAAGAGAAAACAAAAAATAAAAAATAAAACAACAAACGAAAAAATATGAAAAATAAGACTGATAAAAAATTGAAATAATAATAATAATAGAAATAGTGATAATAAAAATTATAATAACGAAAAAAAGAATTAATGATAATTTGCTAATTAGACATAGAGCAACCGTAGTGAATAATTAGTCGAAATTTCTTCGGATAATTGGAAATGCAGATTGTAAATTTTTGAGAATGAGAATAAAAATTCGGAATAATAAATCATTTCAGGGGAAAAAGAGGATAATTTGTTTTTAAAAGAAGATGGCAATCTACAGAGACATAATGAGTAAAGTTAAAACCGTTAAATTCGGCATATGCACGACAAGGTCGCACACGAAATATTATATTGAGAATAAAAAAAAACAGGAGCTGAATACTTTTATTTTCCGACTGAATTAAAATTTACTTGATGCATTGAAATTCTTTCCTCTAATTAGACAAAAAAACTGAATTTTTATTTCATTTCTTTTCCCTTTCGACTGTAAACATTATTTAAAATCAATTGAAAAATAAAAAAATGTAACTACAAATATTAAAGATTAGACAAAAATACAAAAAAAATACAAATAAAAAGTACAAATAAAAGATCGCAAACAAAAAATCACAAATAAAAAATCATAAATAGAAAATAAAAATTTGCAAATAAAAAAAATAAATCTAAGAAAAAATACAAATATTTATAATAAATAAATAAAAGTATTAAAAAGAAAATTAAAGTAACTGAATAAAATGAAAAAAAACTTATTTATTCGCACAATTTTTCCATTATTGCAAAAAATTATATAATTTTCCGCCAAGTTTATTTTTAATGTAATTTTAATTTGAATGTTAATTTAAAAAATAAAAAAACAAATACTAGTTGTTCTTTATACAAATTATTTGCAATATCGCTCGAGTCAATAGCAAATTAATGTCTTATCTATTTCATGCAATTAAAAATTCTTATCGTTTCATAAATTGTATTGTTACGAAAAAGAATTCTGCAATAAAATATTATATCAATAAAATTTATCACCACAGATATTCGTTTTTTCAAAATATTATTTCTCCTGATAGTTAATTCAACTCGAAGCTATTTCAATAGTTTTCTTGTTCTTTCTTTAAAAATTAAAATCGCCAAAAAGAAATTTATCTTTCTATTCTCTATTTAGATTTACTCGGACAAAATTTACAATAAAAAAATCCAGCCCAGTGAGTAAAATAAAAAAAAATATGTTATCTATAAAAAAAGATGGAGAAATTTAATCAATGTGTAATCAAAATTTCGATTCTCCCCGAGAGATTTGAGGGATTTAATATAATCCGATATCGATAGACAAAAAAAAGAGAGAGAGAGATGATTTTTCTCAATAATCAAAGTGTTAAGAATAGCATTCTTTCGCATTAATATCTTATATGATACAAATGCCATGCTTGTAAAAAGAAAGGAGAGAGAAGCGAAAAAAAGACACGAGGTAGAGAAGTATATAGAGAAGAGAAGCGAATTTGCATATTAAACGGCTTGAGATTTATAACCATTTGAGTTTAAAAAACAGTTTGGAGGTGCGAGCAAGCAATATAGTCAATAAATAAAACTATATATACATATTATATGATCCTCGCTGATCGCGATTCATTCAAATCGATATTGATCCTCTTGTTCGACTTTTCATTACATTATTATTATTTATAATAAAATCTTGTAAGCAAGCGATATCTGCCTGTTATACGTCCACTTTCTTTATTTTTAAATATCGCATAACTATATTTTTCATCTCCTCTTTCTCTTGATATCAAGTCACTTCCTTTTTTTTATTTCTTTACTAATTAAACAAATTATTAATTTAATTAATTCTAACTAACAATTTAATAATTATATTTTTCTATATTAACAATTTTTTTAATTTTCGAATTTTGTTGAATATGAAGAAATATTATTTTTGTTTAATTATTTTCGGCGAAGAAAAATGTCGATTTATTATAATTAAACATAAGGAACATGAATTTTATTTCAATATTTGTTCAAGAAAAAAAAAATTTGGAAAAGTCTTCTTTTTGGGAGAAATTGTAAAAACAAATGATTTGTCTTTTCGAAAGAAAATCAATGAATAAAAAAATATTTTTTGCGGCAGTAGAAGTAAAGGTAAAAAATGGCCTTTTTTGCAAAAGAAGAAATAAAGACAAAAAAATTGTCTTTTTTTTTGCAAAAAAAAAGAAATAAAGACAGAAGAATTGTCTTTTTTGCAAAAGAAGAAATCAGGAAAGACAAAAAACTGTCTTTTTTTTGGCAAAAGAAGAAATAAAGACAAAAAGAGCAGATTTTCGATGCGATGAGAGAGTGAAGGAGAAGTTTATACAGTAACATCAGGTGTGAGTCTGAAGAGAGGAATGGTACCCCCTACGGGGCTGCTTATTGTGCCAACGAGAGACCCGTGTACTATAATTCAACGCTAAAGGAACATATAAAGGCCCCGCGATGTCGACGCGCCAATGAAACACGCATATAAAAGGTCATTCATCAACCCCCATCCTGTATTAGTTCAAGTCTCCACCAATTTGTGTCAACTATCAAGCACTTTATCTCTCCAGTCTCGCCGAAACATTTCTCTTTCTTCACTTCTCTATCTCTCTCTTCAAATTTCTAAAAACAGAAAATTCACCAAACAATTAATTTTTCCCCATCAAACAAAAATTTACAAGCTTCATTCCAATTTTCAAAAAAATTAATCACTCGAATCAAATCCCTGATTTTTTTTCTTCTCGGAAAATTTAAGCACTTGTAAAATTAAAAATACAAAATCCTCGAAGAAAAAAAATTCCTTCTAATAATACGACAATTTCCAACAGGATCAAAGATTTTTATTGAAAAAAAGAAGAAAAGACGATGACAGTTGATCCAATCGTCTCTAATTATTGTCAAGAAAACGGAGAGACAATAATAGCATCGCATCACAGCCAGAGACTCAAAAACACAAAGTTTGTGTTAGGAGCGGGAAAATTTAAGAGAGCAAGAAAGAATGAGATGAGAGACTTCTCCTAGCGGAGTTGATTGATGGACGAGTCGCCATGTTTATAATTAGAGGCCGACGTTTCCGGTCCCTTGCTAACTTGCCACTTGCTCGTTTATATCGAACATCGTTAAATTAATCTAAAAGCCAGTATAGACACACATATAGTATATATACAACCCGTGACTGATTTTGACGTATTTGCACATTACTCGGAGCGTATTCCTTCATCTCATCGTCTCAAAATGCAATTGGCCCGCCAGCTACGAGTAAAAACGATGAATCGATCAGAAATCCCATTTGTAACAACTCTAAACAATAAAAAAAGAAATTTTAATTAATTCATCCCGAGCGTGATGCTATTGGATTTTTATTTCGAGGGATAAAAAAATTTTCTTATTCAGTTGAATATTTAATTTAATTCAGTATTTAATTAAATTGAACATTTAATTCAATTTAAGATGCAATTTAATATTTTATTCGAAATTACATATTTAATTAAATTTAGTATTTAATTTAATATTTCCTTCGAATTAATATTGAATTTGAATTTAATTAAACTTCATATTCCGTTCAATAGTAAATTTAAAATTTAACTCCGTACATTAAATATTTTGTCAAAAATATTATAGTTTTGAAAAATATTTTGTTTAAATAAATTATCGAAATAGATTTGCAAAATTAAATTTACTCAAAACATTAAATTTGATATTCACAGTTTTATTTAATATTAAATTCAATATTTAATTTACTATTTTTAAATTAATAGTTCGTCTAAAATATTTTGAGTACACTATTTTCTTTAAATAATTCCCGAAAATAAATTTGCAAAATTTGATATTTAATATAACATTTAAATTATTTTGTCTAAAATAATTTTCGAGTAGAATATTTCCTTTAAATAATTGACGGAAATAGATTCTTAAAAGAATACGAAACCAAATTTTCATACTCAAAAATAAACTACGAAAAAAATTTTCCAAGCATTAAAAATATATTCGAAAGAAGAAGAAAAAGAAGAAAAAGAAGAGAAAGAGAGAGAGAAAAAATTCTTTCTAATTATTGCTAAGACATGAACGGAAATACGCTTCTGTTTATTTCCTCTATTTAATTTAAAATTCCAGCAGATGCGTAAAGAATTATCGAAACCTTTTACCCACGTGGTTAAGTGTTGAATAACTTAAATAATTCACGTGTGCAGGAAACGTAATGCGGGTCGCGGATACACACGTGTCTTTGACCGTTTCACTCACATGTCTTGAATATAAATTTTGTTTATTTGCTCCAAAGCAAAATAGATAATTTTTGCTCGCAAGAATATTACGAATTTTACCGAATTAAGAGAGAAAAAAAAAGTGTTGACGACATTTTCTTCTCTCGCAAAAAAGCTGATATCAAAAAGAATATTTTTTACACGGAAAAAATATCTTTCCTCCTTTTATAGCCAAAAAAAATTAAAAATTATTTTTCTTTAAAAACATACCCCTCTTTTGCATAAAACTGAAAAGATCGTCGAGGAACTCCTTTCTGCTCGGATCGTTGTTGATCTCGTACAACTGGAAAAAGAAAAAAAAACCAAGTGTTAATTATTTAGTCGCATAATATGTAAAAATAAAAATAATAAGAATAAACATTTTTCTAACTGAAAATAAATTTTCTCTTAAATGAGAGAAACATGTGGAAAGTGGTAAAAAAAATTCTAAATTCTAAATAAGAATAAATTTTCGAAACTTATTTTAAATAAAAAATTATTCCGTTTGGATTAAAATGAGTCTTTCTCTCTCGCTCGCTCTTTTCTTTCAGTGTAACAATTTTAATACACAAACATCTCTCCTACAAATATAACAGTCACAATCAATCATTCAGACATCTAAAATAATAACTTAATAGTAGCGAAAATAATTCAGTGAACTGCTGGAAATAACGTGGGCGTGAATTCCCGTCGCCGACATTGTAAATGATGTCATACTTAAGCTGAAAATATACATAAAATTAAAGGAAAATTCTACCTGAAAAAAAATCGTCCATCACAATTTCCGATTTTTTGAAAATTCACCTTTTTTCCTCGATTTTTATTTTAAAAAAAAATCCCATCTCGTGCAATAGAAAAAACAAAATACTCTTTCCTCAAAAGAAAATTTTCTTCCAAGTGTAAAATAAGGCAAAAAATATTTTTTTCGCGTGAACAAGCGACGAAAAAAAAATAATACAGAATATTGAGGGAGAAAAAAAGTTGAAGAAACAGAGAAAAAACTGAATAATATGCAGAATATTGAGTAAATGAGGAGGGAAAAAAAGTTGAAGAAACAGAATATTTTATCTAAAAAAGTACATTGCTAATAAAAACAGAAGTGAAACGACTGTGGCTCATAGCGACAGACAGATTAGTTAGACCCGATTATTAATGATACCGTTTAACCCGCCTGAGAGACCGAATCCCTCTTTACTTTATACACATATATACAAGGAGTCTGAAGGACCCAGAAACCCTTCAGGCAACATACACACACTGCAAAGGCATATTATCATATTTGTTATGTACGATGTGCTACATCTAATCTGAGAACCTCTAATTGCTTTTATAATACGATACCCATCCCTTAAACGCTTTGCTCGACAAACCACTATCACTCTTTCCTTGATTTCTCACAGCTCAAAAAAATCAAACAAAAAAAATAAACAAATGAAAAATAAATAAAAGAAAAATAGACAAAACCTCTATCACTTTTTTCTTGATTTCTCACAACTCAACAAAAACCAAACAAATAAATAAAAAAGTTTATTAGTTAACTAGCAAATTTTACGTAATATTAAATTTATTAGGTATTATGCAATTTACAAAATTTTTTATTTTCAAATTTTAATTTTTAAATAAATTCATAGTCGAAATTTGAAAAATTCACTTATTAAGTAAATATTTAATTATTATTGCTTATATTTTCAAAAATTTTTAAATAACTCTTCGCAAGAATTCAATTATTTACATCATAATAACATTCTTCGGAACAATTCAATTATTTTCAAAAATAGTAAAATTTTACAAAAGAATTCAATAATTTTCTAAAATTTTGAAGAAAATTCTCGTCAAATATTAAATTATTTTCTATAAAAATTAAAAAATGACAGAATTTTGTTTATAAAAATTCTATTATGTAATTTTTTTAATAAAATTTCACTCAAGGATTAAGTAAAATTTTTTCCAATTTTTTGAGAAAATTTTTCGAAAAAATTCATTTATTTTCCAAACTTGTAATAAATTATATAGAAAACAATTCAACTATTTTAAAAAATAGTTAAATTCTCCGCAAGAATTACGTCGGTGAAGTTTCGCAACGTTTATGATCAACGATTGAAAGAAAAAAAATTATTTCCCTGACAAAAAGAATAAAAATTTTTGTTCAAAAATATTTTTTTGTAGTAAATCATTATTCAAAAAAGAAAAATTATTATTTTCTGTATAAAAATTTATAAAAAATTGCATAAAAATTTTTTTTTTCATCAGAAATCGTTGACTAAAAACGTCGTAAACTTCACCAACGTGCAAAAATTAAATTATTTCTATAAATAATAAAATTTTTCACAGGAATTCAATTATTTGTAATTTAATTGTACTAAAATTTCTCGAAAGAATACAATTATTTAAAAAAAAATGAATTAAATTCAATTATTTTCAAAAATTCTTCGGAAAAACTAAATTACTTTTTTAAGCAGTAAAATTTATCGCAGTAATTCAATTATAAAATTTTTAAATCATTTTTCAGATTTAAAAACAAAAAACAATTTGTTACAAACAATCATTTTCAAGAGCAAAGTTTCCTTGAGAACATCAAATTGAGACAAAAAACGAATCGAAAGTGTTGCAAAGCAACATTTTGATTTGACAATCTTAAAAAAACCTCGGAAAAAAATACTAGAAATAATAAATACAAAAATAAAAAATTACTAGAGTAAGAAAAAAAAATGAAAAAAAAAGTCAAGGAGTAGAAAATTTTCCCTAATTAAGAAAATGAAAAATAATCAAACAACAAAAATCGTTGTTTCAAAAATTCAAACACGAGTCTAGACTCAAGACACATTTTAATAGACAGATCGATCGTCCACTTTCATTTCATATGCAATTAGTCGAAGGCGGATCTGAGAAATGATCGGGTCAGCAGGATCGTGATCGTCCGATCATTTATCCGTATATACCATTCAAGTTTTCATGGCAACGCCCTCGCGTTCAGAACAACATTTCTCAAGGGCCATTTTGTACCATTTTCTTGAAGGATTTTTTTCCGTCGTCCTTTTTTTTTCTCCCCGTGTATCTTTCGTTAGTTCACGAGCGATGAGCTCGTTAGAGAGACGAGAGGAGAACTGAAACAGAAATCCAAAAAGAAAAAACCAACAAGACAGAAAGGGATGAAATATATATTGATTGATCTACCGTTTGAAGAGCGAGAGAACGAACTGACGAATGAAAAAGATCGAACGCGAAAGAAAAAAAGAACCAAACGTCTTTAAATTCCGCCAAGTGTAATTTAAATCCTCTATACAAATTATAACGTTTCAATTTGTTCTCCTTTAAGGAAAAAGTCAACTAAAGTCAACTAAAGTTAACTAAAGTTAACTTAAGTCAACCAAAGTTAACTAAAGTCAACTAAACTTTACAAATTCCGAATTTTTTTCCATTTTTTCCTGAACGATTCGATCTCGATTTTGATCTTTACAACTATTCCCCTCGCCCATCACAAGGGGGTTTTTCTTTTATCTTCGACCAAGGGAAAAAAAGAGAAAAAAAGTGCATATCGAGTATAAGTGGGTATTATAAAACGTATATTGTATTCCTCGACTCCCGAGTCGACGACCAATTTGCCTCGGCGTACACGGGGTAAAACGCAGCCGGTTATCAGCACTCGTTATCAGCCGGAAGAGAGCGGCATATCTCAATCTCTGCGAATACTACGGAAGAGTTGTGCGCATCGATAATTATTGCTCGTAAAACTAGCGACGTGTGCCGCACACGATTCGCTCAACGCACTCGGGACGCATTAAAAAATAAAAAAAAAACCCAACTCTGCTTTCCTGCTGGCAACATTTTTTTCAAACCACTTTTTTTCTAAAGAAAAAAGCAATACTCTCCAATATCACGAAAAATTATTTTTCATTCTTTTCTTGTTTCGAAAGCTGGAAGAGAAAAAGAAGAACGTATCAAAATTTCTCAAAACGACGACGTCACAAATACAAAAAGATAAGTAAAGAAAATAAGGGAATGAAACGTAAAGAAAGATAATAACAAAAACAGACTTCGCACTGGTTAATTTATTTGAAAAAATTAGCAAAAAGTATCCTTGAAATTAAAAAAGTAGTAAAATAATAAAAGCTTTTGAAAAATTAAACTTGACGACCAAAAAAACTCGTTTTAGAAATTTTACAAAACAGACAAAAATTCCAATCGATATTATCTAATTTTCTCACTTTTTCCTAATTTTTACCAAAAGTACGTATTTACTTCTATCTTATCCTACTAATAATTGCGAAAACTTTTTCAAAATAATTAAATTTTACAAAGAATTTTAAGAAAATTTTTTCACAATAGTTGAATGTCTGTGTGGTATTTTAATGAATTTCTTTAAAAATAAATAAATTCCTAAACAAACTTAATTATTATTTATAAAAATTATTGAATTCTTGTAAAAAATTCTAATATTTTAGTAAATAATTGAATTCTTCTAAGGAATTTAAAAAAAACATTTTTTTCAAATAATTCTTTTTTTCGAGAAACTAAAGGAAATATTTTTAAGAGCAATTACTTTTTTGAGCAAATCTTGTGAAATTAAATTAAAAATGATTAAAATCAGGCGATAAATTGTATTATTTATAAAAATAATTGAATAGTTGCTAAGAATTTTTTTTAATTTTTCCAAAATAATTAAATTCCTCGCAAGAATGTTATTATTTATTAGAATTAGTTAAACTAATTGAATTTCAAAGAATTTTATTAAAATGACTCAAAATAATAATCTAAAAAAATAATTGATTTATTTCAACAAAATTTATTTAAAATTGAATTTAAAATAATTGTTTTCTATGGTAAAATTTTATTAAAATATTTCAAATATAATTGAATTCCTGTAAAAAGTTTTAATATTTTTGTAAATAATAGAATTCTTCCAATAAAAAATTTTGTTTAAATAATTAATTTTTTCTTGAAATTGAAATCAAATTTCTAAGAATAATTACACTTTTTCTATCAATTTCTGTAAAATTTTTTGTTATTTTTGCAAATAATTGAATTATTGTGGAAAACTTTATTTTTGAAAATAATTGAATTTTCATGAAAAATATTATTAGTGAATATTATAGTATTTGTATTATTGCGAAGAATTCTTTTTTATCAGTTAAATAAGAATTTTTGAAAATGTTGTTAAATAATTCATTTTTTTCGAAACTTTTTTCAAAAATGCAATTTAAAACGAATTTAATTCCTGGGGTTTTATTATTTACAAAAATAATTGAGAAGAAAATAAAATGAAAAATAACAACAAATCGGAAAAATCCCCCCGAGTTTTCAATATTAAAATGAGAAAATCGAGAAAATGAATGAAAAGGTCGGGAACTTGCCGCCATTCCCATGCTCGCGGGTCACGAAGTTCTCCTCTTCAATATATACATGCAATAGTTTGAACGAAAAAAATTCACGAAGATAATAATAATAAAGTGAAATTTCCGTGTTGCTATTCTGACATTGAAGATTCGGACTCGGGCGATTCACGTTCTACTATATATAGTTTATAATTATTTAAGTGGCAATTTGATAGATAATTTTTTTCTCTCTTTCTCTCTCTCTATTTTCTTCTTTAAATGCCTCTCTTTGATTATCGGAGTCGAGGTCGAAGGCTAAAGCGAGAGGTCAACTTCCGGTCGTTAATTTTTAAAGGGCCCGAGCGCGCAAATAACGCTTTTTCATGAAAACCAAGGCCTTCAGGGTGGTTCTGCTTTCTGTTATTTAACAAAAGAAGACACGAATTAACACCTTATTCAAAATGATAAGAATTATTCTTTAAAGCTTCTTGGGAAATTTTTTTTTGTATTTAATTACAGACTGTACGAACTAAGAAGACGAAAAAATGGAAGGAAAGAAAACCTTCAGGTCTCTGAAGTTAGTGTCGAGGCTGAGAGTTGAAAAATATTTTTTTCAATGTAAAATCGAAGCACATTGAAAAAAAAATTGAATTTAGAGGAAAAATCGAAAAAATTCCCTGAACATAAATTAAGATCGGCAGAGCGAAGAGGAGGGCAGAAGAAAATCGACGGACATTTTGTTGGCAAGAAAATGTGAGTGAGGATATCAAGATCGCGCGTTATACAGTCGGCCATAATAGCCAACAACCACCAACCATCATTACATGCTTCCAGGGGCATTAAAGATAGCCTGCGTAATTATGATCATTATACTGCGAAAATTCATGGCGTCTTGGTGTTCATGCCTCTATGAAATCTCCATAGTATATAGACTTTGAAATGCTACACATAAGCGTAAACAACGACAATCACGACCTCCTCCATTTATCTCAACAATCGCCCAGTTTTTTTTCTTCTTTTTTTTCTGCTCTTTAGAATAACCCAACTAAGCGAAATTAGTCCCATAATCTCGATAACATCATCTAAATATAAAATTCTCCATTTCTTTTCTTTTCTTTTCTTTTCTATTCCGTTAATTACCGCCAGGCGAAGCTAAATGTCAGCCGCACAAATTCTCGTGTCAATTTTTCTCTCGAAACGTTTTTTTCAATTATTCCTGCAAAACAAATTCAGATTATTTAAACAATTTCTGCAATTATATATAATAAATACTTTGGTTTGGAAACTAACTCGTCATTTCATTAAATTAAAATAACAAAAGAAATCGAAAAGCAGATTAAAAGCGACATTTTTTGTACACAAAAATTCAAAGACCCAAAAAAAAATGAAAAATTTCAATTTCGTACAATTTTCGATCTGGCAAAATCGAAACGAACATTGCTCATAAATATACTGAAAAAAATTGAATTCTCAGAAAATATTTATCAAAAAATTTAAAAGTAGCTGAGTTCTTGCAAAATATTAAATATTAAAAAAATTTCCAAATAATTAAATTTCTTCAACGAATTTTATTATTTGCGAAAATAATGGAATTCTCTCGAGAAACTGTTAAAAAATTAAATTGGAAATAATTGAATTCTTGGCAAGATGTTTATTAAAATTCGTTAAAATAATTGAATCACATTTTGAAGAATTAATTTTAATTTTCTAAAAATAATTGAATTTCTCAAAAAAAACTTTATTATTTATGAAAATAATTTAATTTTTGAGTTGAACTTTTTTTTTATTTACAAAAATAATTGAATTCTTCACAAGAATTTGACAATTTATAAAAAAAATTGCTTCAGAGAATTTTATATCAAAATTGTTGAAAATAATTGAATTTTCATAAAAAACTCTTAAAAATAATTGAATTCCTCAAAAAAAACATTATTTATGAAAATAATTTAATTTTTGAGTTGAACTTTTTCTTTATTTACAAAAATAATTGAATTCTTGACAAGAATTTTAGAATTTTTAAAAATAATTGAATTTTTATTAAAACTCATGAAAATAATTGAAATCCTAAGAAACATTTTGTATTATTTAGGAAAATATTTGAATTCTAATGAAGAATTTTTATACTTGAAAAAATAATTCAGATTGTTCAATTCTTTTAATTCTTGACAAGAATTTGAAAGTTTATAAAAACATTGAATTGTTTCGGAGAATTTTATATCAAAATTGTTGAAAATAATTGAATTTTTATTAAATCTCTTAAAAATAATTGAATTCTTCAGAAATATTTTATTATTTATCAAAATATTTTAATTCTTGCAAAGAATTTTTTTTTCAATTTTGAAATCAAAAATTGAATTCAATTCTAATTCCAATAATTAGAAATAGAATAGCGCGTTAACATGAATAACAAATAAATACTAAAAGAGAACAAAAATTTTTTATCAACTTTAAAAAGCGTATCTATGATCGAAGATGGCCTTCCACAGGGACAATGAGAGTGAGAGGACTCGGCTCAGGATGATAATAGTTTTGCGGTGAATCGAGGGATGTTAATAATTATTTGTAAGCCGCTGGTGTCTGTGGCTTCGGAGAAAATAGAGTGGTCTCAATGTATAAGGATTCTGGTGGGCAATGAGCGAACCGACAAAACGATCATCAAGAGAGAAGGAGGCAAAGAAATAACTAGAGAGAGAGAGAGAAATTACCGCTCACAAATTCTCATTATTGGGACAAAATCAATCGGCTTTTATTCCAAAGATATCGTTTCATGGAAAGAGAGAGAGAGAGAGAGATAATCCGGATGAGACTCTAGGGTAGACACTCATCGTATTTTTCAAGAACGCTTCACACTTTTACCCCCGGCAAGTCTCTTTTCATCTTATGTCCATTTTCACTTGGCGAATTGAATTTCTTTTCACAGAAATAATTTCCTCTTTCCTTCACTCTCAAAATATATCCCAATCTAGAAAATTAGAAAGAAAAACAGATTAGATCTTAAAATCAATTAAGAACTTTTATTACTATAAAGAACTTTTACTATTTTTTATTATTGTACAAATAATAAAAATTTCTCTAGAATTAGAAATTGGGAGAAAAGAAAATTTTTTTGGAAAGTAAAAAAATTCGCTTTTTTCAGGAAAAATGTTTTTTTGATATTTAAATGCACAAGAGTTAACCACATGGCAGAAAAGTCTTTGCCAAGAGTGTAGGTCATGTTTAGACACACGCGAATGCGGTTATATGGGAAGAAGAGGAATATAAACGAAGAAGAAGCGCGGACACGCGAGAAGCGGCTGTCACTTGTCATATAATTCTTAGCTTTAGCACTCGCACGAGCCCCGAAGTCAAAGACGACTTTTTTTTCCTCTTTAGTTTCCCTATACCGTAAGGAGAAGGAGTTGCCTAGGGTTTGCCATAGGTGCCAGTTATGACGTGTTTTCACCCAACCAGACGTTATTATCCGTCTCATGCGAATTCTATTTGTCAGCCACGTGTGTATACGACTTTACCACGTGTGTCACTTTCAGCTTCTCTCTCTCTCTTTTTTTCTCCCAAAACCAAATTCAAAAAAATCAGTAATTACATTATTACAATTATTTTGCAAAAAAAATTAAATCGATTTCTTGACAATTTCTTTTTCTCCCAGAATAAAAAAAAATGAGGGAAAAATCTTCTCTTAGTTACTTTCTTTCTCCCTTTACGATTATATAAATGAAACGAAAACTAAGTATATTAAAATATATACAGAATGGAAAGAAATATTTTTTTAGTCGATCAAGCGAAGTGTATATTTCAATTCAAATCACGGAGAATTCATGTGGTTCTATTATAATATCAAAGAGGGGAAATGCATCGGAAAGTGGATGAAATAAAGACAAAATCGTCAAAAGTTGTCTAGGAGGAGAAAGAGAAAAAAAGAAGTGAACATTAGACCGCCCAGCGAGATGTAAATGTCTACCAAATAGAAAGGAAGAAGTGGAAAAAAAGGGGGAGATGAAGAAGGTAAATAAAGAAGATGAAAAGAAACTACATTCGCCTCCCACTCTGTGTTTGGAGAAAAAAGAGGCACTATAGAGAATTATTGGGCGGCCAGCATAAAGCGTGTTTAGGTGCGATTTAATATTTCCAGCTACGGGCATAAAATCCCGGACTCCATCAAAATGCCACCAAAGAGAGAGAGAGGGAAAAATATTTTTTTCTCCTCTTCATTTTCCAAAACAGACAGAAATCCCTTTTCCAAAAGATTTCAATTTCTTCTCCCTAGAAATTGTAAATAGAAATTAAAATACAATTTCGGGTATAAATACAAGAAAATATTAATCAAGAAGATAAATCTACCAAAAAAAAACTAGTTTTTACAATTATTTCCATTTTTTTTGTCCCTTTTTTGATAAATTTGCCGTTTAGTACAAAAAACAAAGACAAATAGAAATTTCTAGGAATAATTTGCCATCCTTTGCTTTTCCCTTTTTTGAATGCTTGTTCGGCTTCATTTCGTTGATACGAATTTATCTTGTCACATTTTGTCTAATAACAAACGCTAAAAATTCCCAAACGTTTCAGAATTAACCCGAGATGGGGGTGGAAATTCTTGTATAACGCTTGTTGTCGTTGGCATCGAACCAACTCATTTTCGTAGTCGCGCACATTATTATACTACAATATAATGCACGCGTCGTCCTTCTTATCAAAAAACGAGCCACCGCTAACAATGTTCCAAAAAACAAAATTACAATACAAAACAAAAGCCGAGAGTTATTTCTCGGAAATAATTTTCCACTCGCTTACTCAAAATTCTTCGGCTCGAAATTCGCTTATGCAAAATTCTCTGTTGCAAAATTCTCTGATTCAAAATTCTCCGATTGTTATAAATAAAAAGGAAAAAATGCGCCTAGATTTGTCGAATGTGCAAAATCCGCGACGGACGCATCCGGAAATGGAGGCTCGTCTACACCGCAAAAATCATTCGTCACTCCCGGTTAAATCCGGTCGTAAACACCGTAAGAGAAGAAACTAATAGGAATCGCTGCGCGGGCAAAGAAAATAAAAAAAAGAGCAAAGACCAAGTCGATCATAGATTCATGATTCTAATTTCACGGCAATGCTTTTCTTTTATGCCGCGCTCACTATACAATTCAACTCGATAATTAGGAAAATTTGTTTTCTTGTTCATTAAAAATCGCCAAAAAAACGAAAAAGAAGCAGAAGAAAAATATTTAATATTCTTCCTTTTATTTCTGCAATTCGATTTTAAATCAAATTTAAATTCAAAAGATAAATAGAAACTCTTTTTTTTGCGTAATACAAAAATAAATAAAGACATAAATAATAAACAATTAGATTTAGCGTCGAATAATATTTTTTTCTCAAAAATAAAAAGAATGAAACAATTTTTTTTATGTCTCAGTCCTGAAAATATTTTTAACTCCTAAAAACCCTAAAAGTAGTAAATAAATAGAAATTATAATAAATAAATAATTACAAAAGGTAATTTTAAAAAATGCGCAAATCACGAAACTAGTTCAAAACGAAAAAGAAAAAAACCATAAAAGTAAATCCGAAAATACAAAAAAAGAAACTAGAAAAAAGGAAAGATTAATAAAGTAATATTAACAAAAAATAAAAAAGATAAAATCAATAAAAAAATCATAAAAGAAATACAAAAATCGTAAAAGAAATAAAAAAATAATAAAAGTAATCAAAAAATTATAAAACCAATAAAAAATCAAATATCGAAAAAAATAATCGAAAAGATACTAAATTACGAAAAATACAAAGAAGAAGAACTGTCGAAAAAAAGTTATAAAAATTAAGAAAGACGCTAAAGAAGAAGAAGAAGGTAGCTAATAGTACTAAAAAGCGGATTGAAACCAAAAGAAAAAAAAAATTTTTTGATACAAAGTTTCTTCCATTGACATTGATCGACAATAAATCGGGGTAATAAAAACGAGAAATTTTAATTGAAAAATCGATTGAAAGAAAGTTTTTTGGGACGAAACATCGTAAACGCGAGAAGCCAGAATATACATATTTATATTTTCTTTTTTTTTTATTTTTTGTTTCGAAGGCGGACCCCAAAAGGCGGAAAGTCAAGTTGCGAAAGTCGTATTTTACGTCAACGCGTTAATTGATCCTCGATCCTTCTTCTTTTATAAAGTGCCGCATAATTTTATTTCGCGTTGTCCTTATAAACGTTAAATTAAAAGCTGCGAGGTCGGTAGCACTTTCAGTATTATATGTGTTGTATATAGAAAAAAAAGAAGAAAAAAAAACAACACTCACTACACACAGACACCTGATGCCTCGCCTCGTCTTTTATCGGCATGTCCCGATCAAATTGGATTTGCTACCGAATTAAAACACCTGGGACGTAACGCTGCTTATAAATCTTCATCGACGTCTCGTTATTATATTTCATTCTTCAAAAATGAAAAAAAGGTAACACATTGTTTCCTAGGGACTAAAACTCTGACCCAGTTTTTTTCAAAACATTTTTTTACTTTAGTGTTCCTATTGTTTCAAGTTCAAATTTAGCACGATATTTTTGTTTCTTTTTCTTTTTCTAATTTTCTAGAATAAAATTAATCAGCGAAATAAGGAGAAGAAAATTTTCTTCGAACAGAAAACAAATTTGTCTCTTTTCGAAAATCCATATAGAAATTTAAGTTCGCGACTTGGGAAATAAACTGATTGACGTAAAATTAAAAATTTCTTCTGCATTTGTCTGAATAAGAAGAGTAATTTTAATGTGAAATTTCTATTTGGCGCAAGGTGAGGAAAAGATTCGCGTGTCGGCACGGATCAAATGGTGGTTGAAAAAAATTTCGATTGTAATAAATCAAGGTATAAATAACGAAAGGGACAGAGATGGGTCGAGAAGGTTAGTCGCGCCGAAACTGCAATCGAAATCTCTCCTGGCGATGATGCATACGAATCCTCTTTTTTTTCATTATAATATTTATTATAAAAAGTATGGAGAGCGAAGCGATCAACGGATATTAATGTCCTTCGCCCCTCGGGAGAATATCGCGCTTCTATTTTATTCGTCCTTTTATTTTTTGTTTATGCTAATTTCGCCTTCTATCAAAAATCACACTTCACAATTTACAATTCGAAATTCAAAATTTCCACTTTTCTAATAAAAAAATTACTCATTGAAAATTCTCTTTGATATAACATTCCGGACGTTTAGACTAAATAAAAACGGATATTTAGCAAAAAAAAAGGAATCGAATAAAAACAAGAGAATATTAATAAAAAAGAGAAACCGAACCAAAACGAGAATATTAACAAAAAAGAGAAACCAAACAAAAAAGAGAGGAGAATATAAACAAAAAAGACTTCCTTGAGAAAATTCGAAAACTTCTCTCCTGTGCAAGACAAAGATTCAATTCTCGTGGGAAAGTAAATTTTTGCACAATTTCACCAGAAATGTGCGCCCTTTAGGAAAATAGTCACTCATTTCAGAAAAAGAGAATGAGAGAGAGGCGCATTTATTTTTTTTTTGGAGAGAGTGACTGATTCTCCCACGCAAAAAACAGGGTCCTCATTGTCTTTAGGGAAGTTCATCATCATCATCATCATCTATGGGAAACACTTTTGACTCGAATCATATACAAATAGTGAAATCTTTGGAGCGGAAGGGGGCTCTCTTATTAACGAGGAAGCGAAACAACTCGCACCAATGTGCTAATCGAACGAATACACATTTTACCATCAAGGCACTTCTCTCTTACAGACAAAATGCATACACACAATCCGGACATTTTTTTTTTATTTCACGAGACTCGTATAATATTCTCCGTGTATATATATTCATGTATTTGAACCACCGATAATTCTGTTATAAAGATGCGAGCAATTTAATGGTCGTCATCTTTTTTTCTTCTCTTTTTTTTCTCGAATCTCCTTTCGACGAAGAGAGTAGAAATCAATAATATTAGGTAGCGTGTATCGACACAGAAATGTTAAATTTAGCATATAAGAATTCGCTAATTCGATAATTTAATTAGAGTCTGAATTACCACGATGATGAATTTCCACGTGAGCTAAGTGAATTAGCGAATCAAAGTTTTATGCCGTTAGCATTGAAATTTGCGCAAAAAAAAAATGTCTGGACTATGCCTATTTTTTATCAGGTCAGGTTCGGAGAATTCAATTTCTATTTTCGCCGAATAGAAATAAAATTCTTCTGTTAATTAATTTTTCAGTTCATTTTCATATTTTTCAGAAAACGTTTTGTAGGTAAATTTTGATATTAAATCCAAATCGAAATTTTTGTTGGTCAGTAATCGCAGTCGAAGAATGAAATGGAAAATTTTCCACAGATGGAATTCGATGTCTGAAGACCATTAATTATATCGTCCTTCGTTTGTAATTATTGAAAATATATTCTATTCAAGCATATCTTATCTCCTGGGTTTGTTTCATCATCAATTTTGAAGATTAATCTCAGCTCGTTATAGTTCTTTATTATAGCGAGCGAAAGAGAGAGAGAGAGAGAGAGAGAAAAAAAAGCGACGAAAATAAAGAAGACGCTATTTACATCCTTTAATATCTTCTAATATTAAAAATGAATTTCTCCCCCCGTCAATTTTCTCCTCTGGACTGAAGATATTAGAATTAGAATTCGTTTCTCCTTTCCTTCAGCTTCGTAAAATCTGAATGGAAGAGTGTTACTAATTTTCCCTCCTGATATATCCCAATCGGTAAAATTTTTCATTCACTTGGTTGCTACCACTTTTTTTCAAAAACATAATCGAGCGTTTAATAAAAGGAATGGACTCACCAAAGAGAATAACGATGAATTTTCCACATTTTTCTCTCTACATAAATCAATTCCACAAGAAGACGATTCTCTTACCTGAAAACAAAATAGAGAAAATTAGTTTTCTAATTAAAAAAAAGAACTTAATGAAATATTATTCAAAATTTAAACCTTTTGAAATTCGACAATTTACAAAAATATTATGATATAACATGAAGATGTCGATCACTTCGACTTTTGTAATAATTAAATATGACCGAGTACTTTATAAAATTTCTAACTAATTTTCTTCTTCAAATCAACTATTTTTGAAAAATAATTGCGTTAAAACGTTTGAAATAATAATAAAATTTAATTTACAAAAATCCACCTAATTTCAACAGAATTGAAATTAAGTTTAAAAAAAAAAAAAATTTTTTTTACAAAAGTTGATTAAAAATTTAGAAAACGATTGAATTCTTTCGAGAAAATTTAATAAAATTGTATTAAAAATTATTGAATAAAAAGGGAATTGAATTCAAATTGAATAAGAGTAACAAAATTGAATTCTTGTGAAGAATTATATTATTTATCGAAAGAATTTAATTACAGAATAAAATTTTATTGAAATTTTCGAAACAAAAAACTTTCATTTAGTGAATCGTCACTTAATTATATTATTAATTTGTTATATACTATGATCAACAAGATAACAAAAGAAAAAAAAATTCTTCTCCAATTCTGATAATAAATTAATAGAAATTACAGAATAAGAAACGATTCTATAAAGATTGTATTACATCTGTAATACACGTAAGTATCTAAGAAGGATATAAATCATGAAAGAAATCACTTTTAGTGCTGTTTAAGATAATAGTAAATCCTAATCGTACAGGAGAGTGAAGTGAAGATATGTGTGTATTATAATAGATCGCGTGAAGCATGCGAGGATGCGGAGTATTTCACGCAGGAGCGATCACACACGAATCCTTATTTGTCGCTTAGAGCAATAAAGAGAAGACAACACAGAGAAGAAGAGCCCAATTCGACACGCACAATTTCTATAATTCTCATTTTAGTTTCAGAACGTTCAGAGAGAAGGAGGAGGACGACGACGAGGAGGAGCAGATGAAATAAGAAGAAGGACAATATAACGCTAATCCGGCAATAAACGCATCTGAATCCGAGCCAAGTTTATCTTATTATGTAAACAACCGAGGCGTATATATGATAAAACTAGAATTAGACTGACCGTGTAGTCGACGCATTAAATCTGATAAATTGTCACACATTTACTCTCTAAATAATGAGATTCAACAACTTTTTGCTCGCCGCACATTTCCTCAGGGGTAATACAAATTTTCCTTAATACTCAAATTACTCTCCTATTAATCAAGATCAATTTTCGTCGCAAGAAATTTTGTTTTTATTCAAACACTTAGTCACACTTGTTGCAACTCTTCTTTTTTCGAAATTGTAACTATTTATTTCATCGATAAATTCCCTAAAAGAAAAAAGAAATTAATTTTTAATTTTTAATTTCCAAAATAGAAATAATTTTACAAGACAAGAAAAAAATCGAAGAATATAGTCCATAAAATACGAAACGAGAACCAATAAAATTTTAATACAGAGAGAGAGAGAGAGAGAGAATAGAAGATAAAATGAATATAGAAATTAATATAAAATCGTTGGGTCAAAATTTTAATTTACAACACAAACTGTATATTTTTTTCTCCAATACGAAAAAGTCAACGATCTTTGACAAGAGGTGTTGATCCACTCGAACAATGTTGGCTAGCATTGAGAATGCACCATAAAAAAGTCGAGGAGACTATCGATCGTAAAAATGCTACTTCGATTTGAATCGGTTGTTATAATGGAGAAGAAGGGAAAAAAGGAAGAAGGCTTGACCAGAAACTTGATTTCGATCTTATATAGTAGAGAGAATATGAGAGGTTAGGAAAATTTTACGATCATATGATGACCGAACTACTAAAAAGCCAAGTTTACGTGATGGGAGTTTCTCTCTCTCTCTCTCTTTCTCTCTTAAGAGCGAACGATATTATTAATAATTTTAATAGCGGCGGCCCTCACACATCGCCATTGCCATAAAATCCCTGCTGAGGTGTTGCGGCTAGTTGACGTAACAGAAAAAAAAGAAAAGAAACAACGAACTCTACTTGTGGCCTATATTCCCCTTTTTTCAAGAAGCTAACGGCAATTTTTTTTTTATTAATACACCGAAAAAAATCACAATCAAAGATCAAATTGAATTACAACATGAAAACATTTTTTATTTTCCCTACAATCACTCACAATTTTTTGTTTCTTTTTTCCTTTCAATTTATTATTAATTTTTCCATTATTTCGATAAAGTGCAATTATTTAAAGTAAATAGAAAACAAAATAATTTTTTACTTTCTCGAAGTAACAAACAAAAATAAAATAAATTGAAAGGAAAAAGACGATGTCAAAAATCAAGAAGAATTTTGTCAATCGATTTCCTCGACAAAAAAAAAACGTTGCAGAGAGAACAAAAATCGGAAATTTATACTTTTTCCAGTAAAAACTCAAGGTTTTTCCATTCGGGAAAGAAAGGAAAAATTTTTATTACAAAGATCTTTTTGAGACAGTTTCGATACGTTTATATAGAAATCCCTGGAAATGGTGGTAGACGATTGAAAATTATTCGAGGAGCGAGAGAATCGACCTTGGAATGCTTCACGAGAGCCAAACGCCGACAAAATGTCAGATGCCTATTTCCTGATTGTAAATTGCATCCAAAACTCTACGTCCGCCTTCTGCAAAAATAAGTCAAATAAATATAAACAAATAATAATTACATAAAATAATACTGAGGCCCTATTATCATAATTTCAAAACAATAAACATCATATTTTTAGTGCATTTAGGATTTTATTACAAAAAAAAAACTGGACCGATTACAAAAAAAAGGACCAAAAATTAATCAAACCTTAAAAATAACTAAACATCAATCAAACTAAAAAATAGGAGTAAAGAAGAAGTTTAATAAATTACAATCACTAATAAAAACTATTTTGAAGAAAGAGCAGAAAATAAAATTATTTTCAAGAAAGACCACAGAAAATAAAACTGTCAGAGAAGAATATTCTCGTAAAAAAAGGGATGATTCGATTTTTTTTGTACACATTCCCGATATGAACTGCAGAAATGCGAATGAGAAATCTTTTTGTTTGCAGTGCATAAATTTGTCGAAAATAAACTGACAAAAATAGTACAATAATAATGTGAAGGCGATTCCTTGGTCAACTCTTTTCTCCCTCTCTTTCAAACTTGAATTCACTCGCACTGAACAGTCATTCACCGAACAAAAATTTATGACTCGTTTTAATATTTTTTATACATATATATATAAATAAAAATCGAGAGTAATAAAAAAAAATTTAACACCCGTGACCATTACGTCGAGTTCAAAACGAATCACTGAGAAACTATTTCTTCTATTTTATTTCCTTAACTTCACTCCTTGTTTTATTGGAACTGAAAAAAAAATATTTACTGCGTCGCAGTTGGAATTAATTTTAATGACAAAAATTCTTTTTATAGAAAATATCAATCGAATCATTTCGAAGTATTTAAAATTAAAAAAAGGTTATTAAAAAAATATTTTGTCTAAATTATTTCTTACTTCACTTCGTTTTTACCATGTCACTTCACTTTTTAATTTTTCAAATTTACCGTCGAAAAATGGAATCAAAAATACTATTTTTTTAAAAGTATTTAATATAAAAACAAAATGTTTAAAAAAAATATCTTTAGAAACGAATTAAAAAATCAATGGAAAAGTGCTTTTAAAAGTTTATTCAAAAAAGTAAATTAAACGAAATTTAAAAAACTACCTGCAAAAAAAATGTAAAAATTAATTAACAAAAAAAAATTTATGAAAGTGGACTGGAAAAATAAATTTCCCAAAAATATTTAAAATCCCGCGTATTTAATAGAAAATTGACAAAAATGTATTTAAGAAAATAAACCGTGAAAAATATTTTTGAAAGCGTTTTGAAAAGAAATTAAATAAAAAAAAATTAGACTAACGTAAAAAAATAAATTAAAATTAAAAAAATGGAGACAAACATAAATATATTAAAGTAAAAAAAATTGAGACTAATGTAAAAAAATAAATTAGAGAAAAAAAAATTGAGACCAATGTCAAAAAATAAATTAAAGCGAAAAAAAATTGACAACAATGTAAAAAAATAAATTAAGGAAAAAAAAATTGAGACCAATGTCAAAAAAATAAATTAAAGAAAAAAAAGTACACAAACCATTCGAAGTTGATTGTCACCCGTCTGCAATTTCGTAATACTCCCTGAGTAATGTTCCGGCGATAGCATCGTGCAATTATTATTCTATAAAACAAATAAAAAACAAAAAAAAATATTTAAAAACAATTTCACTTAGATAAATATATTTAAAAAAAATTTTTTTTTAGTTGCTTAAAGCAACGAAATAAATTAATAAAACCAAAAAAAAAAACACCACGAAATTTAGAATTTCACTCGCGAATTTACAATTTTTTTTTCATTTTTTTTGTTTACTTTTTTTAAAATAATATTAAAAATAAATTAACATCGGCCCAAGGACGAATTTAAAATGAAAAAAGAAAAATTTTGAAGAGAGCCCCGGCGATGAAGCACGAAGCGTGCCATTGGTTCCAGGCCGATCATTCAACTGACGTTTCGAAATTCCGAAGAGAGCCCCAGAGGGGTTTTCGAGTCAGATAGAGGACTCTCTTCTCTCTTTTTTTCCTTTTCTCGAATCTACATTATGATCTATGATAGGGTAGTTCCAAGGTCCCCCCTCTACTCTAGGAATCATCCTCTTGTGTTTGTGACAAACCACCTGAGAAGAATCATCATAGCTATGAGTAAAATAACCTTTTTCTTCATTATTGTTATATTGTTTTCCCTTCTTTTATGTATATATACTTTTGACTAAAATATTCGCCATTAACGAAAAACTAATCGCAAAACTCCCCCGGTGGTCCTAGACTCGATAATAAATATCTTCAATACATATTCTCTGGCAAAATTCAGAATCGTTTTAAGAACAGACAAATATTAATTGACTAATTTACAAGAAATATTGAAAAAGGGGCTGAAATAGTCAATTTTGGATTTAAATTACTCTTTATTTCAGAATTATTTTTAAAATATTTAACATTTTTATTAGAAAAAAATCTTTTCGAACATTCGAATTTTTTTCTAAATATTTTTAAGATTACATTCATTAAAGTGAGCAAACAAATAAATTGAATCTTTCGTAAAGAATTATATTTTTTATTACAAAATATATTTTCTAATTAAATTCATTTCAAATCGAATGCAATCCATTTGAATTTATTCTAATCAAAGTCAATTTTAATTTATCTAATTATAATTGAAAATGAATTTCAATTCTAGTTACAATTATTTTAATCAAATTCGATTATTAAATTATAATTCAATTAATTCAACTACAATTCAAATTTAATTTAAATATTTTATTGCAATTCAATTCTAATTTATATAATTCTAACCCAATTCCATTTTAATTCATATAATTCTAATGAAAATTCATTTTAATTCAATTCATTTCAATTACATTCCAATAAAAAAACAATTATAATAAAATTATTTCGAAAAAATTTTTGACTGGAAATATTGAAATAATTTAAATTAAATATTAAATATATTGAAATATATTTCAAAAAAATTTTTAATATCAAAAAATAATTGAAAAACATTGAAAAATAATTTAAATATCGAAGAATGTTGAACAATAAATGTAAAAATAATTGAAAATCAAAATATAATTGAAATATCAAGAAACAATTGAAATATTGAGAAGTAATTCAAAATATTGAGAAATTATTGAAAAAAATGGAATAATATCGAACAAAAATTAAAAAATATCGAAAAATAATTTAAATACCAAGAAATAATTGAAAATAACAGGAAGTAATTGAAAAATGTCAACAAATAATTGAATAGTATAGAAAAAAAATGGAAAAATCGATAACTATTCAAAAATATTGGAAAATTTTTGAATAATCGAAAACTATTAGAAAATATAAAAAAATATTTGAATAATATCGAAAAATATTTAAATATAATTTAAATATAATGGAAAATGTTGAAAAATAATTGAAAAACAAAGGAAAATTGTTTAAAAATCGAAAACTACTGAAAAATATCTTTAAATAATTGAATTGTTTAGAAAAATAATCGAAAATGTAGAAAACTATTTGAAAAATCGGTAACAATTAAGAAATATTGACAAACAATTGATAAATACTAAAAATAATTGAAAAATACAGAACAACATTTCCACAAGAAGTAAAAGGAAGCAGATTCCTCAAGCCTATAAATTATATATTACAAGACTTTTATGTAATAAATGAAGAATGCGTTTAAAGATAAAATTACATTGTAACCCTTTTTTTCTACAACTATAATAGTCTTATTATTATTTTTCTTTTATTAAAAAAAAATAATAAACAAATAAATAAAGGTAAGACCGTATTCTACAGTAACGAAAAAAAGAAGGAAAACTTTAGTAAACTCATAATACATATCGATCATCAACGCTTCCCTGTACTTATGTGCACTTTCCAAGAAATATCTGCATCTCGAATGCAAACATCTATGGGTACTTTGAATATTGCATGTGCAAAGGAAATTTCGATTCTAGGAATAAGCCTCTTACAAGCAAGGATTATATTGCCCAGATGCATATGTTGAGATCAGGAGGAATCGATATGTTCAAAGAATATGAAAATAATAAGCCAAAGAAATAGCAGAAATCACTAACAAAAAACTATTTCTCCTCTCCACATTATATTTAAAATTCATTCCGACGATTATGTTTTTACGATTTCTCTTAGATATTATTCTCCTTCTTTTTAAAAATAGTCTCCTTTTTCTCCTCTGTTTTTTTCCTTTTTCTCCTTGTTTTCCTTTTTTTCCTAACATCTCCAATTTTCAGGGAACAATCATCGAAACTGTAATTGAATTTATAATTATATCGGATTTCAATTATTATCCATAATAGCGAAACTAGCACAACACGAACGATCGTTCCTAACTGCCACTGAGAATCTAATTCAAATTATTTCAATTTACCAACAATTTTAATTTCCCACCCTTTTACAATTCAAAAACATATTTTTTAATATTTTCTAAAATCTTAAAAAAATGTACTACAATTTAATAGTTATTTTATTATAACTTTAATTTAATTTACTTTAATTTACGAAAATTGATTAACACTTTTTTTGTACTTTAAAAAAAAAAAAATTTAATTAAAATTAATTTCATAATAATACGAATGACAAGAATTAATAAAAAAAAAGAAAGAAAATTACTACAAGTTTTTGAAAAAATAATTTCCTTTGAAAAAATCGAACTAAAAATAAAAATCGTAAACTCTCAAGTCGCCTTCATTCATAAATCCATTCTCAATTTCAGGTGAAAAATCCAAAGAGACAGAATTAAAATCTCCTCCTAACAATAGCACAAAGTAGCCAGTAAACAAAAATCCTTCCAAGAAGATCTCAAACTTAAGAGAATGGTCAACTAACTTCCGGTTGAATGAGCCAAGAAAGACGTGAATTGCAACAAAGTGTAACAATTTTAAAAGAATTTTTTTTTTATCCCGAAAAATCCAACATTCATGAATTCTATACAGCCGACAAAGTTTCTTTTTCTCTACTCTGGAAAAAAAAAATTTTCTATTTATTCCAAGAAAAGCAGATCGAGCAGAAATCGAAAAAAACATCTGTGTGTGTCTCTCTCTCTCTCTCTCTCACTCGTCTCGGTGGGGAAGATGGAAAATCAACGAGTTTTAGATTTTTGGCAGGACCTTCCTCAATAATATCGAAAACATTTAATATTTCCAGTGAGTCCCTTCTCTGACGATTCATATACCTGACGATTTCTAATCCCGTTTTTCAAGTACACACAGATTCATTTTGTTAGACCCTAATTTTGTACCTGAATGAAAAGCAAAAACAATTTTAGAGAATAATTTATTACTTATAAAGCCTTGCCACATTGTTTAACTCCCCCTTCTTTCCTATGGGTTGTCGATGATTTTTCGCGCGTTTTCCCCGATAATTTTTGAGTCAAGGTTGTCTTTCAAGAATTATCGTTAGATTAACATCTTTCTTGCACAGTGTGGGCATAATTTTTCTATGAAAAACTATTCAAAATCATCAACCCATGGCGCCGGTCATTTTATACATTGAGAAAAATTCACAAATTCTTAAATACATTAATAACCATAAAAATACTGATAATATCACTCAATAATATATTAATAATACTAATACTAACATAAATAAAAATAATAATATAAAAATAATTATATAATTAAAGTATTAATATTAAAGTATTAATAAAATGAATAATAATTAATAATAAAAAAATTATTAAAAGAAAAAAAATTATTTTAATTTTAAATTCGCTACATAAATTTAAAAAAATAAAGAATAATGAAAATAAGTTATTCCTAGCAAATTAATTAATTGCACAAATTTATAATACAACTCTTGCAAGTAATTCAATTATCTCCTTCAATTCTTCGTTACAATTCAATTATTTGACTTTAATTAAATTTATTTCTTTTATTCAATTTAAAATTTAAATTCCATTAGTTTTCAATTCAATACATTTTTGTACACTTTTAATAAAATTTTTCCGAAAATTTAGTTAAAGAATTTTGATTAAATTTCAAACAAAAAAAAAGTTTAATTTTTTTCAAAAATTTTAATAAAATTCAACGCAACAATTAAACTTTTTCGATAAATAATGTAATTCTTCACAAGAATTCAATTTTTTTTTATCTTTATTCAATTTTGTTATGGTTATTCATTTTCAATTCAATTCGCTTTATATTCTTTAATGTTTAATACAATTTTAAGAACATTTCTCAAAAGAAAATAGAATACAATTATTTTTTGAATTTTTAATAAATTATTTTCAAAAAATTCAATTATTTTCTAAAAATTGAATAAAATTTTTCACATAACTTCAATAATTCTTTTAATAAATAATAAAATTCTTTAGAAGAATTGAATTATTTTGATTTTAAAACTATTTTTACTGTTACTTAATTCGAATTCAATTCGGTTCGTAGTCAATAATTTTTTATAAAATTTCTCGAAAAAATTAATTGTTTTCAAAAATTTTAATAAAATTCTTCAAACGAATTCAATTTTTTTTTTAAATATAATAAAATTCTTTGACAAAATTCAGTTATTTATTTTTCAGTTTGAATTCAATTCATATTTAAATCAATTATTTTATCCATAATTTTAATAAAATTTTGCTAAAGAATTCAATTTTTTCTACAAATTTTTATAAAATTTCCCCAAAAAGGTTCAATCATTTTCAAAAGTTTGAATGAAATTATTCTTAAGTATAATATTAAAAAAAAACACCAACAAAAATTAATTATGTACCAATTAATTTTTAATACTAAAAAACGAAAATTCATATGAAAAAATATCTTCAGCACAAATTAAACAATTTTTTCCCACTGTAAAAATTATAATTTTTGAGAAAAGTTTTGAAAAATCTCCAAATTCTTCACTCAAACAATTTTAATCTCATTTGAAGGGTAAAAAATAGTATTAGGATTTAATTTATGAGAGCATTAATAAAAAAAATAAAAAAATTTCCTACCATCAAGTAGAAGAAGGAGAAGAAGGAGATGAAGAAAGAAAAGAAAGATTTGAAAATAATCTCGGCGCCATATTTGGGACATATAATATTAGACTACTAGGGTGACTACTAAAGAATGACAAGTTCCTCAAGAGGAAAAAAATGTGATTAATCAAGACCCAAGGTCCGGGATAATGCCAAGAACCAAAAAAAGAAGAAGAAGAAGAAAAAGGTATTAACGTTCTTCGGAATCAGGCTAGAAAGACGAATACAAATTAGGTACCAAGGCCCCTTTTGTTAGACAAAATATAATGACGCAGAAAAACCAGGATAATGAAGATTCTATTTAACCCCCTGTTTTCCTTTTCACAACTCGAAAGATAAAATGCACTTGTTTGCTACTTTTCGGATTTTTCGATAATATCTCTCACTTCGCCATCAAAGATCGCAGTAAAGAGATTACAGAATTTCGAAGAGAGGAAATATTTCGAAAATTTGACATCTTTCCCCCTCTGTTTATTAAAAATTAATTATTTTTTTTATTAATAAACAAAGAAGAGGCGGGAATCGAAATCCATTTTAATTCCAAAATTGAACAAAATTAAAGATCCATTCAAAATACAATGGAAAAATTTTCCAAAAATTAGAGAAGAAAAAAAAATCTCCTTTTTAGAAAATTGTAAACAGCGTTTAATAGCTGTTTTCTCGGTACAAAGGTGGAAAATAATCAGCTTTTAATAATCACAATGAACCTTTCACTTTTGTCTAATGTAATTATTTGGAAAAATATTTCGTCAGCAATTTTTTTCCTCCCCTTCTCTTTCTCTTTCTCTCTCTCTCTCTCTCTCTCTCTTTCACTCAATATCAAGATTTCAAATCTCCTTTGCCAAGAGTGTATCTAGATATCGTGCTGCTTCAAAGAAACTATTATTATGAGTCAGAGACTTGGCCGCAATAAAGTCATTAAAGTCATTTCTTCAATAAATCAATTTCTTTTCTCATATTAAGAAGCCTTCGGTCGATTGTTGCCAATGCGGTGACAATTTCGAAAATTTACCAATGTCTGTGCCTGGAAAATATAAAGAAGATTTATTTTTACTCAACAAGTAAATTATATTATTGGCACAAAATAAAATTCAATTCACAATCAATCACAAAATTTTTATACCAGCTTTTCCAATATTCAAAATACATTTGGAATAAATTCGAAACTAATTCGGAAAATATTTGGACAAATTTGGAATACAATTCGGTAAATATCTGAATAACTTGGAATACAATAAATCAAAAAACATCTGGACACTTCCGAATACAATTCGTCAGACATATGCACAATTTCTTCTTTCTCGAAAAACGTGCGAATAAAAGAAAAAACAAAAAATCGAGACCAGGAATGAAATTAAATTATCAAAAGTCAACGATGACGACGACAACGACGACGACGACGACATTTGTGAATATTTTAACTGACACATCTTCCTGTAGATCAATGCATACAAAAAAACAGAAGAGAAAAAACGCAAATGGGACTTGGGAAAAGGTTATAAAAGGTCCATAAATATTTACCAAGTACCGATGAGTGAGCCTACTAAAATTCCCTAGAATTGATTCACAGACGTGACGCCGCAAACGTTCTGTTAGCTTTTCAAATTATACCTGAATGTATTTACTTTAAAAATTAACTATCACCTGAAAAGCAGACCCTTAATAATACACATCGCGACTCTCGAAAATATACTTTGTTTTCTAATTTTTATAATAATAATAAAATAATATACTCGAAAAATATATGAAACCAAAATAAAATTCTCAATTTTTCCCCGCAACTTTTCCCTCTTTTTTCCCTAAATCCTAAATGAAAATTTGTTCTAAAAAGATTTATTTCAGGAAAATATTTTTCAACAACAAAATTTTCTTTATTCAATTTAAATTCAATTTGCATTCAATAAAATAATTTTTAACAGTTAATAAAATTTATCGGTGAGAGTTTAAATATTTTCAGAGTTTTTAATAAAGTTCCATGAAAAAATTCAATTATTATCGAAATTGGAATAAAATAAATTGAATTCTTGTCAAGAATTCAATTTTGATAATAAAAGTAAAAATTCTTTACAATAATTCAATTTGTCTTTGTTACTCAATTTAAATCCGATTCGTATTCAAGTAAATAAATTTTAATACAATTTTAATAAAATTTATCGGAAGAATTCAATTATTTTCAATTATTTGACACTTAAATTTTTATTTCCTTTAATTATGCTTAATACAAATTTAGTAAAATTTCTTGAATCAATTCATTATTTCTAAAAATTTTAATAAAATTCTTCGCAACATTCAATTATTTTTGCAAAAATAAAATTATTCTAGTTTTATTCAATTCAATTATTTTTTTTAAAGAAAAAAATTTGATAATAAAATTTGATTCAAGAATTAAATTGTTTTAGATTAAAAATAAAGAAAGTGATAAAAATTATAATAATTTTGTAACGAAATGTAACACATTAAAAAAATATAATAAAACTAAAAATTTATTCACAAAAGAGTAAAAAGATAACAATTTATAAAAGCACAAATAAAAAACACAAATAAAATTTAATTACACTCAATTAATAAATGATAGAAAATACTTCGAGAAACAAAAAAGAATAAAGTAAAACGAAGAAAAGAAGGGAAAAGTACAAAATAATTTCCCTTTTTTGAAAAAACAAACGATTTACTATTCAGAAAGTGCTCTCCTTAACGTGTCAAGAATGCGAATATTATTAGGTGTTAAAGTAAAAAGAAAAAACCGAAAAGAACTCTCTTTCAACGAATAGGCGCTCTTTTGATAAAATGCAAAAATAAAAAAAAGTCAAAGAAAAGAAAAGAAATGAAAAATGAAAATAAAATTAACAGCTGACCAGTTTTACCAGCCATATTCAGAAACGAAAGAGAGGCAAAGTGCATTCTTCGAAGGGTTCGTGCTCCAACTAAAGTGCCTTAAGTACCTGTGAAGTGCGTAAATAAGTACCAAGTAAGTAGGTACGTACAAAAGGAATAAGTACACTGCCACTAATATTCTCCAAAGATGCATGCCTACCCACTGTATAGAGTATATAAAATGTTCCTCACGAACAATTCAAGAAAATCACTAAAAAAAAAAAAAATCTCAAGAAAAAAGAGGTATTTCTCCCTTCTTTTCTCTCTCACTCTCTCTTTCTCTCAAAAGTGATTTTAAATCACTTAAACCATGATTATTTCCTTAAACACTTTTCAAAGAATATTTCTGATATTATTTTCGGAATTTTTTCTCTCCTCATAACCTTGAGAAGAAGAAGAAGCAACAGAAGAAAAAAAATAATCGTAAAACAGACTTTTTGCGCATTTTCATTGATTTCAAAAATTGGGGCTGTAAATTTATATATACACACACATAGAATCATTGTAGGAAAAAGGTCCTTTCAAAATATTACTTCCAGATTTTTTTTTCTGACCTAGCCAAAAACCGATTTTCTTCAATAGTTACATCTGTATCCCTTATATATATATTGAATTATTATTTGTAGTTGTAAATCTTTAAGTCGAAATTTAAAAGTATCTTTATGATACTCTAATATGTATCGTAAAGAAATCCTTCATAATTTTCTATTCTCAAAGTTTAGGTTCATTTGACAATTATTATATTGACCCTATATAGATGTCCTTTTTTCGAACTCGGAATTTATTAAATTTTAATTATTATTCCTATTATTAGCCAAGCAAATAAAGTTCAAAAATTTTTCCAAAATAAACGAAGAGTTTTATGATTTTAGTCGATATTTTACTGTTATTATTGCTTCTTATTTATTGTGTTCCATAAATGGAATGAAATTGCGAAATCAATTTCGTTTATAGAGGGAGAAAACGAATTCTGTTAATTCTTTGCAAATTAAATTTTTATTTCAATTTATTTTATTAATTTTAATGTTAACTTCAATTCTAATTTTAATTTTAATTTTACAGAGACGATATTTTCAAGTTAGAAGTTTTCGAAGTTAAAAAACAACAAAGACAAAATCCGGGAGGAAAGTTTAATCATCAGTAACTGATGTTTGAAAAGAGATGCGAAAGAAGTGATAATTAAACCTTACTTTGCGAAAATTTGGGAAAAAAGTCGAGAGAAGAAAAGTTCGCGGTTCAAGTTTCAAACCCAGAGGCGAAAATAAAATAAACCTAAGAAAGAAAAACTATCGCGTGATTAATGATCAAGTATTTAACACTATTCACATAAATGCGACATAAACAAAAAATTTGTCACAATTTCGAAAAGAAAAATAGTCGACAATCTTCCAAGTCTTATCATTTTTGCCCTTTTAATTGCATTTTAGTTTTGGAATAATAAAAGGACAAAAAATACAATGAAAAATGAACTACTAATAAAAATTGAAAAATTACAGACTCAAAAATAATAAAAAAACAGAATAACAAACAAAACAAATAAATAAAAAATAGAAATTAAAAAATTATACACACGAAAAAACAAAAAAATACAACTAAAATAAAACAATAAATCCCAAATTGAAAAATTATACGATCATCAAAATCCCCAAAATAAATTATACACAACAAAGAAAAACATTTTTTCATAGATAGAAAAAAAAAATTTTTTTTCTAAACCTTTTTATAAGAGTTGTCTATGATTTCAAGGAAATGAGTATATAATAAATGTGAAATATAAAATAAAGCGAGTTAGTAAGTGAATGAATAATATAGAGAATAAGACAGAGAGAGAGAGAAAGAGAGGCACGAGAAATTAAATATTTGATCGTCCCATTTTTTAGAAGTTAAATTCCCTGGGCACATTTTTCACCTGTAAGTTTATATACGGTGAAGACGTCGGTGTTTGATTGGCCGGTAATAAATGAAAGAAAAGATAACGGCAGCGTTTCTGTTTTGAGTGCCTGTGTTTGTGTGTGTGTGAGCGTTTGGATGAAACAAGAGAGATTATCTGATTAATTGATTAGGGAGGTCTCTGAAACCGCCCCTTACATTACACGCTCCACGTCGGTCATTAAGCGCGAATGCGCAATAGAAAAGGGTGCACACGAACACACTGCACAAGATTAAATACCACTTTATACAACACTATTCCCACTTTGGATATACAAGAGAGAAGAAACTGTTAGCCATCATCAAGAAACCCCCCCAAGTGGTCAACAAACCATTTCCAAAATCAATTTTTTTCTCCTTTTTCGAATATTTAATATCATTACCTATATTTTTTGTATTAATGTCGCAATAATAAGAATAATAATAATACTAAGTTAGAATATTATAATTATTATAAAATATTTTCGAAAACAATTTTTCCTTCTTTTTTGAATGTTTTCCATTTAAACATGACAATAATTATTATTTCCTAATTTTTGCACTGTCACAATAATAATAATTTACTAAATTACTATTATTTTTATATTAACACCACAATAATACAAATAATAATAATATCAATAAAAAATACTCGACGAAGAATACAATTAATTTCTAACAACAAAGTGAATAAAATTGAAGAAAAGAAAAAAAATTTATTTATTCCTCGCAGCTTATTGCGACAATTCGAAACTAAATCCACCAAAAAATTCGTTAAAATACAAACATGTTTTTTCAATTATTATTCAGATATAAATGTATCAAATGCAAAATTTCGAGAACAGCGTGAATTCGACGAAAAAAGTCTTTTGTTTAAGATCAGCACCACTGCCACCATCATCATCATCATAGGTTTTTGAAAAAGAAAAGAAATGAAAGCAAATGATCCATCGAGACCCCGAAGGACCTTGCGCTAAACAGTAAACGACACACGTATATATATATAATACGCGAAAGCAGAGGCGGGAAAATATTTAGCGGAGCTAAATGTTAGTCTCGATTCCGAGTAGGCATGAGCCATAAAATGGTGATGTACGCCAACCGGGCTCAGATCAAAGTCGCGGCTTTCAAACAATGTTAACTGTTGACCAAGCTCGCCTTTCGACTTATTCGCGTTATTCACTCCGGTTACGAAGAGAGCGTGGCGGGCATTTTTTTTTCTCTCCCTCTCTCGCCCTAGCATATAATGCACCGCACGTGCACAAAAGAAACTCTTAACCAGCCAAACAACGAAATGCGATTTCAGGTGATTTTCGATTATTCTCTCATTTCTCTCTGTTTCTTTCTCTCTCATTTTCTCTCTCCTTCCGGAAATACTAGAACATTTAATTATCAATTATTAGAAATTTTGTAATTATTAATGAATTTCAAGTGACTTTCAATTTATTCTACATTTCCTTCTCCCTCTCTATTTTTCTCTCGGCGAAAGCTTTAGAACAGTCAATTATTAATCAATAAAAATTTATTAATTAATCATGATTTTTGATGCCAGAAACACTAGAACGTTCAATTACTAACAATTAAAAAAAAACTAATAATTATTCATTTTTTAATGTTTTCAAATTTAAAATTAATTTAAGTTTGAAAATCATTGAATTCTTGTAAAGTATTTACGAACAAATTTTTTAAAAAATTAAATTAATTTCAAGAATGTTATGACAATTTTTTTTTATAATTTAATTCTTTTGAGAAAATTTAATTAAAATTGTAATTGTATTGAAAATAATTTAATCCGTAGCAAGATTTTTATAAAAATTCTTTAAAATAATTGTATTCATTTTAAAGAATTTAATCCAAATGGAAATAATGGAGTTTTTTAAAATAATTTTTACTAAAATGTTGACAGTAATTGAATATAAGTAGAATTTCTTTTAAATTTTTTAAATAATCGTGTCTATTATTAATTGTAAATAATGATTTTCCTATTCATTACATTTCGTAAAACTAATTAAATTTTTTAAAAATAATTGTAATTGAAAATTTTGAGAATAATTAACATTTACAAAGAATTTGATTAAAAATTTAAAAGAACAATTGAATTGTTTAGAAAAGTGTTATTACAATTTTTTAAAAACAATTAAATCTGATAAAGAAATTTTATTAAAATTATCTTGAAAATAATTGAATTTCTCAAAAGAATTTTACTATTTACAAAAATTATTAAATTATTGCCAAGAATTTTACAATTAATAAAAAAAAGTTAAATTGTTTCCAGGAATTTTATCAGGGTTAAATTTTTATTAAAACACTTGAAAATAATTGATTTTAAATAATATTTTGAAAAATATAGTTTTTCAAACAAGTTTATGAAAATTTTATAGAAAATATTTTAATTTTTCTAACACATTTCACTATTTACGAAAATAATTGAAGTCATCTGAAGAATATTTATTAAAATATTTTAATTCATGAAAAAAAATTTCTTATTTGTGAAAATAATTGAATTTTTTTGAAAGAATTTTATTAAAAATTTTGAAAATAATTATTTTGTTAAAATGATTTTATTAAAATTTTTCAAAATAATTGAATTTATATTAAAATTATTGAAAATAATTAAATTCTTTTGGAGAATTTTATTAATTAAACAGAAATATTTTAATTCTTGACAAGAATTTTCTTATTAATAAAAATAATTGAATTCTTGTGAAAGATTTTACAGTTAATAAAAAATAATTGAATTGTTTCGAAGAATTTTATTTAAATTTTTGAAAATAATTGAATTTATATTTAAATTCTCAAAAATAATGGCATGAAATTAATATTTTTTTAAATAAATGTATTTTTTCGAGAAATTTTATTAAAATTGTATTGAAAATAATAATAAATAATGCTAGTAATTAATCAATTAAAAGTGAATAATTGATAAATAAAAGGAAACCAACTGATAAATGAAAATAAATAAAACGTAAATAAAAATAAATGAAAGAAATTGCATTGATTAAAATTTCAAATATTAATTAGTTTTATGTATAGAAAGAAATTAATCAATGCTTTTTAAGCAAATAATAATCGATTGAATGAGAGTTGAATAATCGCGCAGTTTTGTAAGAAAGGGAGAAAAAAGGGTGAAAAAAACATGAAAAAGCATAGTCGGTCAAGAGTAATAAAAGCACATATCAAAAGCGATTATCAAAAGGATGTTCGCAATAACGAATAAAACAAGGTGCGAATACACGAGTAGTTCTAAGTGACCAGTGATTGATGATCATGACGTTTTATTAACGCGTCGAATAATCTCACACTTGAAATCACGATTCAGAACTTCTTATCGTACTACATTTTTTTTCTCTCTCTTTTCTTTTTTCACATTTCAAAACCCCTGCGAGATCCTATTAACTTACACGAAATCAATTAATATGCGCACTTTGGATAAATTATCACCTTTATAAAAATAAAATATCATTGCCATTCCGAATACTTTCTCTTCATCTCAACCCTCGCAGACAAATAACGAATAGAAAAACTAACAAACAATTTACTGAAAACTAAAATACTCGGTATTTTTCTAAACAATTTTCAACAATTAAAGAATTTTTTTAAAAAAGGGAAAAAAGCTGTAAAAAGAAAATTTTTCTCTCACAAAACGAGTTTTTGTCGATAAAGAAAAATCGATAAAAGAAAGTCGTTAATTTAGCATATTAGGAAGTGTTGAATGCAAGTAGTTAGCGAAACAAAAGTCAATAGTTGCATTTTGAAATAAATAATGCAAAAGGGGAAGTGCGAGAGAGAGAAAACAATTTATTAATCCAAGAACTATATGCTCTTTTTTCTTTAACTTGAAACAGTGCTTGAGTCACGTATTCGCAATGAATGCATGTGGTATAACAATAGGAGTGGTGGGCATAAAATGAAAGCGCCTTTATAGTGCGTCTCGACAATATTGTTTTGTCGCGAACAGGTCTCGGTGGTCACGAACACCTCATTTCACTCTATGTTCAATCTCGTGTCTTTGTCGCTCGTTTAATGCACGATTTGGCATAAACATTGCGGGCACGAACGACTAAGTAACACTGTAATCTTTCCATAACAACTGCGTCAAAAAGCACAGTGCGCGCGACCTTTTACAATCGCAACTTTTTTTTCTTTTTCTTCATTTTTCCCCTCTTTTCTTTTTTTTTTTTGCATTCTTTCTCGAATTTCTTTTCTATACACTCAAGAGGAAATTAATAATTCATTCTATTTTTCCTACTCCCTCTTTCTTTCTTGAATTTACTTTTTAGCAAATTAATATTAATAAATATTAACTAATTTCATTTCTCCACCGCTCTTTTCGTTCTTTCTCGAATTTATTTTCCATACAACTAATTGCATTTTTTCTTTCTTTGCCAAAGTCGAGAATTCGTCACAAAATTTACTCTTCTTACGATAAACATTAATGCCCACTAGAATATAATTACTCGATTCTCATCCTTTGTTGTTAATTGACCTCTGGGAAATTTGCCACTCGTCGCTCATTACATGGCGATAATCGAATTCCAGTTCTTTCGGAAAAGAGCAATTAAACTCAATTTACTCTATTCAATGTCCAAAAAAGCGATTCGTTCCACACTATCAATATTTTACTTCCCACGCAGGAAAATTGGAGGACTTCTGGTTCCAATTTTTGGCAATTGTCATCAAACTAAATTTTAGTTCAACTTCCATTTGTCTATAGTCAAGCGAAAAAGTACAACAATATATATAACAGCAAGCGAGAAAATTCTCTCTCATCACGAACTACAAAAGAAAAACAAGAATTAATTTCTCAAAACAACAAAAAAAGAATTAACAAATAGTCCTTATTATCTCAAACGTATAAATTAAATTCCCTGGGATAAAAAATAAAAATTACGAATCGTCATTGCAGAAAAACGATCACAATTTATCCAGAAGAAGGAATTTCAAAATGGATTCAGTTGATGATGAATAAACGGTATTTAATCGAGTCAAACTAGTGAGACTATGCAAAAAGATAAAAATTTACGATCGCAAAATTGAGAATCAAAGTTACTGGTTGTTTTTATCTTTGTGTACATGTATATATATATATATATATATATATATATATATATATATATACACCAAAGAGTGTAACCTGAAGGCGCGAAGAAAATCACGAGGAACGCGGAAGCCACATTGCCACGGTAGCTAATTGGAAGTGAGTGTTTTGTACTGATATATACGCGTAATCCTCCTTCGGGGCCTTCTTCCTAGCCGTCATTTCTTATGTCTCCTCTTTTTCTTCTCTCAATATTTATAATAACAACAAAAACAACATCAAAACATTTATTTCCTTCGCTCGGGAAAATCATCAGTGCACCAACTCTAAAACTAATCAACTTCAAAAGTATCGAATCATTTTTTTACTTTTCGATAAACAAAAGGAAACTACAAAAATAAGTTTATGTAAAAAATAATAACACAAATTTTTAAAAAACAGGATTTTTTTTCTGACTATTCTCTAATTTTTAGACAAAAATTTCAATTTTTCCCGTGACGTTGAAGAATATTTTGATTCACTCTAAAAATTATTAGCTATTACATTTATTCATGAACTTTTTTTAATGCAAAATTATTCAAAAACATCAATAATTTCATTTTTAAATAAATATTAAATCACTATTATTTTCCCGTAAGAATTAAGATTTACAAAAAATTCCAAATTCAATCTTTTATAAAATTCAATAACTTATAATAATTAAAATTTCCATAAAATTTTTGAATTCAATTAAATTCTTTACAAAAATTCTAATAAAACCCTTCTGAGAAATTCAATTATTTTTACAAGTAATAAAATTTTTCATATCACTTCAATTATTGTCATAAATAATAAAATGTTTCATAGAATTTTAATTGTTTGTAAAACAATTTTAAAAATATTCCTGGAAAAATATAACTATTTTCAAATTTTTTTTACAAGAATTCAATTATTTTTACAAATAATAAAATTCTTCACAGGATTTCAATTATTTAAAAAATTAGAATAAAATTCTTGTCAAGACTTTAATTATTTTCAAAAACAGTAAAATTTTTTGCACGAATTTAATTATTTTCAAAAATAATGAAATTCTTCCCAAGAATTCAATTATTTTCAAAAATAATGAAATTCTTCCCAAGATTTCAATTATTTAAAAAAAATGATTAAAAATCCGTTCCGAGAATTCAATTATTTTCGTAGTTAATAAAAATGTTCACAGCATTTTAATTATTTAATTCAATTTCTATTAGAAAATTTTACGAGAATTCAATTTTTTTGTGTACAAAAATAAATAATATATTGAAAAAATAAATTTAAAATTGAATTCTTCTTTTGAATTTTATCAACAAAATTTTAAACAGTTGTTATTATTTCGACTTTTCATAAAATCCCCAAAATAATTAGATTTATCGAGGAAGACTTTTTCCTGATTTTCCTGACCCTGTGGCAACTCTTTAATAATATTTTTTTAAATTTAATTTTTCCCTTTTTTAACTTTTTTCATAAAACAAACAAATATTTTTTCTTTCCCCATAGCGCAATAGCAGGAGAAATTCTATTTTTCCAAAATTCAAATCATCGGAATAAATATAAAACGATCGGTTGAGAATTACAATAATAATACCAAAGAGAAATAATAACATCATAAGAATAGAATAATAATAATGAGAGAAAAAAAATAATAATAAAGAGAATAATAATGAGAGAATAATTTATAATAACAATAAAAATAAGACACACACTGAAAAAAATATCTTCCAGAAAAATTCTAATTGACCCGTATAAAATGTCAAAGAATGTGAATAAATAATACCAAAAAAAAAAGAAGAAAAAGAAGAAGATTCTTTTGAAAAAAAAGATATTTCGAGATCTCATTTGAAAGTGATGTCATGTTGGGTCATTCTTTACCGGAGTACGGAACAAATTCATGCAGATACTTTATACATGTAATAAAAGACAGCACGTATTACGGATTCCACCGACGAACCACATAGCGACCTGTTTCATTATTTTCTGATGCTACTAATAAGATACGAATGAGGGGGACTTAAATCACCGCGTTTGACACACAAAAGCGCGTGTGTTACCAGCTGAATGGCCGCGAGAAAGACTTTAAAGGAGAGTCAAAGATTTCAATTTGTCTTGATTAGTGCGACGTGAATATTAAAAACTTCACCTTATAAGAGACACACGGGACAAGTGTGGATGGAACGTATGTGAGAAATGGGGAAGGAGAGAAAAAGAGAGAGATAGAGAGTGAAAAAAAGAAAAAGAGTGAAAAGGAGAAAGAGAGTAAAAGAGTAAACTGAGAAAGAAAGAGAGAGAGAGAAAACTATAGACCTTTGAAACTCGTAACTCGCGCAGGTATTCATTGGCCTATGAATATTCAGGAATAGACCTCGATGAGTAGAGGTAGATATCGTGGCGTTGTTGTACAAGCTGTTTAGCTGTCAACGACTTGTAATGAGCCGAGTGTGGATGTTACCGCCCCGGGAGCTTATCTCTGCCTCAAGGACTATACGATAAGGATTACACGAGTTTCACATTGTATAATCAGTTCAATCATCAGGATTACAATTCTCTTTGGATTTTTTAATCATCCGCTTGAAAAAGAAAAAAGAAAATCAAATTGTCGCTATTCATAAAATTGACACATTGAACGAACATTTTTTTCTTAAGCTTAACACACACAAATAAAACGATAACTATTGAATTTTTACCATTCAACAATCGATCCATATTAATTTCAATCTAATTTAACATTATTTATTTACAATTTATAAAAATTTATTATTCAATTTATTATTTCTTATTTTTACAAATTGCAATTTAATTAACAATCATTTCGATTTTGTACGATTTCAATAAATTTAATTGAATTTAATTTCCAAGCGTTTTTAATTCTTACAATTTTAATTCAATTTAATTCAATTCACAATCGTTCCACATTTTCAAATCAAATTTAACATTGTATCTAATTTTTCATTTTAAATGTTTCCAATTTGAAAATTAAATAATTAATATAATGAAAATCATTGAATTCTTTCAAAGTAATTTTGAAAAATATTTTTGAAAATACTTGAGTTCATTTCAAGGATTTTATGAAAACTATTTAAAATAATTGAATTTTTTCAAGATTAATTAGTTAAAATTGTAATAAAAATAACTTAATTCGATTTTTTGATAGAATTGAATTAAAAGTTTTGAAAATAATTTAATTCACCAAAAAAATTGATTTAAATAATTGAATTTCTCCAAAGAATTTGATTGTTTAAGAAAATAATTAAATTCCTTTGAAGAATTTTATTCTTTACGAAAATAATTCAATTCTTTCGAAAAATTTTAATATTTATAAATATAATTGAATTCCTCTAAAGAATTTTAACAGATCATTTCTGATTTTTACAATTATCATTTATTTATTAAATTCAATTTACAATCGTTTCTAATTTTTAAATTTGAAATTTTTCCTTATTTAATTCGCAAATGGAAATGTTTCTAAAATGGTACAATAATTGCAATGAAATGATAATAAACGTAAAAAGGTTTTTAATGATCAAACGAAAAAAAGGAGAGAAAGCTGTGACGAATGTTTTAGTGTAAGGGCTGTGGTGGCAAGTTAGAAAAGCATCGACAGTGGTACATTTGTGTCGTAAACCGTCAAATTGCCCGAGAGCAAGTAAAATTGAATCGACGAGTGTAATTCGTGTACATACGTGTGCAAAAGGGAGAAAAGATAAGAAAACAAAATAGAATCGTGGGACGGAAGCGGATGCAGCGGTCATAACTTCGCGGACCTTCAATCATGATCAACATTATGAAGAATCGTTTCGTCTTTTTTATTACCCCCCAGGTTGCTTGGTCCATTACATCCTAATCTATACTCGCCTTCAGAAAACAAAAATCGGAGAAAAATTAAAATTAAAATTGCAAATTTGAAAGAAACGAGACAAAGATTCATGACAAAAAGAAATTAGACCAAGCCAAAGAAAATTAAAAGCAGATCAATAAAAATCCAAGAAGAAAATTAGAATCAAAGTGAAAAAAAATGCAAAAAGAAAAACAAAATCTAGAACAGAAAAGAAGATTTAGAATGGAAATTAAAATAAAGCCCAAGACCAGATAATAATTATAAAAATTCAACCAATCAATTCATCAACTTATTTGAAATTAATTGAAAAATTCTCTTTTCTCTCCCATTATCGCAAACATGTAGTTGTCGATATAGAAAATAAATTTTCCAATCTGGAATTTATAATATTATCTCATGGGGATAATCTCGACGGGTGATTATATGCTATTTCGATTTACATACAATACGATGAGAAATGGAGGCATTAGATCGGAATGCGGAAATATAATCAAGAGGGTCATCGTTTAAAAGAAAAAAAAATCCATAATCCAAATATTTTTAATGTTAATAATGAACCATAGCAATATAAATATTTCTTCTCCTTTTTTTTCTTTCTCACTCCTTCTCATGTATTTTAATACACATATATGTGATTAAAATACAAGAATGAGAGGAAAAAAAATTGAGAAAATAACAAGGTCCATAGTAAAGTCATTAGGGACGTATATATATGTATATGTATAAGAACTCACAACCTTTACCCCTCTTATAACGTTTAATCGATCGCTTAATGACCGCATATTCTCTCTTGTTCAAAGAGAGATCGAGGCGATCGCGATGGTAATTAATACACGGTCGACAACAGTGAAAAATGATCTCCAATACCTAGAGGCTACACCTATATCAGAAATGCGTCTCATTTTCTCGGTTCTAAATGCGATTTTCAAAAGATTTTTTTTTTATTAATACTTGTGCGGTTTGTAATAATATTTTTGTGTGTCGCTACCGGCAGAAAAGTTATTCTTCATGCCTGATGATAAAATGAATTATAATTACAAAACAATTTACTTGTGAAAATTCTTTTCTTCACTTCAAAAAAAAGAGGAAGCAAAATAGAAATTACAAACAATTTACAGGTGAAAAATCCTTTTTTCACTCTCAAAAAAAAGAAAAACAAATTATAAACAATTTCCCGGTGGAAATTCCTTTCTTCTCTTGCAAAAAAAGAAATAAAATGCAAATTACAAACAATTTACATGTGAAAATCCCTTTGTTCACTCCAGAAAGAGAAAAAAAACAAAAAAATAGAAAAAAATGATTTAGAAGTAAATGTGAAGAATCTCAATTTTTTTTCATCTCATCACGAGATTTATTTCTACTTACAAATTATTGTAGTTATCGACAAAGTAGCTTTGCTCACTCACCTGTAACAAAAGGAAAAATTTTTTAATTAGAAATTACAGACAATCATTAAATATTTGTCATAACAAAAAAAAACTTTCCTTGAATCGAAAATTTAACGACCTTAATAGATTTTTTATTTAATAAAATGATTCATAATTATTCAACGAAATTGATTCATCAAAAATTTATTTATTAATAGAATAATAAATAAATTAGCAAAAGATATTTATTAAAATTTTATTTATTTATAAAACAATAAGTAAATCAATTAAATTAATTCGTTAAAAATTTTTTTTTGACAAAAGAATTAATAATGAAACAATGAAAATAAAAAAAAAATTAACAAGGAAATGAATTCGTCGAAATTTTATTTCGACGAATAAAATAGTTACAAAAACAGTTTTTAATCATTAAGTAAATTAATAGTAAAAAGACATTTAATAAAAATAAATATAATTGAAAATAAATGTTAAAACTATGAAAAAAAATTGTTTCATGAAAATTTCTGGAAAAATTCAAAACATATAATAAAAATAAAATTTACGTCAGCGAAGTTCAAAACGTTTATAATATTATTAACAAATTGTTATAAATTTCTACCTGAAAAGTAATTTACAATTTTTTCTTGACAATTAATTTAAAAAGAAATTTTTTTACACAGAAAAATTTCGATTGTTTTTGATATGAAATTTTTTTTTGCCATTAATCGTTAATTACAAACGTTGTGAATTTAACCGACGTTAAAGTCCTTCAAAATAATAAATATAATGATTACAACAATAAAATTAGTAAAATTATTGCTAAGAAAAATAAAAATAATAAAAAAGAATAAATAATAGTAAAAGTGAAAATAATGGTTCACAAATTTTGAAAATTCAAACGAACGAAACATTTCTTATTAAAATAACTGTCATCATTGTAATAAAAAAATTAAGAAAACATAAATTCTACATTTGGAAACATAATTTTTTTTAAACAGTTACACAAAATTATTTATAAAAAAACGTTATTTGAAGAAGAAATAAATAAATTTCGTTCATTTAAACGTTTAAAGCTTTAGGACCATTGAAAGAATAATAAATAAATAAATAATAATAAATTACAGCAATAATTATAAACAAAGTCTATTTTTATATTTATTAGATTATAAAAATACCACAGAAACCCTTTTTAATGTAAAAATAAATTATAAAAATTGCACAAAATTATTTTCGTTTCAAGGAAACTTGTACAAATATTGTTAACTTCTACAAATTTTATTAAATCAAACATGCATTTCTATTTCAGAAGAAAACTTGATAACAGAATTGCAACAAATTAAAATTAGTTATTATTTCATTTACCAAAAATTTCCCTAATATAATAAAATTTGTAGTTATTCCGCAGATAAAATATTTCTTTTGCTTTTTTTATAATAATAATAATAATAATAATAATAATAATAATTGACAATTAATCAAATAAAATAATTATTTCCTACTACATTATTTTAATTAAAAAAAAACTTTTCATCTTTTACTACAATAATTATTCTATTAATTTTCTTAATTGTAATATTTTTCTTTACTTTTTTTTTTGATAAATTAAACTAATTTTGTTTCCAGTCCATTTTAATTGCAAAGACAATTGAGAAACTAATTTTGCCAAATTTCCCGAATTATTTGGCTTCCTTGTCCCAGCACTCAAATTCCAACGAACGAAAATCATTAATTCGTAAACAAATCGTAAATTTCTTTACTCTTATAATTAAACAAGTCTGTTGTTGTCGTTGTCGTTGCTGGCATACCGTCTTTTTGGTCACAAAGCAAAAAACAATAATTGAAGTTGAAATTGAATAATATTTTCGCGGTCGTGTCCAAGTAATTATTTTCCGACTTCCTTTCAAGTTTGCCAGTGAATTCTCTCTCTCTCTTTCTCTTCTTCTAAAACGGATCACTGCATTACTGGTCGATTAACTTGGTAAATTTCAGCGACCTATTTTATATTGCCACTATGTAATATCAACTATATACTGGTATAAGATGCAAAGTAAAACCAAGTCAAAACAAAATATGTGTTTGTATATAAAACTTAAATGGATCGCAGGGGGAAGTGAATTCTGTTAAAAGCTCCCTCGGCTCTTTTGCTTAATATCAAGCGACTTTTTTTATTCATTTGACATATTTCACTATATAGCGAGTAGTGAGAAATTCAAAGAAAAACAAACTCGAGTTTTCGTCTCACTAACAAATTTCCCTTTCATAACATTTTCAATTTGTACTCTCAATTATACACGTGTGTGTGTCATTTTCTTCATTTTTTTGTGTCAGCGATACAAATTTTTTCCCAACTCTTCAATATTTTAAGTACATTTTTATTTCCTTTTTCTATATTTTTTTTCTCACAGTTTTTTCTTGTCTTTATTTTGTAACTACATTTATTTTTTTCTCCAATTTATTTATTTTTTCACAATTTATTATTTTTTTCCTCTCTTTTTTTTCTCGTACTTAAAAAATTTTTTTTTCCACTTTCATTTTATTCGAAATTCCTTGCCCATTTTTGAAATTACAACGTGCCCTGCAACATCGTTTGAAGTTAAATTGTAAGATATATATGTTTCATTAAACCATCAAAAAAGTCAAATCTCCAGCAGACGATAAATCTCAAAACATTATTCCTTCGCATTTGAAATTTCTCGAATACCTTCGCGCAAAATTTAATGGTCCAACTTTCACAAACTTATAATACACGCTTTATTTAAGTCTCGGTAAAATATATTTATTTCAGCATGAACGATATAATCAATCAGAGTGTTTATCGCGTTAGGGGTAATATTCAAAAATAACAGAGAGAAAGAGAAAGACGCACAGAGATCGTGTTTGTGGAATGAAAAGCGCAATTTAACTTTTGGTATATTGTAAGAGCGAGCATCTAAAATTAAGACAACAAGACATTGTATCTTTAAAGTTTATTACCACTTGCGTGAATCTTGAATGTTATCATCTTTATCATTCACTCAGTCGCGTCTCGAAACAATAATTATTGTTCTCTCTCTCTCTCTCTCTCTTGCTCTCGACAATATAATTGTTAATTGCTGCCGCAGCATATTAAAAACCCGGTGCAAATCACATTTTTACGTATGACGCAAACGATGCACAGTGCCTATAATTTATAGTAGCAATAATTTATAACGTAATTTATTATACTCCGCTTTTAAAAAGAAACCACCAATTATTCTTCTTTTTCGATTGTCATCTTTTTTTTCGAGATATATTATTATAAAAATAAATACGTCAATACACAAAGAATACAATGTTTTTTGTATTTTTTTGCAATAAAAATTCGACTTTTTTGCCGCGTGCGTGCAAAAACTATACCTGTTCATTTTTAGGTTACGTTAAGTTGACAATTGTTTTGTTTAAAAAAAAAAATACAACAAAATTTAACTTTATTCAGTGAAATAATGTTTCCCGCAGACCAATTTTCCATAGTTTTAATATTTTACCCAAAACTATAAACAATTGTCAAAGTAAAAATTTGTAAAAAATAAAGTTTCGAGAGTTTCAGTTTTACAGGACAAATTTTTATAAAAATGGAAAAATTATACAAAACTAAGGAGAAAATACCTCATTTTCCCGTAGAAACACATTTTTAGCACAAAAAACACTTTTCTTCGAGTAAAACGCGTAAAAGGAACAAAACAAAATCACAAAAATCCCGAAAACAGAAAACGAATGGTACTTTTAGGTTATATCTTGAACACTGTGAAGCATGAGTGCCAACCTCGCAAAACTAAAGACTGAATAATGGCGCTAAATTAAAAAATTTTTCAAATTATAATTTCATTTATTATTAAATAATAATAAATGAATCCAATTTATTATTAAATAATAATAAATGAATCCAATTTATTATTAAACAACAAAAAATAAATATAATTTATTATTAAAAAATAACAAATAAATCTCATTTATTTTTTTCCTTTCAATTATTATCTACATTTTAGTTTTTTTTTTTTGAAATAATAAATAAAAAATTTTTAAATCCCATCGTTTTTTTGTCACCAGAATAACAAAAGTAAAAAAAAGTCGACCCGTTCGCTGTCAGTTTCGAATAATATTTATGAATAGAACAAAAATTCTACGTATAGGAATATTTTCATTTTCTAAAATCAGATGGCTACATCCCCCGCATCTCAAATTTCTCTCAAAAATCCATTTCCTGTATTCGATTCATTTACATAATTCTACTGCGAGGAAAAAAAAATTTCGACTATAAGAAATATTATTATTTCTGAAGATTCAAATTCTTTTTCCTCTTATTTAATTTTTCCAATCAATAAACTCCGTTTTTCAATAAATAAATTTGGCTAATTTAAAAAAAAACGTATTTTTAAAATATATTTTTAATATTTTGCAGAAACAGTAGAATAATTTTGTAGTAGAAAATGTTTTTTACAGTATAAAAATCTTTTTTATAGTAAAACAATATTTTTTGTAGTATAAAATTATTTTTATCTGCATAAAAATATTTGTTAAAGTAAAACAATTTTTCTTACAATTTAACGAATATTTTTTACAGCATAAAAATATCTTTTATAGTAAAATAATATTTTTTACAGGATAAAAATAATATTTACATTATAAAATTTTTTTTTGCTGATTAAAAATATTTTTTGTAGTAAAACAATATTTTTTACTGGATAAAAATAATTTTTACTTTATAAAATTATTTTTTGCTGATTAAAAATATTTTTTTTAGTAAAACAATATTTTTCACTCGATAAAAATAATTTTTTCAGTATAAAATTATTTTTTACGCTATAAAAATACTTTTTACGATAAATAAAAATTTTATTTTCTAAGTATAAAAATACCTTTTGTATTACAAAAATATTTTCTATAAATATAGAGACATTTTTATATTATAAAAATATTTTTATAGTACAAAAATGTTTTTAAAGTATAAAAATATTTATTAAATTTATAAAAAAAAATATTGTTTACACATTTATAACAACAACAAAATTGTCTAAAAATACTTTTCAGAAAAATTTGTTTAAAAAATTGAAACGAAAATTTTTCCGTTTTGCTTAAAATAGAATTTTTTTTTTATAAATGCAACAAGTGCAAAGTTGCCAGCGATGCCAGATTAAATCAAACAAATGACAAAGATGAAGCAACACATAATTTTATTGACAAGCTCTTCTTGCGAAAATTATTGTTTGATCATAACTGACGCAATTGCTGCCAATTTCCGAATAGTTCAATAATAATTTCAAGAGCTTAGAATAATAATGATGTAATTTCGAGTACACATATCGTGTAATCCTACTAATAGCAAAAAAAAATGGTATCTCAATCTGCAATCAGGAAAACAGAAAAATAAATATTCACTTAAAAAAAGAATCAAAATTTTTAATTAAATTAAAAATTATTAATTAAACAGAAAAAACTGAACAGAAAGAATTAAAACGAAAGAACTAAAAAGAGGCAATTAAAAAGAAACAATCAAGAAGAAGCAATCAAGAAGAAACAATCAAGTCGAAACAATTAAGAAGAAACAATTAAGAAGAATCTATTTTTTCCCTGAATTATTAAATATTTTGAACGAAAGCAAAACAGAAACGAAAGAAATGAAAGAAACAAACAGAATTTAACGAAACAATTCGTTCTTCATCATGAAAATATTGTAAAACAACAAAAAAAAACAAACAAAAAACGAAAAGGAAACATTCATAGAAGAAAACAAGAAAATTTAAAATAAATTTCAAATTTCTAAAATAAAAATTATCTCAATTTTAAAATTAGCAAAACTATTCACGTCATGTGCAACAATGCTTCATATCTCGACAACATCTGGACCGCACTCGCAAACATACAAAAGTTTTGCTTCTTTCGTTATATATACATGCATACTATACTAAAATTATCACTGTGACGATCAGACTCCCGTTTACATGCGGATACCAACCGATACTTTCGTTTAGTCCCCGAAGTGAGTCGCGTGCCGTTAAAGGGGGATCTCTCTCTCTCTTTCTCTTTTCTTTTTCTCTCATCTTTCTTTCACACCACTATCTATTAGAGAGTGACAAGGAAAAAAATAAAAAACAGAAAAAAAAACCAGAGACCGAGGGTGAATACCAAAACCCTCCTTCTAATACAGCTGTTGTCCCTTAAAATTAATCGAGTAAATTACCAAGGAGACATAAACCAATGTATGTTTTTTTTCTACTCAAGAGAATTTCTTTTTTATCCCAAAACAAAATTTTTCCAAGAATTTCAAGAGTTTATGATTGGGGAAAAAAATTTCAAATTTGTATTTCTTAATGACTTCTTTCTGTGGAAGGGGGAAATTTGAAAGATTTTCAAAAAAGAGAATTTAGAAGAAACATGAAAATAATTTCATTGCACAGAAAATTACGAGAAAATTAGACAAGAATTTGATTCTAATATAGATAAATATTATTTATATTCAATATTTATAATTCTAAATAAATAAATTGACTCTAAATAAATAAATTGATTTTAAATAAATAAAAAAAATTAACAAGTAAACAAAAAATTTCATGACAAAAGAATGAAATAAAATTATTTACATAAATTTCTATTTCGAATTGAAAAGAAAATTACACGCACTTTGTATGCTTATTTAATGGATTCGGAAAAGGACATTAGAAAAGCAAAATGCTTTCTCTTTGCCTCACAATTGACATTTTATACTGTAATCAACTTTTATAATTCAATACAACGCGAAAGTTGTATGTATATACGCATAATAATATAATATAAAAAATGAAGGGAGCGCTTCTATGAAAGTTGAAACGATATTCTCTATTAAAGTCAAGATTTCCTTTGAAGTGCCGCGAGGGAATCGTATCAACAAATATTACCATTTTTTATTATTTTTCTAATTACCCCAAGAATTTTTTCCTTTTCTTTTTAATCCAAACAAAGAACAAAAACGAAAACAAACAGAGAAATTTATCTTCTCCATTAAATTTATTTCCGAAAAGAAACGAAATCTTTTCTGATAAAAATGTCTGTATTTTAATATATATATATATATATATATATATATATATATTCTTCTACTTTTTGAATTATATTTATTCTATTTACTATTTATTAAAAATTTTTATTTATTTTTCTATTAAAAATTCGTGTTTTATTCAGCAAATAATATATTTTTGAAAACTATATTTTCGAAAATACTTATTCGATAGATTAACGCAATTCACACGAAATTTAATTGAAAATATAAATATTTACAAAAATATATTCTAATTTCTTTGTAAAATTTCGCAGAATAACATTTTCGAAAATATTCGAAGATACTTTCGAAAATAAACTAAATTGAACAAAATAATCATTTAATAAATTACACAAGGGAAATTTTCTATTTTTAAAAAACAAGTATTTAAAAAAATATATTTGAAAAAAAAACAAAAATTAATTTTCGAAAATAAATTTACGTGGAAATTGACATTTTCTCGTTCTCTAATTAAAAAAAGCCCTCTCTCGACAGTAGCAGATTGCAGAAGTCATTAAGATTTCTTTTGGATTATTTTTATCATTTTTCTTTTTGTCTGGTGTCCCTCTTTTTTTTTTTGCCAAACTTCGGATGCATCCCTATCGCCGGTTATAGTTTCATTTCGAAGGTCTAGACCGAATCCCCTTCAGATTCCCGGTATTCCTCTGATATTTATAATCGCGAAACTTCGCGTAGCATTAAAAGGCTCGATTCTTGGATTAGCGGAAGTGAAAAAGAACGGTCTTAGATCTCACGGGAGACGACCGACACATGTCGTGTCAAAAAGCTTCCCTCCTCTCTATAAACTCTCCCCCGCTTATTTCACGAAACTTCTCCTCGGCTCTCCTTCTTCAATGATAATAATAATAATTTGTGTCGTCGCATCCTTCACAATTTTTCGCGACCGAAAAAAATATTTCAAGAAATTCGAGATCATCCCCTGCTGTTGCTGATTTGCATTTCCTTTTTTTTTGGGGGGGGGGGGGGGAGGAAATCAATCTTTCCTAATTTTCCTAAATTATGGGTCGAAACATCTGCATTTCCGCCTCGGCACTTCCTTTTCCCTCTCTAGAGACGCTGATGACTTTTGAAAACTTCTGTGAATTCGAAAACAAAATAAAATATCAAAATTTTAAAAAGAAGTCCTATTTTCCCTACTTTTTTCGTTTCTAGACAATTTTTTACCTATAAAACATAAATTAAAATATGAATTCAAGCGACAAATTAATTTTCCCAAATTGATTGATTTAGCGGATTTTTTTTTTCTTACAATCTTTAATTATAAACTCTACGAACTTCAATGATGAAAAAAATTCTATTATTTACAGACTACGAATTTTTTTCTTCCTCTTCGTCAAAAAAATCCGCAAATTCAATCATTTCAGGAAAATTAATTTGTCGCTTGAATTCATATTTCGAGCTTAATTAAGCAAATAACGTGCTTCCCACGCGCCTGTCAGATTTGTGCACCGAAATGGACAGAAATTATGCATTCATTGAGATGAGACCAACCCTTTTTCGTCACTCTACTTTTTTTTCGTCATTTCTCAAAACATTTCCTTAACAATTGCAGAAAAAAAATAATAAAATCATATTTATAGAAACGGAATTCTAAATTACTGCGATAAGGAATAATTTTCCAAAAAGAAAATAATTATCTTCCTTAATATATGTGTTGCATATTTTTAAATAACAATCGAATATAAAATTCAGTCTGACATTTATATTCTGAAAATTCTTTTCAAAAGGAAGAAAATTCAAAAAAAAAATGTTTAATAAATTACTATTTTTTTCAAGTTCCGATATTGATTGTTGAATAAATTTAAAAAAAATGGAAAAAAAGAATAAAAAATAGAAATTATAAACATAAAAATGTTTAAATACCTAAACTACGAATTCGATAATTTAATAATCGAAAAAAATGTCATCGAGAATAAAAAAATACTCCAAAAACCTAATTTTTCCAAAATAGAATAAAATTCGTTGTACATATGAAAATGAACACCCTACTTATATATTTTTCCAAGAATATATATTGTAAAAACCTATAAAATGTAAAAGGAGCTTAACTTTATCTTTATAGCAATTTTTTTTTTAATTTTCAGGTTAATAGAACAATATTCTTGTTCTTATCTCGTGCGGTAAGTAAGCCTTTTTGTAATAAAATATTAAATTTCCTCTTCTATTCTATTTTTTTTCTTATTGGTAGCAATTTCTGTGTGAGAGAGAGAAGCTTCCGTCATTATCCGTAATTATCAAAAACAGTAGATACAAATGACTCAAGCAAGCTAATCGCAGTTGAAAAAAAAAATTATTGTCAACAACAATAACACGACGGCAAAAAAAAGAGTAATCAAGATTGCCCGAATTACCTGCGACTATTAAAACACATCATATACACGGAATACTAAAACATTTCATAGAAGAAGGAAATTCTATTTTTTTTCTAATTATTCGATAAAAGCGTGTTTTACCGGTAAAAATATAAAAAATTACTTTATTCCTTTTTTTAAATTATACATTTTTTATTAAATATTTATTCGCTTTTAAAATAAAATAAATACATGATTAAATTTTTGTCACTAAATATTTATTAATTTTTAATTAATAAATATTTGAATAAATAAAATTTAATTAATATAATAATTTTGTTAATTTTGTTATTAGTGATAAATTTCTTTCCCATTACTTCCGTTTTATTTATTCGATTTATATTTCGAGAGGATGAAAATATAATTAATGAATTTTCTAAATAAAAATGGAGTGGTTTTATAAACTTTTTTTTCCTCTTTCAGAAAAAAAGGAGAAAAACCTAATAAAAGAGTTGTTCTCTGTTGAAGCATATTTTTTTTAACAAGTGCTAAAGAAATCGGAGACGAATATAATAAAGTATATTATAAAGGAAGAATTATAAAGACGAACACGTCTATCTTTTGCTTGGACTTCTCGCGCGACTTATACTCGAGAGAGTGATATTTGACGCTTGATGGATGAACCGTACCAGTCGCCATCAAGTTTTAAATTCAAAAGAAGCTGAATACATTAAACGTTAGGTACTCTCGAGCAGAAGAATAAGTATTATGCGAACTTTCCAAACCGCAAGACCGCTTCAAAAAATTCTATCAATTATTAATAGTAATAAAAATAAAAATAATACAAACAATAGAAATAACATACTATCAACGAAAATGTTATTTTTATTATTTACACTATTTTTATTATTTTTATTTTTTCCATTAAAGCAACTGACTCGACTTTGATATCACCTAAAAAAATAACAATAAAAATGAATAAAAGTAGTAACAATAAATATTTAATAATAATAAAAATATTTTGTAATAACAAAAAGTAATAATAATAAATGACAAAAAAAATAGTAACAAATTTAATTTTCCCTCTCGTTTAGCCAATAATAGAAAAAATGTCATTCTTTCGACTTTGAAAAATTGTCATTCATCAAAGTAATGAACCGTGAAATCTATAAATACTCACATATTCGTTTTTGAATAAAAATTATCGAGACGTACCAACAATCTCTCATTCTCTCTAGATACAAAATACAAAAAAGAAAAAAAAATTATTTATTTAGAATACATATTCTTTTTTTACATTTCCGCATGATGATAAAGAATTATTTGTATTACATGGGGAATATAATCACATTTGCGAGACTCTTTAAATGAATTATGTACGAAGGTGTGTTAGTAGCAATTTTCAAGAAACAAATCCTATATCATAATAGTGCAGCAATAAATGTAAGAAAAAAAAATGTTACAAACTTAAGTGAAAACGTACGATTTTCCATTAACAATCTTATCGTCATGGCCAAGCGAAACTGTTATTATCTACCGATAGCATTAACGAAGTGTTTAAAAACTTGAAACAAAATTATGTGTTAGCCAATGAATTATTGTGCTTGCAAAAAAGTAAAAAAAAACACTTGTATTTTATACATTATATATGCTGAAAACTAATTTTTTATTATCGTTTTTATGAATTCTTATTTTTGAAAGTCGCTTAAAAGAAAATTAAAAAAAAAGCAATTTGTTTTTTTTCGATTCTATACTTCACTTACAGAAATTCATATAAATTGATTACAATTATTACTTAAAAAGTCAAAACAATAATTAAACTATTATTAAATTATTAAAATTATTAAAAAGATTAAAAAAATTATTAGCAAAATTTATTGAATTATTAAAAGGACGATTAAAAATTAATAAAAAGAATAAAAGATTAATAAAACACTAATAAAAAAAACCAATTTTTGAGAATATTATCTCCGGGCAGAAAAAAAATATAAATATCAAACTCTATACACTCGAAATTGAGTAATAAATATAAAATAAAAATTTCAGAAGCACTAAAGAAGAAGAAATCGTTTTGGCAAAATCGAATTTGTCGGTTTTGTTTGTCATTTAAAATATATTCGATCATAAAATTAAAAAAGAAAAACGAAAAAAAATTAAAGTAATATTCAAGCGGCTTAAAATTTCAGATGTTTTTTAAAGACGCCGTTAAAAATGATTCCTTAGAGGCAAAGATAATAAAAAAAAATGTTCACTGCCGGGGAAAAATGAAGAGATGAATGTCAGGGTCGCAATTTCGAATGATAATTAGATTGTTATTCATAAAAAATAAAAAATTTTACCGACTAGATTTGGATCAGTTCAAATATGAGTTCAAGAGGTGGTGTTTTAAATTTCCTCTCCCACTCAAACGAAAAGAAAAAAAAATACAATTTTTTGCTTTCTTCATTAAACTATTATTATACTAGTGTTAATTTATTATCAATGCTATTTATTTTTTACTACTACTTTTATTTATTTTATTATTACGATTATTATTCTTCTAGTAATTATTACTTTAAACGACAATTGTTGACAAAAGGTAAAAATTGCGAATCCAAATACTTTCCCCCCTCAAAAAAAAGCAGTAAATAAAAAAAAATCACACCACTTTATCTTTATTACAATTATATACATTACGATTTGAACCTGAACAAATATTCCACTAAATTCCAACCAGGAGTCTAAGCTAATAAGAAGATAACAAATAAATCAGAAATTCCAAAGAGACTTCAAAGCACAAAAGGCTTGAAAAATCAACAAATTCAAAAATTACACTATCTTTCGGTACTCTTTCAAAAAAAAAAAAAATTACAATTCCCAAGAACATTTCTATACCCGAAAAAAATTATAATTCCCCCCAAAAAAATTTTTTTTCCATAAGTACAATTTCCGAACACTCTACAATTTCATCACTACAATCCTTCAAAAAAAGAAAATGATAATTCTCCAAGATCTTATAAAAGAAAATGATAATTTCCGAACAAAAAAAACAGATAAGCGAGGAAAAACGGATAACAAAATCAAAGATGAAAAAAGACGAATTTGCTGTGGAGTTTGACCGATGATCTCAAAAATTAGATGTTAAATATGATCTCATAAGGTGCGTGACCTGTCGTATGAAAAGGACAGTTTCAGTGTCAATGGCTTACGTTGAATGGAAGAAAAATCGGCGAGTTGATATAGCAGAGAGAGAGAGAAAGAGAGAGTGAGAGATGAAGTGAGAGAAAAAGAGGGGAGAAAATATTTTCAAGATATTTTCTTCAGAACTTGAGTGATTGATACCAACATTATTGCGAGCATATAAAAATATTCTCATACGTCACGGGAAATCGTTTCACAAAAGACGATCTAAGATAATCCTCCATTGTTGGCGGGACTTTTGTCCTCGCTATGAAACAACTTTACAGGTACACAGCATTTATCTCATTCTCGCCAATGTGTCACGAGAGGAAAGAAGAAGAAGAAGATGAACAAGACCAAAAAAAAAATTCAAGAAAGAGAAAAAAAGAGAGACAGAGAAATAAAAACGTAAAAAAAAATTTTCAAGAGTCAAATAGAGAGAAGAAATTTTTTTTTTACACACATATATAGAAATAAATTACATTAACAGAAATGTGTAACAAATATAATACGAAGAAATGAATAAATATACGACACTTGCACCCACATCATTCATTGAAATTCAAATCATGATATTCCTGGTCCTCGAGTATTTGTGATAAAACTCATCGTGCATATATATGTGCACTGACTATACAAATATAAATAATATATAGGTATAGAAAAACAGTTCTCTCTCTCTTTCTCTATATATAACCAGCTCAGAGCCGACGATATATTCATTATAATAGCGGACACAACTCGTATAATGTAATTCCTCTTTTCGTATGCTAACTGGGGTCAAAATATAAACTCTCAACTGATGCCAGAGTCAAGATTCGTCTTATTTTTCGAGCCAATGGACCACGATGGAGACATCATATTTCGATTCTATATTTATATGCTTTAAATGACAATTAACTCGTGCTTCAAATGTGCCACAGAGATAATCTGACGCAAGAGTGAAACAGTTTTTCGCATTTTCATCTGAAACAATATTTTACATCTTTCGTTATTTTTGTAGAGAAAATTACAAAATTTTGAAAATTTTCTGTTTATTAGATTAGATTTTTTTTTGTTTAGACTAATTTTTTGTTTATTAATAAATAATAATCGGGAATATTTTAAAATCGAAAAAATTAATTTTTAATCAATTCTTACTGTTAATTAACTATTAAATGATATGCACGCAAAACGTGATAGACAACTTATTATTAAGAAAATTTACAATTTTTAGTTTCAAATAACATCAATTTTTTAATGATTTCGGATTCAAGAATTTCAAAAAATTAACTTGTTAACCTAATTAATTTTTATTATTATTTTAGAAAGAAAAGATTAAATTTTTAAAGGAATTGACTTATTTACAAAAATAATGAAATTCATTGCAAGAATTCAATTATTTACATAAATAATGAAATTCTTTGAAAGAATTTAATCATTTTTCAAAATAATAAAATTCTTTGCAAGAATTAATAACTATTAAATTGTTATCTTTAATTATTTTCCAAAATAATTCAATGCTTCGCAAAGCAATTTAATTAATTACAAAAATCTTTATAAAATTCTTCATAGGAATTCAAATATTTTTAATTCAAGTTTTACTAAATTACTGTAAAAAATTTCAATTTTCTTCGACACAATTAAATTATTTTTAAAATTTGTAATCAAATTCTTCACAAGAATTCAATTATTGTCAAAAATTTAAATCATTTTTTTTTAAAGAATTCAATTATTTTTGAAAAATTTTAATAATAATTCTTCTCAAAAAATCAATTATTTTCATAAATAACTGAATTTTTCGATAGAATTTAATTATTATTAATACAATTTCTCGAAAAAATTCAATTTTTCTTTAATTTAAATTTTAAATTAAATTTCTACAAAAAATTAAACTATTTTCAAAAATTTTAATAAAATTCTTCGCATAAATTTACTTATTTTCTCAAATAACAGAATTCTTCTCAATAATTTAAATTTTTTAAAATAAATTAAATTCCAAAAAGAAATTAAATTATTTTCAAAAATTTTGAATAAATTCTTCGTCAAAATTCAATTATTTTCTTAAAAAAAGTAAAATTCTTCCAAAGAAATCAAATATTTTAATAAATAGTAAAATTTCGCAATTGAATTCAATTATTTTTACAAAAAATTAAAATTTTTTGCAAGATTTCAATTATTTTTACAAAAAATTAAAATTCTTTGCAAGATTTCAATTATTTTTACAAAAAATTAAAATTCTTTGCAAGATTTCAATTATTTTTACAAAAAACTACATTTCTTTGCAAGAATTCATTATTTTTAAAACAATTTTAATTAAATTCATCGTAAGAATTTAATTATTTTTAAAATAGTAAAATTCTCCAGTGGAAGTTAATTATTTTCAAAAATTCGAATAAATAATAAATTTGAATCTAAATAAATTTAAATTACTGAACTAAAAAATAAAAAAAAAATGAAAAAAGAATAAAAAACTAAATGATACATTTTTTTCCATTTGAAATAAAAATTCATAATAAAAAAAATAATTCCACTAACTATAACGAACTGATTATTCAAACTAAAAAGATATTCTTTTGTATTACTTGAATAATAAAGAAGTCATATCTCGAGTAATTTTTTTTCTTCATATTATTAAAAGATATACAAAGACCTATTTTTTTTTCTTTCAAAGAGATACGTGACAGAATTTATTCGACGAAACATTATTTATATTACATACATATACTTTTCAAAGAGACAAAATTTTCAAAAATCTCATTGAAATTTTGTTAAAGACGAAGAAAAAATCCTATTCATTCAACTTCTCAAACGAAAGAATAAAAATTATTCCCCATACAATCGAAATTCTAGTAAATAATGAATCTATCGATATAGACTTCGAAAAAATACTCTTCTACAAATTTCAATACTGAAGAAATGCTCAATTATTTTCAAAGTTTAATTTTCTGATTAATTGATAATTAGTTTATAATAATTAATTCCGAAAATTAATTTCGAAAAGAAAGTGCAATAGAGATTAAATTAAAAGTGAAACAGTTGCTAATTTCAAGTAGAAAAAATTTTTTCTCAATTATTTTTCATTTCGAATAAAAAAACTAAATTGAAATTGAGATAGCAAACAAGACTGTTGACTAATTTGCTAATAGAAAAAATTATGTTCAATTCCCAAGAAAGAAAAGAAACGTAATAGAATAGAGATTAAATTAAAACTAAAATAGCAAAATATTACTAACTAATTTGTCAATTTACTTATTCGAAAATTGAAAAATTTATTTATATGCAGAGAATGGAGTGTAAAAACGAAGAATTCCCGCATAAAAGTAAAACAGGTGCACAACAAAAAGATTGCAATAGTTGTGTATGTGTTTGTGTATATATATAGAAAAAAAATAATATATTTTTCGATGGAAAAATATACAGTAGCTCACTGTGTGAATTGATAATAATTTACAGGAAGTTTATCAGCAGCTCTCAAAAATTAATTTTTACTCTCCGACTTTAAAAGAGTGGTAGGTATATAATATAGAGGGAATGGAGAAGATAACGTCGAAATAAGAAGTAATGGATGCAAAGGAGTGTTATTCAGTACATCCTTATTTGTAATGCAATCGGTAATAAAGTGCACCACTCGTTACGATCGGCAGAAAAGATACGCTTGGCTCGCAAAAGTGCGTCAATAAAAAATGATCTTCATCTAAATTCACACCATTCTTTTCGCATCTCAAATTCCCTTTCTCTCTTTTTGTCTCTCTCTCTCTCTCCCTCTTTTCTCCACAGCTCCAATTATTCAAAAAAAAATTTCTTCTTTTTTGTTTACCTTAACTGAAAAATATAATTTTTGAATTAATACTTCATTAGAATTTCATTGAAAAAATATTGCGATTCAAATAATTTTTTTGTTGAATTAAAATTAGAATTGAATTTTATTTCCAGACGCAGGAAAATTTTTATTCTAAAGAGAAAATGCAAGAAAAAAGAAGAAGAAAAACAAGAAAAATTGCCTCGACAATGAAAATAGAGGAAAAAATTCACCCCTTCTGAATATTCGAAGGATTCAATTAATTTTCGATTCCTCGCAAGAAGAAAAATTACTATATACGCTACTATGTTGGGAATCTAATGTTTGGCCAATAATTGGATAAGGCTGTAAATGTAGTTATTAGCAATTATATCTAGCTACCTACGCGCTCAGCTTTGCCTCGTTAGAAACTATATTACGAGCTCGTCTTTCGTTTGGCGATGTAGAATTTAATATATATATATATATCTATATACACACACTATAGAGCAACCCTTTTTCAACGAGCTCGTGCCTATTTCGAATTGCCTTGCTCGCCTCGATACCATTTACCCTCGCTGTTAAATTCCAAGCAATAGGCAAGCCAGTCGGCAATAAAAACCCTGTTCTTGTTTATTAGACACGAGCTTCTTTTGAAGTATAGTTGAGAAGAGAGAAAGAGAGAAAGAGAAAGGGATTCAGTCAGATATTAGAGCAAAAAAAAAGAAAATAGAACAAGATAAAGAAACGCACCAGAGAAATTCCCTACGAACGAATCGTTATTTCTTTCTAAATTATAGAATTCTCGTTCATTTATTTTTTTATTTTCATTCATCATCGCGAAGGTGAATGTAACAAGAATTATTAATAGTAATCGATTCTGTACTTTGAATAAAAATTCTTATTCTCTTCCATCAAATAGAAAATATTTACAAACTCGAATTTTTTCTCGCCTATTTTGCAAAATTAACTATCAACCTATAACTTTACAAATTTATTATTTTTTTCAAAAATATTAAAATTCTATGCTGGAGTTCAACTATTTTCAAAAATTTCAAAAAGCATTCTTCATAAGAATTTTAAAAAGTAAATGAACAATTCCTTACAAATTTCTAAAATAATCCTGTTAATTAAATTATTTTTTTAATTTTAATATAATTCTTCGCAAAACTTAATTCGTTTCTTAAATAAAACAATCTTAGGAAGAAATCAATTATTATTTTTAGAAATAATTAAAAATCATCGCGAAAATTTAATAATTTTTACAAATTAATTAAATTCCTCGCAGGAAACATTATTTTTAATTTCAATTGTAATTACATTTCTGTATAGAATTTAATTATTTTCTAAAATTTTAATAAAAGTCATCGAAACAATTCAATTATTTTTAAAAATTTTAATCAAATTCTTGTCAGAAATTCAATTGCTCTAGAAATTAAAATTAATACCTACAATTTTCCGCTGGAAATGAATTATTTTCAATATAATTTTAATAAATTTTTCTAAAGAAATCAATTATTTCCTCAAATTTTGATAAAATTATAAGAAACCAATTTTTTTAATTCTAATAAAAGTAATGTAAAGAATTAGATTTTTTTTAAATTTTATCAAAGTTCTTCCCCAAAATTCATTCGTTTTTTTAAAGTAATAAAATGTTTCGCTTAAATTCCATTATTTACAATACAATTTTTATAACATTTTTCTAAATAATTCACTAATTAGTTTTAATAAAATCGTCGTAGAAATTTAATTACTTTCATAAATAATTAAATTCTTCGCATTCATTGTTTAAAAATTTTTCTTTTACAAAAAGTTTTTAGAAAACTTTGTAAAAGTTTTGCCAAGCAATAATTTATAAACATTTATTTGAATGTTTCTTTAAAGAAAATATTTCTGTAAAACATATTTATTGTTTCAAAAGATATATATTAAAAATTAAATTGAAAAGAATTCTCGAGAATATATTTATGTAAATAAAAATATTTCTTCAAATCATGTTTATTTTCCTAAACCGTCAATTGAAAGAAAATCATTCTGAACTCTTCACCAGAGTCAGAAAAAAGCAAGGAACTCAATGAAGCCAATAGAAAAACTTTTTAATTAGAGTCGTAAACATAATTTCGAGAAATAAACCGATAATTTCCTTCGCTATGATTGAAGAATTGAGTATAAATGTATTTAAGAAACAGCAGCAAAGTAAAAGGGATTCAATGTACACATGCGGTACATTGAGAAAAAGAGACGAGAGAGGAGTGAGAGGGGGGGATTCCACATCGAGAAAGGGAGAGAAACCAAGTGAAAAAGTAGAAGAAGACATTATTGCTTCTAGCGAGCATGGCGTGTACTTGAAAATTGGTTCTTCTTTGCGATTCACGCGATAAGTTTATTATACACAGAGACACAAGAGTTGGAGAGGTAAAGGCAACAGCAATTCAGCGTTGCATATATTTTTTTTTCTTTTCTTCTCCCAACAGTGGTGGTATGCCTCCAAATCGACACATCCGGTTCTAAAGAGAGAGAGAGAAAAAGAATGAATGATTGCTTACAAAATTGTTCATATTTGTAACGAGTTACTTTGCCACTCCACTGTAACAAAGTACACGGAACACCTCTCTCCAACCAATTGTGTCTCCCTTGCCCACTGAACGCTCATTAAAAAAGAAAACAGTAATAAAAGACAATAGTCTTTGCTCACGAGTTATTGTTACACTAATTCTCTCTCATCGGAAGTAGTAGTGCTGGAATCACAAAAAATCAAGATTTAACTCACGATTAAAAATCGTATAGCTAATTTTTCACAATTGCTTTATACAATTATTTCTGGAAAAATAATTTAATTCATGCGAAGAATTTTATTATCTATGGAAATAATTGAAGTTTTGAGAATACTTTTTTTAAAATTTGCAAAAAAAGTTCAATGCTTTCGAAGAGTTTTATTAAAATTAAAAAAAATGAATTACTCTCGAGAAATATTATGAAAACAAACAAATTTTATTTTTATAAATATTAACAGTTTTTTTTGTAAAAATTCAATTATTTTCCAAAATTCTAATAAATTCTTGGAAACAATTCAATTATTTGCTTTAAATTTTTTATGACATTATTTTTATCACATAAAGATGAGAATAAAAGATATTTCATTGAAAATTTTTTTTAAATTTATCCGATCCGTTTGGCTAAGCCTGACCACCCTCTTGTGAAAAATTTTACTATTACGGAAAGAAAATTTAATTTTTTTTAAAGATTTTTTACTATTCATAATAATAATTTAATTTTGCAAAGAATTTTATCAAAACTTAGGAAATAATTGAATTTTTTCTTGAAATTTAGAAAAATAATTCAATTCTTGCGAAGAATTTTACTATTTGTAAAAACAATTGAATTTTTGTGAAGATGTTTTATTATTTTTTAAGAACAATTGAATTTTATCAAAATTTAGAAAATAATTGAATTCGTTGGTGAAATTTAGTTCTAAGAATTTTAGAAATATTTTTAATAAAAAATGTTCTTGTCAAGAATTACATTTTTCAAAAAATTGTAATAAAATTCTTTACTACAATTAAATTATTTTCCATATAGAAATATTTAAATTAATAATATAAATTTTTTAATTATCAATGAATGTAAATATTCAACACATAAATATTTATAAATTAAATCAAAAATTCCTTATAGAAACCATAAAAAAACAACAAAAAAACCAAAACCCCAGAAACACCTGCGATTGAAATTAATAAAATTCGCATACAAAAGAAAAAACCTAAAAGAAAATTCAAAATAATTGTTATAATTTCCAAAGGAAGAAGACCAATCATCCCATTAGCGAGATGAAATCAGAAATTGTGCATTTCCCCATTTTTTTTTTTTTGAACGCAAAATTAGTACGATTGTTATCAACAAGTTCTTTAAGACAATAAGACCTCGATATGGCGTTTCTCCATATCGACATGTTGAATCCTAAAAAGAAAAAAATGAACAGAACAATGGCATATCTGTCGATCTTTACAACTTGGCGAAAAAAAAACTGATCTCGCTAAATTACAAAGAACCACCCACACCCACGTGAGAACTCAACCAACCACAAACATACAGAAAAAAAACCATACCAACATCCCTTCTCTCTTTTTAAAACACCAGTATTCCGGATTTTCTTTTTTCGCCGTTTCATTTGCATAATGATAATGCATTTACATAATCACAATGATAAACGCTGTGGCGATTCGAGTACAAAGTCGATATACACATAAAATTCAACATACACGCATCTGAGAAAGCAAAAAAAAGGGAAAAATCAAAATACAAACTCTCAGCCAAAAGAAACATTTTTGTAAAATTTGAAACAGTATCAAAATTTAAAAAATTATCCTGTAGTGTTTATAAAAACACTGGAGGATAATTTTTTTTGTGAGGAATATAATATATCGAAGAAGTTAATACATATCCGTGTGTATACAGTTTGAGTGTAAAAGGTCGCTGTATATACACATATATGGGGAACGAAATAGCCGGCAATTTGCAGTTTTACGAGTTATTTCACAATGGCTGCAAAGTATATAGTTCTACAACAGTATTGCTTGGTTCAGAAGACCGCGTGCGCACACGAAGGAGAATTATATACATACATACGTGTATATATATATATATATTTACGTGTATGGATATATTACATTGTTGGTACAGGAGCGGAGGAAAGAACTTTGCTTTTGCTCTCGCATCCAAATAACAATTTTATTCGGGATTACCTTGTGCCCTGCGATGGACCAAAGGTGCATCAAGTCCTGGGACCCTATTTTCAAGACAATAACCAACTGACTATAAAACTGTCTGAGGTGAATATACCTTTTTTTCGAGTTTTACCATTATCTCAGCATCTTTCTCTCTCTCTCAATATAGCTCTTTTGCTCTTTTTTCCATCTCTCTCTGTCTAGACTGCGAATATCGGCCATCACGATAATCCGCGAATGCCAATCGAATCAATGTTTTTGGTCCCAATATAAAAAGAAAAGGAATTTGGAACCACAGAAGAATAGCCATTTTATAAGACGAAAGAATTCTTGAATAGACGAATTCTCTTATCAGCATTTTTTTCAGCATTACCTCCAAAAAGAAATTCTTTCTGTCGACTATCTATTCTCTAAATTCAAAGTAGAAATTCAATTATTTTCAATGTAATTTTAACAAAATTTATCCAAAGAATTCAATTATTTACAAAATATAATTTCAATTAAAATCCGCTGCAGAAGATATTCATTTTCAGAAAATTCAATAAAATTCTTTGTAGAAAGTCAATTTTTTCGTAAATACTATTTTACCTAGAAACTTTCGTAGTTATTCAATTATTAGTTGTAATTCAAATATTTAATTCAATACAATTTACAATTTAAATTAAATCCGGCTTGAAGAAATTAATTTCTTTTGAAAAATTTTAATATTTCGTAAAAATTTAATTACTTTCAAAAATATAATAAAATTTTTACTCGAATTTCTTTGGAGGAATTTAATTATTTTACATATAATTTCAATAAAATTTCTCGAATGAATTTAATATCTTTTCGTAATTTTTACAAAAGAATTCAATTATTTTTAACAAAATTGTAATACAATTCTTCAGAGCAATTCAATTATTTTCGTAAATAATAAAATTTCTTCTCGAATTTTTCCCTGAAAGTCAATCACATTTGCAATGCAGTAAAATTTCTTGAATTTTGTGCTGGAATTTAATTTTCAGAAATAGTAAAATTCTTAGCAAGAAATCAATGTTTTTAAAATCCATAAAAGAATTTAATTATTTCATAATTTTAATCACTTTTTTCGCAAGAATTCAATTAATTTTATAAATAAGAAAAATCTTCTCAAGAATTCAATTATTCTTAAAAATAGTAAAAAATCTTCTCAAAAATTCAATTATTTTTACAAAGAATAAAACTCTATGCAAGAATTCATTATTTTCAATTCGAATTTAATAAAATTTCGCAGTAGAATTCAATTATTTTAAAAAATATTTTAATTTTGCGCAGTAATTCAAATATTTTCAATATCATTGGAAATAAAATTTCTCAAAAGTATTCAATTTTTTCTAAATTTAGTCAAATTGATGGAATGAATTCAATTATTTTTCAAAATTGAATAATTTTCAATACAGTTTTAATCAAATTTTGTAGAAGAAATTTAATTATTTGTAGACATTTTAATAAAATTCTTCTAAAATAATTCAATTCTTTTCAATAGAATTTCAATTGAATTACTCAAAACGATTTATTTCACAAATTCGAGTAATTAATATTTCCAGAGGGAAAAAGTCATTTATCCATGTCGCATTTTAATTATTTACAATCCTTATGTTTTAATCTTCCTTTTAAACAAAATTTCATTTTTTCTTTCTCAAAATATTCAATATATTGTACTTGTCTTCATAAAAACTTTTTTCTAAATTACATACAAGAATTTTTTTCTCGTATTTCGTTTTTTGAATGAAAATTCATTACTGCATTAAATAGCAACTTGGACAGATGATATTTTCCGAAAAACTTCTTCATTTTTATAAAAAACAGGGAAAAAATTCCAATTAGAAAGCAGTGATCAAAATACTTTAAGACTATTTTTCCGATCTATCTTACCTACTTGGTATTCAACAAAAAACTTTGAATTTCAATAATCTGGTGGTAATTTTCGAAAAATAATATTAGAGAAATACTTGTAAATTTTTCGAAAAAAGAGAAGAAAAATCGAGGAAAAAAACAAAAAAAAACGAGGAAAAGAGAAAAATGCGAAAAAATAATAAAAACCAAACAAAAAGCTAAAGAAAAATGGATTAAAATGAAAAATTCCTCTTCACAGAAATAACAAAACATCACATCAAATTAAGAACCCTGACAACAAATTAGGATAATTCGAAACATGGAATTTTGTACCTACAGCCAAAAAAAATCCCAATTACCATGACGGTACCGTTGTAAATTTTCTAAACTGTTAATTCCATCAACAGCCACATAGTTAACCTTCTAAACAAGAAAACTCCCTAAGTAGCCAATTTGCTTGTCAACAATTTCCACAGAACACCATTAATTCTTATACCAGGAGAGGACAAAAATCAATCATTAACTTAACTCATCTCGATCCATGAGAATTACTCTTAAACATTATCGACTAAAATATCTCTAAAAGAAGATTAAAATTGCTAAAAAGAGAAAAATTAAAATCTCCTACATGACATATTCAATGATCGTGCGAACAAGTTTATATAAAGGAAAGTGGCGAAAAAAAAGAACACAGATAAAAACGGAAGGTTTTAAGAGAAAATAATAATAATAATAATAATGATAATAATGATGATAATAAAGAGGGGAGTTTAACGCGAAGAAGAGAAGAAAACTATACCACCAAGAAGAAAGATTAAAGACCCTGTGTGTAAGTACGCCCCCACGGAATGATGGATGCGATCCGAGAGACGCGAGTACCCCTCTCTCGAGTAGGTGGAGCTTTACATTTTCATATTCCTCTCCTTCTTTCACTCATCTCAAAATATTAGCATCTTTTTTTTCTGCATACGTATATATATATATATATATATATGCACACACTTGAAGCAATTCGCGTCAAACCATCTTCTTCTCAGATCGATCTCTTTCGAAACACGATACAATAATTCATCATCATGCAATTTGCACCCAAGGCAAAGAGAGAGAGAAGGAGAGAAAAATATCTTCGAAATTACTTTTCATTTTTCAAAATATATTCAAATTCTCTAAATTTTAGCGAAAATAAAATTCTTCTAAAGAATTCAATTATTTTTCAAAAAATTATAATAAACCTCTTCGTAGAAATTCAATTTTTTTTTGCAAAAATAATAAAATTCTTCGAGAGAATTCAATAATTTTCAGAAATTTAAATTAAATTCTTGTCAGAAATTCAATTATTCTTGAAAATACACTTTCATAAAATTCCAAGAAAGAAATTCGATTATTTTCAAAAAGTTTGATTAAATTTTTGTCAGGAATTCAATTATTCTAGAAAATTATAAAATTCTCAACTGGAATTCAATTATTTTCAATATAATTTTAATCAATTTTTCTCAAGAATTTAATTATTTTTTTAGAATTTGATAAATAATACAAGAATTCAAGAATTCTTAATCCATTTTTCTAAAGAATTTCATTATTTTTACAGAATTTGATAAATAATACAAGAATTCAATTTTTTAAAATTCAATAAAATTTTTCCGAAAGAATTCAATTATTTTTTAAATTCTATTAAAATTTTTAGTAGAAATTCAATTATTTTCATAAATAACTGAATTTTTGGCAAAAATTCAATTCTTTTCAATACAACTTAAATAAAATTTCTCGAAATATTTCAATTGTTCTTATAATTTAATTATTATTAAAAATATTATTAAAATCTTTGTCATAAATTCAATAATTCTAAAAAATTTTATTAAATTCTTCGAAACAAATTTAATTATTTTCAAAAAATCTTAATAAAATAGTCTTGGCAAAATTTAAATTGTTTCTATAAAATTTAAATTAAATTTCCAGAAACAATTAAATTATTTTCAAGAAGTGTGATAGAATTCTCTAAAAGATGTCAATCTGTTGCTTTTACAAATTTTGTTAAATTTTGTAACAAGAATTAAAATATTTTCATTTCAATTTTGACTAAATTTTTCGAGTAAATTTAATTATTTTAAAATAATTTCATATACTATATTTATTGAAAGAATTCAATTATTTTTCAAAATAGTATTAAAATTCTGATCTAGAATTAAAATAATTTCGATATCATTCTTGTCTAGAATTCAATTATTTTCATGAATAATAAAATGCTTTGCAGGAAGTCTAAATTTTCAGTTAAATTTTAATAAAATTTCTCAATGAGTTAATTCTTCATTTAATAAAGTTTTAGTCCAATTTTTCAAAACAATTGAATCATTTTCAAATTTCAATATTAATATAACCAGTTACAAAATTTAATTATTTTCAAACAATTTTAATCAAATTCTTCGTAACAATTTGAATATTTCCAGTTTAATATTACAAAAATTCGTCAAGCGGCTCAATTATGGCAAAAAATTATAAAATTTTTTATTTTTAATGTTTTTCAAGAGTGTATTGAAAATAATTGAAATCCTCTAAAGGTTATTATCAAAATTTTGTAAAATAATTGTAATTTTTTGAAGAATTATATTAAAAATTGTTCAAAACTAATTCAATTCATCTGGTAAATTTTATTAAAATCGAATTGAAAATAATTGAATTTCGTCGAATAATTTTACAATTCAATTTAGAAACTTGTAATTTACAATTAGTGAAAAACAAAGAAATTGTGAGTCATCGCAAAATAAAAAAATTATGATTCAGTAAATAACGGAAAAAAAATTATAATTTGGTATGAATCGAAAAAAGTGTATGATTCAGTAAAAAACAAAAAAAATTGTGATTCAGTAAATAACGAAAAAAAACAGCGATTCAGTAAAAAATTGGGATTCGCTGAAAAGCAAAAAAAAATAAAACTCGTGATCATTGCATTATGTGTATAAATTAAATCCCTGGCGGTAAATTTTTCATTAAAAGTGTTGCGCGGCGAGATATTCAGGTCGTTCATTTAATGAAGACTATATAACCTTTACGGTTATACGCGACACACGAAGCTTTTGCGGGTTTTAATGTCTCACAATATGGCGGTAAACAATCTAAATGGTAATCCAATACCACACCCTCTTTGTAAAAACCAAAAACAAAAAAGAGAAAAAAAAACTTTTATATATATATATACACCGTCGGTCAGTTTCTCATCCGACGAAACTTTCAATGTGCAGAGAAGAGATGTGTTTAAATGATGACAAAAAGCGTTAACAAGGCGCGCCTGCAACCCTCTCATTTCTTATTTTCTTTCGCACCAGAGCACCCTCTCTCCTTTTGAGTTCGTCGCATCGGACATTTAAGATGGTCCCGTAATTATCTCACGTTGGTTGTGCAAAAAAATAATAATTAGCTTTCCAACAGTCGTTGCATTAATTACAGACCATATAATATACAATCGGCGCACTAATAATTATAAAAATCCTTTCGTTTCTTCTCTTTTTTCTAATAATTATCACACGCCCACGACACGTTTTTCAAAATATCCAAAATTATTTATTCACATTCTTAATTTTTTTTCTAAATTAAAATTATACTTATCAGTTATTATTATCGTATATAATTGTGAAAAAATTTAAAACTTTTAAAAATGCGAAAAAAAATTGTAATTTGCATGTTGTCTAATGAATTTTTAATCTAAAAGACGATAAAATTGTAATATATAAAAAAAATTTTAATGTCTAATGAAAGATTTTAATATTCAAAATTATTTCAACCTTCGAGACAAAAGTGGAGAGAATAAATAATTATTTTCCACAATATTTCGTATCTAATATTTAATGCTAAAAACTAATTAAATTTGTTTTTGTTATCGCAAAAGTTTTCCTTTTTGTAAATTAAAAAGAAATAAAAAGAATTAACAAAAAAAAGAAAAAAAAAGTGTAATACGAGCCGTGGGCAATTGGGCAAAGGTGTGTATAAAGTTACTTGCCTGACGCACCTGTTTGAACTGCTCCTCGAAGCTCCAGCTGGTTTGTTGTTGATGTGAATTTCCTTGTGAATTATTTTGCGAATGATTACTACTCTCACGTTCACGTGTTGTTTCAATTCCATTACGAGCGCTACTTTGTGACGATTCACTTGAATGTGAACTTGCCGAGGATGTCATTGCGTTACCGCCACCGCCGCCGCCACCACCGTCACCACTGCCTCCACCCCCAGGCAGCGAATGACTATTTTGACTATGATGATGCGGTGGTAAGAATGCCGGTGGCATTGGAAACGAAAATGGTAAACTGAAATTGCCATTTCCGCAAGCCGCTTGCAGTGCTTCGAGGCTTTTTTGATTGCTCAACGCTTCCAGATCATTCTTTAAATGCAAAAAGAAAGAAAAAAGTCCATTAATTTATTGAATTCGCTCATTTTTGCTTATGGTTATTAATTAATTAATTAACAAAGTAGAAAAATAATTTAAATTAAACATTTACTTAGTTAAGAATCAATTTTTTTAATATAAAAAATAATTTTTTTAGTAGAAAAATACAAAGTAAACAAAAAATGTCGGCGTTCATTTAAACCTTCGAAATTTAAGAAACATGACTTTTCTCGCTGATTTCGAGACAGAATTTTTTACTTTTTTATTTTTATATTTTGATAATTTATAAAAATTGCCGCTTTAACACAATAAAAATTATTTTCAAGATTCCAATTTTCCAATTAATTATTTTCTAGAATTTTTAACAGAAATTTTTCTCAAAATCAATTATTTTTTCTTTTTCATTATTCTTGAACAATTCTTGAGATATCTTGAGAATTTAATTGTTTAATGAAAAAAAAGGAAGTTCAATTAAGATATTTTATAAATTCATTTGTTTAAAAATTAAATTAAAAAATTTTTTTATAAAAAAATCCAATTAATTTCAATAATTCTGATAAAATTCGTTATAAAGAATTCAATAACTTTCAATTAAATTTTAGTTAAATTCGCAAAAAAAAAATGTAATTATATTAAAAAATTCTTATGTTTACTTTAAAAATTGAATTTTTTTCCACATAATATTAATATTCATCAAAAAAATTTTTTTAATTTTTTAATTCTCAAGAATTAAATTATTTTCAAAAATAATTAAATTTTGATGAGAAATTCTAATATTTCTAATACAACTGTAGTAGAATTTCTCCAAAGTATTCAATTTTTTCTAATTTTAGTTAAATTAATGTAAACAATTTGAATTATATTCAATATTATTTTAATCAACTTTTCTAAACAATTCAACTAAATTCACAAATTTTGATAAAACTATAAGAGTTTAAATTTTTTTAAATTTTAATAAGGTTGCTGCAAAGAATTTAATTATTTAAAAAAATTTTATTAAATTTTTTGTCAGAAATTCAATTATTTTCGTAAATAATAGAATTTTTCACAATAATTCAATTATTCTCAATACAATTTTAATAAAATTAATCTCGAAATAATTCAATTTTAATCAAATTTCTGAAAAGAATTCAATTGTTTTTAATTGAATAGAATTCTTTTACTCATTGTTTTAATTAAACTTCTTGAAAAAATGGAATTATTTCTTTAAATTATATTTAAATTCTTCGCAGAAATGTAATTATTTTCATAAATTAATTAATTTTTCACAATAATTGAATTATTTTCAAAACAGTTTTAAAATAACTTCTCGAAATAATTCAATTTTTCTTCACTTTTAATCAAATTTCTGAAAAGAATTCAATTATTTTTACAAAAAATTTATTAAAATTCTTCCTAAAAAATTCAAATATTTTCATAAATAATAAAATTCTTTGCAGAAATTCAATTATAAAAAATTCTAATAAAAATCTTTAATTCATTATACTTTCATTAAACTCCTCGAAAAAGTTGAATTATTTTTTAAAAATTTTTATTAAATTTCTTAGAAAAATGAAGCTTTACCTAAAAAATGTCTGCAATTGACTTATTTAATTATTGTCGGAAATAGAAAGAAAGTTAAACGAAAAATAAAAAATTAAAGAACAATGAAATAATTTTAACATTTTCAGAGACTGTTGGACACGAAAATTCCAAATTTCCTTATGAATTCTAGAAAATTAATATTTTTCACTATTTTTGATAAAATTCACTGACTTTTTTGCCTGATTTTTCTAAAAAAAATATATATACTTTCCTTTAATTCCCTGACCTGTGGCACTTTGAATGTTAATGCTACATTTTAACTGAAGAAACTATTTGCCACTCACTAAATACAAAGACAATTAAAAAGAACTTACCTCCATTTTTAATTTCGCCAAAAAATGTGGATGATGAGAATTCATGAGATTATTTAAATGAGCTATTGGCGTTGGTGTACTGACAGGAATTGAACCAACTTCCTGTGAAGAATGATTATTACCCTGAAGGGGCTGTTGTGGTAGTTCCTCTCCACTTTCCTCATCCTGGAGATCTGGATCTGATAAATCTTCCTCCTGATGCGACTGAAAATAGAAAAAAAAAATTAATACATATTTTCTCAAAATCTATTTTACAAGATGCCAATATTAACAAAAAAAATAAAATTATTTCTTCTGCTTCTCAAGTATACTTTTCAAAAAACGATTAAGACTCTATATGAGAACGACAGCCATTTTACAAAATTTATAGGTCGCTCGATAGGCGATATCAATTCTCGAGTATAATTGTGTGGAAGGAGGACGACGACAGATATCAAGACATTAAACATTAATTAGGAAAATGGCGGCTGGTTTATAACTTCCGAGATAGTCGGACGCGTTATCAAAATGCATTATTATACGAAAATATATATACACACATCCATATATAGTAGCGCATAATAAAAAAAATAAAATTGCGCCTCGCATTTTTATAATAATAAAAAGGACAAATAGAGAACATAACCTTGCAATTCAAAAAAACGGAAACGCATTATTTTCGTCTCGTGAAATAAAGGAAAAAAAATTCAAATATATATTATTATAACAATGCAATTATTTATTATTATTATTTTTCCATCATAAGAGAGACCGCAAAGGAAAAATTGTATTCACCTTGCGCGCAAAAAATCGCGATCAGCCACAAATTAAGTTAGCACATAAAAATTATTCCACGATAACAAAAATTTACATTTTTATTTTTATAAAATAAATATGTTGTCATTAATATTCAACCTTAACATAGTATTTTACTTCTTTTTTTTTATTAATAATTAATAATAAACGTTTACTTTTTTTATATCTAATTTATTCATTCATCTTTAATAACTATGATAACTATTTTCTTTTAAAGAAACAAAAAAGTTGAAAATGTAATTTTTCTGCTGAACGAAACCTCGAAATCCTGCGTATTCGTAACTTTAACTTAACATGAGAGAGAAAAGGATAGACGCAACTTTTGTCCTTTTCTAAAAAAAAGACAGACGATGTTTCTATCTTTTTCTCTCTCATGTAAAAAATACGAAACTCAATTCGGAAGTTAATTCTGCGCAGGTCTAAACAGAAATGATAAACATAACCTCTCCGTTTGAAGAACAGAAAAAAAACAAACCTTTAAAAAATCAAAAAATCTTTTCATTGAAAGTAATAAAAATATAAAATTCTTAAAATTGTAAATAATAACAGTAATTAATAAAAGTATAAAAATATAAACAATGGAGAATTCGGAAAAAGAGTAAAAAACTAAAGTAGGGTGAAAAATTTTCTTGCACGTAAGAAGTTTATGCAGAAAAGTTGTGTGTAAGAATTAATTTTTGAGTGACAAAAAAATAAAGTTGTAAAAATTTCCATTTCTCACGCTCTTGTATTATAATTGAGCTATATCTAATGTTGGTCGATATGGCAGTTCCTGCAGAAATTACATCGTGAGACTGTTCGCTCACCTTTTACTGATAAAAACGGTTAATGTGTCCTGTCATCCTTTCCTTTATTTTTATTTTAAATTCTCCATTTTTTTCATGACATCGCCCGCATATTTATCATCCATTAATTCCCATAATCAAGCATTTCCGTCAAAAAAAAAAAAAAAGAAAAAAAATAAACGTTTTTTCGCACGCATACACATAGAAAACTTTTGTTGCGATTATTTATTACTTTTCTGATTGTTAATTCCCTACATGAAAAATTTTATTAGCTTAATTAGTTACATTAATTAAATTAATTAACATTACGGTTTTTTCTTTTTTTTCCGCACCAAAACGCTAGAAATTTTTAGGTTATATTTATTATTTTAGAAGTAAAAATACAAAAAAAGAATCAAGTACTACAACAAATTATCAATTTAGCAAGTCTTCGTTTCCACCGAAATATTCAATAGAAATGGTTTCGAATTTAGGTGACTAAAAATTGGGTTTTAATCCAGATAAATATAACCTATAATTTATTTCGTACCTCTCTTGTTCTGACAGTTGGCAATACCAAAAGTCATTTAACAAGAAGAAGAAGACGACATTTTTTCCATTGTCCAAAATTCGGTAATGTAAAGCTATCGTCACAGAGTCAATTTTTCTTCATTTCAATATAATTATACGGCTAAATATCGGGTGGCAAACAACATCCGGACTAACTATTGTTCTCAAGAGGGTGTCAGACGAATATGTAGGTGTCTAGATTGAATTCAAGAAAAAGAAATATAAACGACGACAAGAAATAAAAAAAAATTAACAGAGGATCACTTTCTGTTTGAAAAAAAATCTCTTGCTTCAAATTAACAAAAACTAGATGATACTATACAACAACAAAAAAACTGTATTTATATACTTCTATATTGTAGAATCGTGTGAAGAGAGTATTAGGAAAAAAGAAACGAGTCATCTAATCATCACTGTCTGTCGATATTGCTGATTAAATCAATATATGTATTTATAAGGGAACTAAAATTGTATGAGTACCGCCCTGAATTGTGTGAGTGTCACTCCCGAGCAAACAAGTGGGCGCGGCTTTATTCTCCCCGTGCGAGCTTATAAGAAAATCATCCTTCCGCGTCGAAAGCGCTCTGTTTAGAAACAAAAGTTCTTTTTTAAAGAAAAGCAATAACACTTTTTTCGATCCATTAAAACTATACAAAAACTAAACTATCTAAATAAATTGTCTGATCAGAGTCAACGCTGAGCGTCGAGAACAATTTTCTTTTCACAAAATCGAAAATAATGAAACAATTATTTCAACGGTTTGAGATTAAATAAATTCGTTTCATAAACAAATACTCTGAAAAATATGGACAAATTTTCTCAATAAAGTTTACGAAACTAAAAATTTAAAAAAGTAAATTTTTTCAATTTTGTTTCTATTTAGTAATAGAGAGAAACATTTTTTTTCAAAGACAAGTAAAATAGAGAAAACAGTGATTCTTTTTTTTATATATATAATCACGTTGACGTCGGGTCCAATTATTTATATCTCGTTCAAGGGGACCAATCTTCTTTGCATAATTTAACAATAAAATAAAGGTGCAATTTGTATAAAAAAGCAATGACAAAGGACAGACATTTGTCATTTTTCCTCGCACGAGACCTATCATTAGAAACATCAGGTAAAATTCACACCCTGTGCAAACAAGAGGGAGTGGTCTCAATGTTAAAAAAAAATCACCGAACCACTTGCTCGCGGAAATTACTACTACATATATATAATAATTATATTCTACTATTCGTTACTTATTCTCAATAATTATTATACTATTCGTTAATTATTGTAATTTAAAATTAAATTTTTTTGAACATATAACGAAGACTTGAACATTAATAATAATTCTAACTAATTCTCTTTTTGTATTCGCGAAGAAGAATTAAAGAATTAAACAATTACTACAATTGCCTAAATGTGTACAATTTTAACTAGAAAAAATTAAAAGACGTACAAATTTAATTAATTATCTTAATTATCAGAATTGTAATTATAATCCTTCCATGAATTCACCCATTTCCATTGCGCGCATTTTTATTCTTATTATTTTCGTCGTCGTTGTCGTCATTTTTTTTTTTTTTTGAGTTATTATTGTGGACAACAAACGTTGATTTTAAGCTTTACAAATGATATACGAGTACTTTTCAAATTATGGACCACCCTCAGGATTCTGTTAAATTTAGACTTATTCATTTTTCTTTTCACTCTTCTCGTCTCACGCGCACTTTATCATCTTGCTGCGTGGTATCGCTTGTTGCTCTTTTCTTCATGGAATTTCACACGTTATTTGAAACGATTACGTCGGGTAGTATATGCTTTTGAGTTCGTTAACTGATTATATTCAGCTTTTTTCCTCCCCACCCACACAACTTTTCTTTATCAATTATGTCATAGACACAAGTCGATAAAATCTGGGACAATCTTTCAGCGATAAGCACATAGTTCACGTAATTTTAAATTCGCATTTTCTGAATTTCAACTATAAACGCCAACTTCAATTTCTATTTCGACTTCAATTCGTTTAGATAAATTTTAATAAAATTCTACGCAAACATTTCATTATTTTCATAAATAATACAAATTTCTCAGGACTTTTTAAATATTTAAAATTACTCAAAAAATATAATTATTCTTAAAAATTTTATTAAAATTTATCAACAAAATTCAATTATTTTTAAAACCTTTGCCTATATTTTGAATAAATTTTCAATTAAATTTCTTCAAAGAATCACATTATTTTTAAACATTTTAATAAAAAAATTTTATAACAATTCATTTTTTTCTAAATAATTTTAATTAAATTCATCGTAGACATTTAATTAATTTAAACAATTTGTAAAAATTCAGTTATTTTCAAAAGTTAATATAATTCCTTGCAGAAATTCAATTATGTTGAAAAATTTACAAAAATTCTCGTCAAAATTACAATTATCTTTCAATAATCAAAATAATAAAAATTTTTCCGAAATTCAATTATTTTCAAAAATTTGAATAAAATTGTCAGAATTTAAATTATATTTTTAAAACGATTTTCATCAAATCTTCTCGAAAAATGAAACTATCTTAAAATTTTTTATGAAAATTTGTCAGGACAATTCAAGTTACTTAAGAATTTGTTGATAAAATTCTTTAATGAAAATTCAATTTTAAGAAACATTCAATTATTTAATGAAATATTTACTTTTGTATTTAATTAATTGAATTCTTGAAGAATTTTTTGATAAATATTGATTTAAAAATGAATTTTAATAAATCTTTCAAAACAATTTAATTACTACTTCTTTAAATTGTAAAATCTTTGCAAGAATTGAATTATTTTCAAAAGAATTTCACGAAAGAATTTAATTTTTTTTAGTAATTCGTCATAAAATCTATACAAAAATTTAATCAATATCAAAAAATATTTCACGAAAAAATTCAAATATTTCAAAAAATGTTAATGAATACTTCGAAACAATAAAATTTTATTCAAAAATAGTAAAATTTTTTTTAAAAAATAAAAATATTTTTAATATAATTCTAATACGATTTCATGAAAAAATTAAATTTCCAAAAGATTTTAATAACATTCTTCGAAATAATTTAATTATAATTATAAAAAGCAAAATTCTTGCCAAAAATCAATTATATTTAAAAAAATCAACTTTTTTCATAATTCGTTAAAAAAATGTTAATCAAATTCAATTTCATTACAATTGAAATTTAATTTCAATTATTAAGAAACACGATTATTTTAAAAACTTGGTAGAAATTGTTCCTAAAATTCAAGTATTTCGAACATTTTTAATTAAAATTATTAAAAAAAACTCTATTATTTAAACAAAAAATCAAAGAAATTTTTCAATGAAAATCTAATTAGAATTTTCAACAATTTTATCAAAATTCTTCTTGAGAATTTAATATTTGTTTTAAATAATAAAATTCTTCAAAGTTATTAAAAAAACTCTATTATTTAAACAAAAATTCAAATAAATTTTTCAATGAAAAATTAATTAGAATTTTCAACAATTTTATCAAAATTCTTCGTGAGAATTTATTATTTGTTTTAAATAATAAAATTCGTCAAAGGAACTCTATTATACATTTTTTAAATATAATTCTTTGTAACAATTCGATGATTTTCAGTTTAAAATTGAAAGGTATTTAAAAAGAAAAATTATTATAAAAATTTAAGAAACAGAAAAGCAAACAATAATTAACTTCAAACTGCGAACAGATTTCTGGAATACAGCGATTATTAATACAGAAGAAGATAGATAGAAGATAGAAGATAAATTCTTAAATGTTATTGAATTTTTAATTTTGTAGCTCCCGAAGAATTCAAACCAAAAATAGGTAAAAATTACCTAAAAAAATTCATTTTTTCCTTTCTCTTGAATTTACGCCATTTCTGATATATTCTTAGAAACGTGATTAATTTTCAGTTAAAGAGAGAAGGAAAAAAATCCAGAAGACAAATTGTCGTGAAGATGTTAACGTCCCTCGCGCAATTTTCGAAGAGACGACAGGCGGCTAAAAAGATGCAACAACTAAACGCGCGCATACAGCAGCAGAACCTCTCTCTCTCTCTCTCTCTTTCTTTCTTTCTAATAGAGATGGAAACGATGTCCACTTGCAAGATTTATCACCGAGTCTTATTCGATTGTTTTTATAGTTAGCTCAACGTCTATACGACTCATAACAAAGCGTCCAAGAAACGCAGAAAATGTATTTCGCTAGATGTACTTTTGTTCGGCTTGTAAATCATCGCCTAACCGCTTCAGGCTCAATGCAACTACTTTAAATCTTATAATTATCGTCATTCAACTTTAAAGCTGCGAATCTCTTTCTCTCTCTCTCTCTCCCTCTATTTTCCTTCTCACAATATTCTGAAACTACGAATCTCTTTCTCTCTTTTTTCCTCTCTTTCAAAATAGATATCGTCCAATTCCTTCTACAATAATCTACAAACAGAAAGAAAAAAAAAGTTAACGATTTAAAACAAGGACAGTTTTGTTATTCGTGGAAGGTGTTAAGAAAGCATTTATGTATATTATCCATATTCTAGGTTTATGCCGGCAACATTGTTGCAATACCAGAACGTAATTCAATCATTGACATCAAAATTAAAGCCGATAAGGAAAGTCAGTAACGTTCAACATGACTTTTATTTGCTTCTTAAAATTAAAGAAAATATTCTTTTTTTTCACAAACGTGCGTATGAGATATTACCAGTGATAAATAAATAAAAAGTTACTTATATATTGAAAGGGGAAAAAAAAGAACAGAGCGTGTGTGTGTGAGAGAGAGAGATTTTTAGAAATCAATAGATGTGTGTAGTTTATTATTATTCAAACAACTGCATTGTAATTATCATTTACAAAGTAACATAAAAGACCCAATATACAATAATCTATATAAATTTGCATGTTGCGTAAGATTTTTCTTTTTCAATTATATATACAACTCATTGTAATAAAGATTTGAGGAATTTTTAAATTACTTCTTATGATAATTACCTCGGGTTTGCATAAAATAATGTAATTAAACAATTCTTTAACTCTAGTGTGCGTGTGTGTGTGTATGTGTTTGAAAGAAATCGCAAAAAAAGAAAAAGAAGAAAAATAAATATAATATAAATGAATACTAAAAAAATAAATTTAAATTCAACAGAAACTTAAAATTAGTATATTTTAAAATTGAACGAAAAAAATAAATAAAAACTTTAATTAATTTACTTAGAGTTTAATATTTATTTTTGTTTTCCATTTTTTTTTTTTTGATAAATTTTTCTTTCAAATACTTAAAACTTTCAAATTAATAAAATTCTTATTCAATGTTTTAAATATTAAAATAACAAAAATAAATTAAACATGACAAAATATTAACTGAATTCCTTATTTCAAAGAATATTATTAATTATAAAAAAGTAAAGAAATAACTGTCAAGAAATTTATTAAAATTTTCGAAAATAATTGAATTTTTACAAACAATTTTATACTATTTAAAAAAATAATTGAATTCTTAGCAAAATATGTAATAAAATTTCTAAAATTAATTGAATTTCTACCTGAAATTTCATTATTTAAAAAAGAAATTAAATTCTTCCAAAAAATTGTTCTGAAAGTTAAGTAAAATAATTGAATTCTTGATAAAAATTGCATAAAAAATTGTGAATATAATTGAATTTCTTTTGAAAAAGTTTCTAATTTAAAAAAATAATTAAATCCTAGACGAAAATTGTATTAAAATTTTTGAAAATAATTGAATTTCTGTGAGAAATTTTTTTATTGACAATAATAATTGAATTTTTGCTCAGAATTGTAGTAAATTTTTTAAAAAATAATTGCATTTTTACAAAGAATTTTATTATTTGAAAAATAATTTAACTCTTAGCAAAAAATATATTAAATTTTATTTAAAACGAAAAATACGAAAATAACATAATTTGTATTATCTATTAAAATAATTAAACTATTTCGAATAATCGTATTTAAATTTGTGATAATGAAAGATTATCGCCCAGTTAAAAGTAAAAGTAAACAAAAACCTATAAATTTTTCCTCCTTAAATCCCTTTCTTCATCTCTTGTCAAATTTACTAATTTAATTACCCGAATAATTCCACTCCAAAGAATTTTTTTTCCTTTTTCAATTTTAACATTTTTCAATAATTCTTCACGCCACCTATAATATCAAATACGAATTCATATAAAAAATATATAATATATGAGAAAAAAGCGAGAGATTTTTCGAGATTTTCATTAATCATTGAATGATGGAAGCAGGTGAAAATCAAAGAAGAATGAGAGTTGCTTTTAAAAGCCAACAATAGCAGTATATTCCTACGCCCATGGATATGGGGGTTTTTGCGGCTCGTGGGTGTCTATATGACAAACTACCATCATGGGGCCCCATAGTGCCCAGTAGGGGGTCACAAAACGACAAGAACACCATAATGCCAAACGTATTATACGGCTGATTAATTCAAAATTCGATGTGTATTACCCTCTCTCAAACAAAACGGAGACTATACTTTTTTTTCATCTTCTCCTCTTTCCCCAAAAGATTTACACAGCAGATAAAGTAGCCACATTGTATTTATCGATATATTTTGATTTCAATCTCCACAAGAACTTGTCAATTAGTCCTAGAAAAAGAAAATAATCTTTTTTTACAAAAATAAATCTAACAGAATTTATGTCAATTTGAATTCTATTATTATTTATGTGGAACACAATGTGAAAAAGTATTGAAATATATAGACAATGTGGAACATTATTGAAATGTAAAATAGAAAATAAAATAGAATATAAAATAGAATATAGAATAGAATATAAAATAGAATATAGAATAGAATAAAGAATAGATTAAAGAATAGTACTTTTATAGAAAAGTATTTAAATCTAGACAACATGGAATAGTATTTAAATCCAGACAGAAAAAAATAGGATTTAAATGTAGACAGTAAGAAATAGTATTTAAATGTAGACTGCAAGAAATAGTATTTAAATCTAAAAAAAAGAATACTATTGAAATAAATTTAAATAATCAAATATGAAAATATTAAGCACTGTATATAGTGGTGTAGAAAAAAAGGAACATATATCGTAAAGAATTGCTAATGGCGCGAAAAAGAATATTACAATAATTACCTTGTAAAAATCTGGATTTTCAACAATCAAATAACAAAAGAAAGTTATCAGTGTGCCTGGCAGCAGCGCCTTCAAAGTATTTATTGTTTAAATAATGAGGAACAAGTACAAGCCACCTCATGCTTATCGATTATGCGTTCGCATGCACACGCCTATATTATGCATCGATTGTCGCCAATATTCTAATCCAAGGAAACCGCAAGAGACTACGACATTATTTTATTTTCCGATAATATTTAATGACGACTGCGAAATAAAATATGTAACACTATTTTTATCGTATGACGAATTTTCTTTTTCTGTTCTTTTCTTTCAAGACGTATTTAAAAAACTTCCCTTTTAGTTCTATATTCTATCAGCAATTTTATCACTCTGGATCTTTTGGATAATTTTTTTTTCTTTTTTCCACGAATATGAAACGAAATTAATGCTTTACTTATCTGCACAATTTTTGTTGAAGGATATCCCAATTGAGACAAAAAGTGCATGAAAACGTGGTTTCGCAGCTATTTTTATAGATTTTTTTGTCTCAATTTGATATCCACGGAAAAATCGAGCAAATTGTGAAATATTTTTACAAAATTTAATGTAATTATCTTTCCGTGGTGGAAATTCCTTTAAAATACGTCAAAAGTCTTCACCGTAAATTTAAAACAATTAAAAACAACTAATTTGTGAATAACTACAAAAAGAGTCAAATTTGAATAATTGAATCATTTCGAAAAATTTTAATAAAATTGTAAAGAATTTCGTTAAAAAATTTTCCTGCAAGTTAAATAAAATAATTTAACAGAAATTTTATTGAATTTGAATTCAATATTAATTTTATTGCTACCCAGGATTATTGTTTATGAAAATAATTGAATTCTTGGCAAGAAGTGTATTAACATTTTTTAAAATAATTAAATTTCTACATGGAGTTTTATTATTGACAATAATAATTGAATTTTTTCAAAGCATTTTAATATTTGAAAAAATAATTAAATTCTTAGCAAAAAATGTATTAAAATTTTAAGAAAATAATTGAATTTTAGCACAAATTTTATTATTTACAGAAATAGTTTAGAAAATGTGAACAAAAAATAATATTGCTAAAAAAATAATTGAATTTCTCCGAAAAATTTTAATATTGGAACAAATAATTGAATTTTTGTCAAGAATTATTGTGTTCTTAAAATAATAACATAAAAATATTTAAATTACAGCCAGGAATTTTATTATTTAAAAAAATAATTGAACACTTATCAAAAATTGTATTAAAATTTTCTAAAGTAATTAGATTTTTGTGAAGAGTTTTATTAATAAGATAAATAATTGAATTTAAGCCCAGAATTGAGTTAAAATTTTCGAAAATAATTGAATTTCTATAACGAATTTAATAATTTGGAAAATATAATTGAATTTTTACAGGGAAATTTTATTATTTAAAAAAATAATTGAATTCTTAACAAAAATTTTCCACCTGTAATTTTATTGTTAATTAAAATAGATTTCTTTGCAAAAAATGTATGTTAATATATTTTTTAAAATAATTAAATTTTTGAGGACTTTTATTAGAATGGAATTGAAAATTAATTTAATTCTTGCGAAGTATGTTTATCGTTTGTGAAAATAGTTAATTTCTTGTCAAGAAATTGTAATAAAAATTTGTGAAAATAATTCATTTTCTGCAAGGAAACTATTGATTGACAATAATAATTTTATTCTTTCACAGAAATGTATTATAATCAGGTGCAAATTTTTATCTGCAATTTTATTATTTAAAAAAGTAATTCATTTCTTGACAAAAATTGAATTAAACTTTTTGAAAATAATTGAATTTCTCTCAAGAAATTTACTATTTTCAAAACAGTAATTGAATTTTTCCCGCAAAAAAATTTATTATATTTTCAACAAAAAAAAATTGAATTTATCCCAAGAAATTTATTATTTACGAAGATAATTGAATTCATGCCCAGAAATTTAAATATACCATGAAAACTTGAGTGATTTTTCGAGATCATTAATTTGGTCCAACTTCTTGATTTTTCAATATAATGGAAAACTAAAATTAAAAATTGAATTCAATTGCAGATTCATATGAGAGACAGCAGGAAAAGTCACGGTGTGCGAAGTACTTTCTGCCATTTGAAATATTCAAATGCCCATCCCTTTGGAAATGGATTGTCGTGTGTTCCGGGAATATGAAGTGTTGTTATAAATTGGAAAAAAAAGAAGAGAAAAAAAAGCATCACGCATTCTGAGGTGTGACTATGATAGAGTGCTATAAAAGTAAATTACTCAGTTGAGGGGTGAACCATATCGTAAAGCTTCTAGTAAATCAGTTTTGCGTGAAGTATACACGTGTTTCATTCCACTTTTAAACTGACATGCTCATCCATGATGTCATTGTACTATAGCCGATGACACGAGAGTTTATAACACACTGCGTGTTTTGTACGTGAAATATTTATAATTTACATACATTTTTACAAAGTGAAATATTTCCAAACGACTCTCCTTCTCTTGAATCTCTCTTTCCTTCTTGAATTTCTGTCTCTATTGAATTTCTCTTAAATTTCTCTTGAATCTCTCTCTCTTGAATTTGGATTTGCCATTAAAAAAAATCTTGTTTTCTTATCAATGTAGTCTTGATGGTTTATTTCTTTTCTCTATTTTACACCCAGTTTTTTTTTGTCTCATTCTCTCACCCTCCTTTTTTTCGAATGCAATCTTGTGGTTCATAAATAGATAGTTTGTGTGTGTGTTTCTGTCGATGTGGTAAAGCTACCAGGCTGTTTATTTACTTCTTGAAGAGTATACAAGCAAAATCTGTGATGAAGAGTTATGACAACTTCTCACACCATAAAATTAAATTCTACTTTTCTTAGTTCATAAAATTTCGCAATACATTTTTCAAATAGTGGACATTTATTGTCTAATGTCGTTTTTTCTTCTTTATTCGAAATTTTTAGCAAAAATTTAACTTCTTTTCTTTAATCTGAAAACACAGTACAGTAGAATTTTTTATGTTATTTTTCTTATTTGTTTCATTTACGATTTTCTATTTTATTATTTCGTGTAGTATTTTCTATTTCCTGTAGATGTATTTCCATATATTCGATTCTTCTCAGGAATTCAATTAATCTTTGAATTAAATTTTAATAGAATTATTGAAAAATGTTTAATTATTTTATAATTAACTTTCGGAATAATTTTCTACAAGAATTTTGTGGAAAAAAGTCCCTCAAAAATTCTTCCTATCGACAAAATTAATATGGAAACGAAATTTCAATTTGAAGACACAACAAAGTATAAAAGAAGAATTTGTAACAATTTTTGCCACGATAAATATTGATGCTTACAAAGAAAACTCGAATCTGCTATTCCAGCGATAAATTTCCAAATATCACGCGCGATGGAATTTCGACGCATCGTCAAGTGAATCAACTCATATCGGCAAGTTATAAAAAAAAGGAAACGACGAAATCAGAAAAAAAATAAAAGCAAAAAAAGAGAAAATTACAATATCAAAGAAAGAGAAAAATGATAAAAGCTAAAAAATAGGAAATTTTAAAAGCAAAAAGAAAAAATTACAACTAAGCAAAAAGGAGAAAATGATAAAAGCAAAAATAAAATGATAAAAGCAAATAAAAATAATAAAAACAAATAAAAAATAATAAAGACAAATAAAAAAAATGATAAAAGCAAAAACGAAGAAAACGATAAAAGCGAAAATGAAGAAAAAAAAGCCAAGTACGAACAACATGAGTTCTGCATGGACCCCTACCGAGTTCCCACGTATAAATATATATATATATACATTATATACACGATTCACAATGCCAGAGTAGAGAAAGAGAAAAAAAAGAGAGTGATGTACCAACCCTTGCAGTCACATAAAATAAATCTAGATTGTTTCGAGAGCATCAACTCCGGTACCATATATACATTGAAATTGAAATCGTTTAGCGCGGTTAGTCGATTTAGATTCAAAGATTGCTCAAATATCGACGCACAGCGAAAGCGAAACCCATGTATATATTTAACCGTTACTGATTTATATTGAAGAGCTCTCATCTTGTCAGTTATAAATTTATTATCGTCTCTTGCCAAACAAGAATCGACCCATTATCGATGCCGTAGCCTTATATCATTTAATCAAAAAATTCGATCGATATGGGAAGCAATTTCTTTTTCCCCCCTCCATCTGGGAGAGAAAAAAAAATTGTTTGATTAATTCCTTCAACAATATTTTCTCCTCCAATCGAACACTTTTTTTCTGTAAATATTTTTTTGCTTTTGAAAAATTACTCAAATTTTTCATCCCTTTTCTGGACCAATCTAGATCAAAAAGGTAAAAAGAAAATAAACAAAAATATTGCCGGTTAGTTAAAAATTACATTCTTGAACCTAGGTTGAAATGAAGAAAAGAGAAATATTTTTATTTAAAAATAAAGAAGAAAAAAACGTTTTTTTTTGTATAAAGAAGAAAAAAAAGTGGTTTTTTGTATAAAGAAGAAAAAAAATTCTAGTGTCGCGTTAAAGTGAAAACTGACAAAATAATATGTGAAAGTGTCTTGAAATAATTCGAGTCCAGACATAAGTTGTCAAAATTGAAATTTTTAAAAATACATTTTGTAAATCGTCACTATGGTAAATGAAACTCAATATTCCCTTTACCCCCTAACAAGATGAGAGGAATCTGAACGAAATCAGTCTGTTGGGATAGAATACAAGAAAACGACCGCCAGCTGTTAACGATGCCTCACGTGTCTGCCAGATATTTCCAAGGAGATCGTCCTGGATGCGATTTATTTTTATAAATTCACTCGCTTATGCAAGAATTACTCTCTCTCTCTCTCTCATTCTTTCTCTTTGCATGAGGGCGAATTTTCATTCGAAATGCAACAACGAAAAAAATCGAAAACAATGCAACCCAAAAAAATAATTCAGTAAAAAAATTTTTTTTTTGTATTTTGTTCTCATTACTTAACGAACGAAATTAAACGAAAATCTTTTAAATTTTCGGAATGGAAAAAATATTTCTATTTAATATTTCCTTTTTAAGAATAGGGGAAAAGCTTTGCTTCAATCAGAACACATTTTTCTTGACAGAAAAGACACGAAATCTTTTGAAATGCGGAGACAAAATGCAGAATACATTTTGATGGACAAAATTTCAAGACTAAGAACATAGAAATGTGAATGAAGATCATAAAGATTGCGGAGGGGAAGAAAAAGTCTCTCCCGAAGAATTTGAAGAATCATGACGATATGCGACATGAGGCCTCGCAGGAAGATCAAGTTCGAGGAAAAGAGGGCGCACTTTATTTATAACTGGTGTATATTTATATAAAGTAAATCGAGAGGAGAGAGAGGGAGAGAGAAATAAAAAGAGAAGGTGAGCGAGAGTAAGAGAGAGAGAGAAGGAAAGAAAGATGAACAGTGGCTGCTACGCCAGATTTAATTAATGACCCGCCGAGTTTGATCTGCCGCTACAAAGCCCAAACTACCACCACTATCATCGTCATAACCATTCTCGCCCACTATGTCCACATGGAATTGAGACTAGAGGAGACGTGTTATTTCCGTCCACCATATACAGTTTCCCTTTCATTTTATATACTCTTGTCTTCTTGTCCTGCTCTCGTCTCCTGCTTCTCAAAAATCCCATATTTTACTCTTATTCCTCCTTTTCGATACTAATCATTCTCTACCCTCGACGAAAAGAGTTCTCCTTCTCAAATCAATTCTCTCTAAAAGAATTTTGAGTGCAAGATAATTTTTCAAATCAATTTTCACTCACAGATTTTCTCAAATAAATTTTGAGTCACAGATTTTCTCAAATAAATTTTGAGTCACAGATTTTCTCCAAAACAAATTGATCTTCTCTCAAACGAAAATTAAAATTCAACACCAAAATGTTTCCGATAGAAGAAAAAAAATTCTCGCTTCAAGTCCTTGAAATTGGCGTCGACGATTAGCGGCCAAAAACTATTTGAAGTGTTGAAAATATCACTAATTTTTACCTAGAAAAAAACGGACTATTAATAATACAATTAGAACGAAAATTAAAAACTATAACTAAACAACGAAAACTATTCTTAATTAATTAATTATTTGCCAAAAAAATTTAGATTTATTCACAAATTAATTTTTAACAAATAAATATATATATTAATTCCTAAAATTAATTATATCTGCGAATTAAATATTGAATTTTCGATTCAAAATCCAAATATAAATTAACATGAAAATGTGTTGATAAAAAATCGTCAAAGAAGACAAATGGCCAAATAATGAAACTTGCCGAGGAAAGAAAAGGCGTCATGATGGATCTCGTTAGTCGTCACGTCAAACTGACCACACGGCTATTTCAAACTTAACCAATATATTATATCTATACACATCATCAATTTATCCTCTATAGCAAAACTTTGACTGATGATTTAATCGCGGAAATAAATAGGACAAGTGTCATACACACACATATATATATACACCATTCTATTTTCTGCAAATTTTATAAATAAAAATTCCCCACTCGCAACAAAACCAAATCATCATCTGTCAAAATGAATTATATAAATGCCCGCAAGTTTTTCAAATACTAATCTATATAAAAAAATATACTAGCGGGCTGAGAAAAAAAATTTATTACATTTCTCCAATTCTCGATAAGTAAGAAAAAAGAAATTTATGACTTTCTTTTTTTTTAAATTGAAACATTTTTTCTTATTTGTTATGAATTAAATACTTTTTTTTTGCAATATTTTATATTAATTGTTACAGTAAAAATTAATCCATTAGAATTATGATAAGTAGGTTTTTAATTATTTAATTTTTGGGAGTAAATCCTAGAATATTAATTAATAAAAATTTTGTAGTCGCATAAACTATATAATTTAATCAAAACTAGAGAATTTTGCGTGCGGAAAGTGATATTCAATTTATTACAATGCAAGTTACAAAATATTTATTTTCAAATTTTAATTTTTTGATAAATTCATAATAAAAACTTGAAAACTTCATTTATTAATTGTAAATATTTAATTATTGTTTATATTTAAAAATTTTTTTAATTAACTCTTCGCAGGAATTCAATTATTTACATACATAATAACATTCTTTGAAAGAATTCAATTACATTCATAAATAGTAAAATTCTTCGCAGCAATTAAATTATTTTCAATACAATTTTAATAAAATTTCACTAAAGAATGCAATTATTTTTTGAAATTTGCATAAATCTACTTTACTTTAGTAAAGTTTTTGCAAAAATTCAATCTAATAAATTCTTGGTAGCGATTCAATTATTTTCCAAAATTCTGATAAAATTCTTCGGAAAAACTGAATAATTTTTTTCAATAGTAAAATTCATCGTAGAAATTCCATTATTTTTAATAGTATTTTAATAAAATTTCTCAACAAAATACATTTATTTTTAAAAATATTTAACAGAAGTTTTCAATTGAATGCAATTATTTTGAAATTTTTTTAAAAATTCTTTCAAAACTTTTTCTTTTAATTATTTCTTTAAATTGTAAGATTCTTCGCAAGAATTTTGATGATTTAAAAAAATTAAAAAATAAAAATTCGGTGTTACTAAAATAATTCAGAGTTGAAAATAATAAAATAACAAAATAATTGAATAAAAATTGTCCGAATAGATGACTCGAAAAATACAAAAATATAAAATTACAAAAAGTAAAAGATCCCTCAAAAAATCAAGAAATTGAAAAATACAAAAATAGAAAAAATACAGAAATTCAAAAAATTCAGAACTAGAAAAAAATGTATTAAAATGTAACTAAACTCGAAAATTACTGACGAGGCGAGTCGCGCAGACAATAATAACAATAATAATGACAATAACGTGCAAAATGTTGAATCCTAACCGTGCTTGCTTGTAGAAAATTCAAGAAAGCGTGGGAGGTGAAAGATATTGTTAGAACTTGGGGGGGCTGCTGTCTTATGCATCTTATATGCGAAGGGGGGGAGCCCCTCGCTAATGGGGTTTTAATGACGGCCAGCTGTCCGTCCGTCACACAGTTTTAGAAAACTATTTCGTACACTCTCACACAGTGTGTATCACTATCTTGATACTATATCTCATCGAGATTTCACTGAAATTCCTTTTTTGCTCACAATTATTAAATATAAATAAATTCATCAAACGTTTGGCTTGATCTCAAAATAAAAAAAAAAAATTCCTCTCAATTAATCATTCGGACTGTGTATAAAATTTAATTTTAATATAGAATTTATAGAGGTGGACTAGGATTAATTATTACAATCGTTTGATTTTTTAGAATAACAAGAAGGAGAATGAAAGAAAGAATGAAAAATAATAATCAATTAATTATAAAGTTTCGGGTGTATATAATTTTATATATATATAGGATAAAGTGCTTATTAGGTTGAGAATTAATTAATCAATTTTGTTTTCGGTTTATTTGTTACTTATTCTATATTAATTTTGATCAAAATTCTAATAAGAAAAATATTTTCTACTTGGAACAAATTTAATTAGACTTTGAAATTCGAATACGAACCAAAAGTATTTTTCTGTTTTTTTTTTTTACTAAAAAGAAAATAAACAAATACAAAAAAATCCACTACAAAAACTATAGACGTAGAAAAAAAACATAAATAAAAAAATACAAAAGTAGAAAAAATACAGAAGTAGAAAAAATACAAAACCAGAAAAAAATACAGAAGTAGAAAAAATACAAAAGTAGAAAAAAATACAGAAATGGAATAAAATACTGAAATACAAAAAAATATAGAAGTGGAAAAAAGTACAGAAATACCGAAAATACCGAAAAAAATTTCACAACGAGAAAAAATACAGAAAATTCTAAAAATTGAAACAAAGTAAAACCCGAAAAAGATGAAAATCATCATTGCCGCCAAAAAAGAAACGTATTAAAACCAAGTTTTTTGTCTCCTCCGAAAAGGGGATCAAAACATTTCCACAGAGTGCAGCATTTTGAAACGAAGGGAGAGAAGGAGATTATAGGAAGCAGCGAGAGAAGAGAAAGAAGAAAAAAAAGAAGAAAGGTAGGTTAAAAGCGTGATTTTATGGCCCATTAACCTACCTCGTTGGAGTGTTCTTCGCGACAAGGAAAATTCACCACAAAATCCCTGTTTTGTATAATTTCTAAACTTTTGTCCGTGTCTTCGTTATGGATTAACAAAGTTTGCTACATATATTCTTTTGTTTGTTTTAAGCGCAAAGCCAATCGTCGCACAATCTTTGTATTATATTATATATTATATATATTTCTTAGCGGCTTATATTTTCCACTCTTTCCCTCTCTCTCTCTCTCTCACTTTTGCGAGAGAGGAGGTTGCGCTCTGCAATGCATAAATAAAAATATACTGTTTTACTGCACTGAAAAATGCTGTGGTTAAACTCACCGGACATGAATACCCGTAAACAGCTGATTACTCAAAAACGAGCATTCTTATCTTTATGAGTATTTCGTCCTTTGAATGAAAATTATATACGAAGAGAATTATGCATTCACAAGGTAATGTTTGCGGTCTTTTTAAACCAATTTTTACTGCTAAAATGTTTATAGACAACTTCTTTTTTTTATGATTATTATCGTTATAATACTGAAAAGTTTTATCGCATTTTCTATTATTTATTCGTAATTTAGATTTTTTTACTCTAGTAACTTCTTAAAATAAAATTATGAACGCAATGTATAAATTTTTTTCGAAAATAAAATTTCTGTTTATATTTTAGTTACACTGATAATAATTTATATTTCAGTTATTTACGATTTATAATTTAATTTCTAATAATTGTATATATTCGTTTTTTTTTCTTTTATTCTTTTATTTTTCTTCTTTTACTCTTTTATTCTATTTTTCATTTTCTTATCCTCTTTATCAAAAGCAAACAATTTACCATTGAAATTCTCAAAAGCAAATTTTTCCTTCCGAAGAACAGGAATTTTAGCATTAAAATTTAATTACCCTGTGTGAAAGCACACATTATGGGAGTTCGGCAACTTTCTGTCAATATCACGAGAGAAATAGAAAAAACAGAAATAGATAGACCGTATCGAAGGAAATATTCTCTCTTTTTATCTTGGAATGCGATTCCTGCTTCACTGAATAAAACCTCCTTCTTTTGCACTGCCTTTCAACAAAAAACACAGAAACAAATTAAACGAATCAGAATAATTCGATTTTGCAATAAAATAATACATACTATAAATTTCTAACACTTTTCAATTCGTGAATAATTTATCCCTGCAACAATTTCCTTTCCCTTTTTTCATTTATACTGACGAGAAAAATACAGAGAAACGAATTCACCTGCTTTCAACTATTTTAAATTGAATTTTGAATATTAAATCTAAATTTGATTTTATTTTAAATTTAAATGAAATAAAATATCAAATTTCTGAATATTTCCCGTTTAGTGAGTTTCATAGAGAGAAAATGAAAATTATTGGAAATAAATAGCGAGACTATTCAAGGATTCTTGGGAATTTTATTACACTTAAACGAGAGTGGTGACAAAATTTGCCAATGATGAAGTAATAATATAAATGCTGGGTAATTTTACAATAACAATAAAAAAAAATTTTTTTTGTTGCTTTAGAATTCGTATTTATATAGAGGCGCAAATATTCCTTTCACCTGAAATTTACGAGTCTGCGTCAATTATAATATTGCTTTGAGTTGACACGTTCTGGCAGGCGAGGCACGATTCAATCGTTAAATTAAATTAATATTAAGAATTGCAAGGCAAAATTTATGCCAAAAAACAATTTTCAAACGCGATTTATTTCATTTTCAATTTTGTGCCTTACAAACATGTATTTTAAGTCTAAGAAAAAAATTATTTCTCGAACAAATATCAAAAACGAAATATTTACCAAAATATAGTTCTCGAACAAATAGGAAACGAAATATTTATTCTTATCATTTTTATTAATTAAATGTTTAATTAATAATAAATACTTAGGCTCAAGAGCTAATTACAATAACAAAAACAGAATATAATGCAATAAATTTCCCAAGATTTTGAAAATGTGCTTTTGAGGAAATAAAAGTTTTCTCCAGATTTTTCTGTTATTCTTCTTCCTATGAACCATAATCGGGTGGCGAGGATTTATGCATGAATGTATTAAGTCCTTGAATAAGCATTTCGTGATGAAGGATCGAACTATGGGATACTAAATGAGCAGCGGAAAAGCCCAGGGATTGGAAAATGAAATTTTTGATGGTCGTTTGAAATAAGAAACAAACCATCTGTTGGCCACATGATCAAAATATTCACTTTTCGTCTTTTTCCTTCATTCTCAAGATACCTATTTGAAAAGATTTTCAAAACTTTCCTTTTTTGAAAAGAGATATAAAATTCAAAGTTGATTTTTCATTTCAGGAAAAAAGTCAAATTCCCAGAAAAACATTAACGACAATTTGACGAGGAGTTTTCATCTTCGACCTCCCGACTGAAATTAAATTCATTCTCATGAATATATATGTATTTATTTTCAGTTCCTCTAATGACAGAAGGACGAAAATAGAAAAATACAAAGAAAGCAAGCATTTGAAAAAGAACTTTGAAATTTAATTTTAACTTTGTAATTTCAATTGAATTTTAATTTCATAATTTTATTTTGTAATTATCATTTAATTAACTATAATTTAGTAACAGTTGAAACTTATTTTTTATTTACAAGAATTTATCGAAAAATGACATTTTTCGGATTAAGAAAGAGAAGCAAACTTTTTTGTACTTAAATAGAATTCTTTAGAATTAGTAGTGAGGAATAATTAAATCTATTTTCAATTAAAAAAAGTTGAAACTAAAAATACAATTAAAATTCTTTAGAATTAACAATAAAAAATAATTGTCAATTAACAAAAGGATGAAAATAAAAAATAGAATTAGAATTCTTTAGAATGAACATAATAGAGAATAATTAAAACAATTGTCAATTAAGAAAAGAATAAAAGTAGAAAAGGATGAAAATATTCATGTTTGAAAAAAAATTACAATTCTTTAGAATTCGCAATAAAGAATAATTAAAATATTGTCAATTAAAAAAGGAGAATAGAAATAAATAACAAAATTAGAATGAATAATGAAACTGATTAGCTTCTTGGAAAGTCATTTTCTCAGCGCTCGTTTCAATTCACTTTTATTTATTGATCCATCTTCCATTGGCCAGTAAAAAATAAAGAGTAGGAGGAGAAGAAGAAGTAGAAGGAATCGTATATATCAGAAGAAGATCGATCTGTTCAGGTTCTTGAACACGATAAATGATTTGAATCCTAGCCAAAATAAAGATCTAAAGTTCATTCTTCAGTGAAAGGGTGATAAATATTAATTCAAAAATTATAACGACGACGATGATGATGATGAGAAACACAAAATCGACACAAGTTTAAATTAATCTCACAGTTTTCAAAAAAACGACACGAAAATTTTCAATAATAATCCATCATTTCTTTTTTCCTCTGGAATCAAAACATTAAATTTCAATCGATCAAAACCAAAAAATTTGTCAAGAATTATTACTTTCCTTTGGGCAATAAAACATTTTCTATACATAAATTTCAATTTGTATCGACTTTTTTTCCTAATCCGCACAAAATTTATTACTTTATCGAAAAATGGACCTAATAAAACTTTCTGTATTTTATAAATAAAGTTATTTTGTAACGTCAAGCAAAATTTCCTGGTTTCAATTCAATTTTCCTCTGATTTTAAAATTGAAAACGAAAAGTGAAAATAAAATTCGAAAAAGAAGTCCATAATTTGAAAAGGGAGGATTCGAGAATTTCCAATGAAGACATATTTTGAATGGTAGATAAAGAACTCGAGTTTTGTAATAAATACTCGGTGCAATATGTAAAGAGACATCAAGTCGGAACATTTTGCGATTCTCAAACAGGAACTTAAAGGCGGATCAAAGCACCTCCATTTCTCTTCGAAACGCTTCATCAACGTTGGACGTCTTCCTCAAAACATTTTACTTTGATGCGAGAGATTTTCGTGGGGATTACAAATTTGACTTAAGAGAGCCAGCTGCAGAACTTTTCTCAAGGAAAAGTGAAAAACAAGAGCAGCGCCAACCTTGACCTACAGAGACACTAAATTTTCATTTCCATTCCACTATTATGTTTCCATCATAGGAAAATGATCCATTCCCTATAATCCATCATCGAAATTGTCCTAAAACTGATTAAACCAAAGAAAAATTAGTACAATCGTAAAAATTTTGGAAAACAATTTAAAAAAATCGAATCAATAATACGAAAAAAATCAATCAAATGAATCAAATGATTTTTAACGTAAAATATTTTCATAAGGAAAAATTTGCGAAAAATACTAGCGAAATGAAAAGCAATTTTCCCTTTTTTCGGTAAATAGAAGAAATTAAATGAAAGAGAGGATCTCGTTATAAAGTGAATGACACTTGAGAAAAATATATATGTTTAAAAAGGAGGGTTTTAAAGTTGTGAGTCGCGTGCCTATACGTGTCTGCTGCATGTCTGCACGGATGTTGCTAGTTAGTATAAGTACACCTGCATACCTATGCGAGAGAGTGAAACTTTAAACGCCACCTTCGAGACCTTCAAATCAACGCCAATCATTTTTTTCTAATTCTCTAATTTCTTATTCCAAATGTAAATAGTAATTCTTTGTCGAATTTTTCAAATTATCCTCTTCTATATTCAAATTTTCTTCCATGATGGGAATTCCACATAATATAATTCTCCAGAATTACAGTCGAAAATAACTAATTTTTTTTTTATAGTAAAAAAAATCAGTCCCGACTTCAAATATAGTCTAAAAATTTAATTTGAAACAAAAATTTAGTTTGTGCCAAAGAAACGAAATGTTTTCGTAGTTATATATTAACTAATAGTTATTTTCTACCAAAAATTAATTTTTGCAATTCTCGAGGAGAAAATTCAGTCAAAATTTTACTAAACAATTTTTGCTAATTCGAATTTAGAAAGATTCTCCGCAAAATATAATAATATAAAATATAAAATAATTCTATAAGAATAGAAAAAGAAAAGAAAAAACAGAGGAAAAAGAAAAAAATAGAGGAAAAATAATAAAAATCCCACCCAGTGATTGGAAAATAGTTAGCGAGCAATTCCAGGGTCTCGCTCACGTAAAGGTTAAGAAATTACACAACCCAACAACTACAAAATATATGCTAGTTACAATGTAACGCACAAAAGGGCAACAATTTTCCCATATAATAAAGATGTCGCGGTTTTCGACGCGAGAGAGAACAAAATATTGCCACGTCTCTTTTTCCCATTACCGGAAATACGCACATACACGTGGTTTCAATACATTTCCTGCTATGCGTCGATATTTTAATATTTTTATTTCACATACTTTTTAATAGTCCTCATCATTTTTTTACTCTCTCTTTTTTTCTTCTTTTTCTTTAAACATTTATAATACAAAAATTTATTCATTCGTGTCTATATATATAATAAAAAACAAAAAAGAAAGAACTTGCAATATTACCCGTGAGCTATTAAAGAGACGCAATTCAATCATAATATTAAAATATATTTTTTTTTGCGGTCGATATAACCGGAAAACCACATTGCATACATGAATCACGATATGTGGCAAGCAATAAAGCATTCCTAAAAAGTATATAAACTTTAAATTGAAAATTCTTGAGTGAAAAAGGTTAAAGTATTTTTTGTTTCGTTAGTAATATAATTTTTTTATTGTTGCGGAAATTAATATACCGGAGAATATTGAATCATGAAATATTTATTTATAAATATCGATTTGGAAATTTCGAAAAAGCTTTCTTTTCGATAAATTTGTTTTTTAATTCTGATTTATTAAATTCGCAATTGTCTGAATTACTAATTCGTCATTATTATTTTGAATTAGTAAACATTTCTATACTTTAATTCTTGGTAACTTTTTCTAAAACTTCGGTAAGAAATTCGAAACTATAAGTGAAGCAATAAAATTTTACTTAGAGTTTAGTTCAAATTTCCATTTGATTTTAATTACTGGGCAAGTTTCCACATCAAGAAATTGAATTAATTTCGCATATTATGAAGAATTTACAGAAATTTACGAAGTTTCTATTTTTCAAAATGTATGGAAATTAAATTAGTTAAATTAAATTAATTACTCTCAGAATTTTTTAATATATTTTTTTTTAATAATAAAATAATTTTTTTTAGCTAATTCAGGATTTTGACATAGAAAATACTTAATAGTGAAAAAAGTAATGCAAAATTTAGTATAATTATATTAAAATTTAACTAAAATTCTCACATTTGACATTTCACATAAGTTTTTTTCAAGTTTAGCATTTTTTATATCAAAATTTCGCTTTATCGCATTTTTTCCCAAATTGTAAAATACTTGTACAAAATTTAATATAATTTTATCTCCATACAATTTCGTTCAAATTAATACAAAAAATTTGGATATTATCATTTAATTTACATATTTAATATTATTACATTATATTTCTTACTTTTCTACATTAGAAAAAAATTTCATTTAATTCAAATAATCAATTTTACTTGTCAATTGTTAAAAAAAAATTATTTATATTAAACAATTTTTATTCAAATCAATTAAAAAGATATTTTCTTTAAATATTAAATTTATTGCTTCAAATAATCAATTTATTTTTATATAAATAGAAATTATTTTATTCAACTAAATGTTTATTTGAAAATCGAAAAGTAATCGGTTAATTGAATAAAAAAATGTTTTTTCTAGTGTAATAAAAATAATAATTTAGAGTTTAAATTTTAAATTTCTCTCCTAAAGTTTCGAATATTCGAATAAACGATTTTTTTCTACTTCTTTTTAATTTGTATTTTTCTTTTTGAATTATTTAGTATATTAAAAAAATTAATTCCGTACTTTGTAAATAGAAAAAAATTATTGAAGTTGTAAATTCGAAATTAAAAACAATTTTGTTTACTTGAGCGTTTAAATTTCTAGGAAAATTGAATTATAAATTATTAAAGTTGTAAATTCGAAATTGAAAAAAATTTCGTGTACTTGAATGTTTGAATTTCTAGAAAAATTGAATGATAAATTATTAAACTAATAAATTCATAATTAAAAACAAATTTTGCATATTTTAACGTTCGAAACTTTAAGAAAATCAAACCATAAATTATTAAAGCTATATTATAAGCAACAAAAATTATGAATTCACAGTTCAAAAAAAAGAATCTCAAAGAAAAAAAAGGAAACAGAAAAAAATCCAATTTAACGAGACAGAAGTTTAAGGGCAAATTGAATACGTATACACTTTGTCTCGAAAAATATTAAGATCGACTTTAAAGAGGATATTTCGCGTTTTATAAATTGAGGAGTACAAAAGCACTATGGTATTGTTTTGCCCGTAAATACTATATATCTATATAGTTGGTAATATAAAATTGTATTGTTTGTATAGTATAACGCGGGTTGTTTCTCAATGATTAATGTTTACTGCTCAGTGAAGCATAAAACTGATCCTAAGAACGCCTTGGAAGAACTACCGCGCTTGATGACTTGGCCGGAAGTTCATTGGAAGCTGATGGCCTCGAAAAGGGTGTGGAGGAGCAAGGAGAAGAAGAAGAAGAAGAAACTTTCGGTGCAATGTAACGTGCTATTAGCGGTTAAAAAACAAGAGGCGATGCCATTTCGAAAATAGACAAAATGTCACGTGGTCCGTCTGTCCGTCTGTCTACTATACTAGTTTGAGTCGTTTCTCAGTTAAAATTATCATTTCTCAAACTATATATTCCTTATTTCCTCTCTTATTTCAACATTATGTCATTTTTCCCCCGCGCTTTTCTTCTAAAATACATTTTAAATAATTATTTTTGGTCTAAACTTTGATTTATTTATTTTAATTTTTTGTATTTTTATTTTTATTTCTTTTTTATATTTTAATTGATTACCTACTTTTAATTTTTTTTGTCTTTTCTTTTTTAGATTTTTTATTTTTACTATTTTGATATAATTTTCTTTTTCTCTTCGATTTTTACCATTTTTTTCCTTTTCTCTTATCCATGAGCTATTAAATACCAATATCTTGAGAAAAAAACTGTTTCTTTTTTAACTCGTAATTTAAGATTTAAAAGTAAAGAGGGTTTTTTTTTTTTTTTGCTTTATGATCCAGAAATGGTTTTTTTTCGCTTGACAAAAGACGTCGCGTGCCCACGCAATCGCACCTCTAAAAACCTAGCTTAACATTATAAAGTTGCGCGCGAAGAACTCTTGACTCGTTTTTTCTCTCGTAGGAAACGTCCATGCGAATTATTAAAATCGGAGAGAACGAAAGAACGTGTCATTAGACCTCATATAATAATGTGAATGTTCCCTTTTAACGTGGGTGCTCCAAAAAAAAACTCAATTATCATCCTTTCTTTCTAACAAAATATATAATTGTCCATAAACGAACACGTACATAACATAAAATTGGTTTTGGGCAAAAAAAAAAAAATTTCAACTAAAATGTTTGCCCAAAATAATACGTAATTAATAGCTTAGCCGCTATTTTTTTTATCACAGGCACCTCTTTTATCTCAATGACTCCCTTTTTTCCATCACAATTCACAAAATTTCATTTTTTAAAATTTTCGATTGTCTAGTCATAAAAAATTTGCCAATTCGTTTCTCTCATAAAAAAAACTATTATCAGCTGAATATTAAAATACTGTAAAAGGGATATTAAGAGAGAAAAGAAGATGTTGAAAATAGAGAAGAAGAAGAAGAGCATGGCGTGCTCCAAGGACGACTGAACCGAGACGAAGACTCGATCGCGTGTGTTTTTCAACTGGAGAACAGAAGCCGACACAGTGGCCACTCTTCTTCTCTATCTCTCTCTTTTTTTCTCTCCCGTTTTTTGAATGAATAAATCTACCGAAATCAACATGCTCCTTTTGCTGCATAATGTCCATCGTTTCCCAAAAATTACACACCCCCGAAAAATTTTGATTGTCCATTTAAAAGCCCTCTCAATAATTTAATCAAGGCCAAAAATTATTTTTGCCACCATTTTCGCAGAAGGACGTCGGAGAGAAAAAAAATACTTAGTGTAAAAATACATTTTTTCTCTAGGATGCTCACCAAAAAATTCTACCTGCCATAATTTCCTCCCATCGTCGCATTCATAATTCTCCAGACACACGTTGCTCGTTATTTTTTTTTTTTTGCATACATGAATCCTTATGTATTATATAGACTTTGACTTACCTGAAACAAAAAGGAGAAAGTGTATTAAATAACAATGATTATAACAATAAACATAAAAGTAAAATAAAAATAATAAGAATAATAAAAATAACAACAATAATAAGAATATTAAGAATAATAATAATAATAATAATAATAATAATAATAATAATAATAATAATAATAATAATAATAATAATAATACTAATAATAATATTAATAATTGAATTATTTCGAGAAATTGCAATTAAAATCGTATTGAAAATACAATTTTATTCTTGGTAAGATTTTTTTTTATAATTCTTTAAAATAATTGAATTTTTTAAGAATATACTTCAATATTCTTGAAAATAGTGGAGTATTTTTTAATAATTTCTAATAAAAATTTTGAAAATGCAACTGAATTTGATCAAGAGTTCAATTATTTTCAATAACTGTAATAAAATTTTTTACAAAAAGTTTGCAATTTGTAAAAAATAAAAATCTTGCTAAAAAAATTCAATTATTTTTATATAAATAATAAAATTCTTATCAGGGGCTTTCACTTATTATCAATTACACTTTTAATTGATTTCATCGAAAATTTTAATTATTTAAAAAAAAACTTGAAAAAATTCACCGAAGAAATTTAATAATATTAAAAAATAATAATTGACATTTTCACAGGAGTTCGATTATTTAAAAAACTTTTAATAAAATTCCATTATTTTCATATATATATAATGAAATTTTTGCTTTGAATTCAATTATTTTAAGTACAATTTCAATTAAATTCCAGGGGGAAAATAAATTCTTTTTTAAACATCATTTTAATGAAATTCTTCTGAAAAATTCACTTATTTTTAAAATATTTCAAAAAATTCAATTATTTTTTGAAATAATACATTTTTCCGCAGGACTTCACTTATTTAAAACAGTTTTAATAAAATTCTTTTCAAGAATACCATTATTTTCAGAATAGAAAATTCAATTCTTTTTATGTAATTTCACAAGAATTTTTTAAAGTAATTTTAGTTTTAAATTTTGAAAACAATTAAAATTTACAAATAATTTTATCAAAAAAAACTTTTTAAGAATATAATTACATTTTTTTTGAATTTTTTATTACAATTTTTCAGAATAATTTAATCTGTTAGAGAAATTTTATTAAAATTATCTTGAAAATAATTTAAATCCTGTGTGATGTGTTATAAAATTTATATTTTATAAAAATAATCGAATTGTTAGGAAGAATTTTTCATCAGAATTTAAAAAAATAATTGAATTATTATTAAAAATCTTGAAAATAATCGAATGTAAATAATATTTTTTAAAATAATTGTATTTTTATGAGAAATTTTACTACAATTAAATTAAAAATAAATGCATTCGTTTGAAGAATTTTATTATTCATGTAATAAATATTTAATATAAGATTTAATATCATGTACTTATAAGTAATTTTTAAAATTTTGAATCTGTAATCATTTGGAAAATTTATGCTTATTTTTGAAAATATAACATTTTTTTATTTACATAAAATAATAATAAATGGAATACCGCGACCCGCGCGTATCATTTGCTAGTATCGCAATAATAAAGAAAAACAGAAAAATAATTCCTCTTTCCAATTGGAGTCGAATTTTATTTCAAAAACTGTCATTAACGTCGCGCATGTGTAATATATACGAGTACCCACGCACATTTTGATTTCGATTCGAAAGACCTTGAGGTTTCGCGTTTTCAAGTTGGAAGGCGTGACGGCCCTTTCGCTGATGAGGGCACATACACAGAACATGTATAAAGAAATTTCTTTCTTTATTTTTTTTTCTTTTTCCCTCTTTCTCTTCAAGGGTGAGCTGAGGAGAAAAAGGGATGTGTGTACGAGAGGAAAAAGAAGAGAGGCATTTTGACTAACGCAATAAACGCGCACGATAATATTTCGAATAATAAATATCAGGATGTAAATCCATTGGCAAAGGTAACGTCGGGCATAAATCAACGGACTTCGGGGCCTTGCGATGCAAGCCATCCGTCCATATCCGTTCGTTCGTTCGTTCGTCTGTAACCCTCTTGGAAGAATCGCGTCGTAAACTCGTCAAACTCAACTCGCGAAATAGCATTAACTACCGGGATAATACAATCGTCGTCGCGAGGGCAAGAGAGAACACGAGATAAATATATATATGTAGATGTATATATATATGAAGAAAATCGACACAAGAATTGAAGAGAGCGAGAGAGAAAGATGGAGAAAATGACAGCTGTGCCTCCAAGCGATATGTCAAAGACTCTGTTAACATAATTCGTTTTATTCTCTTTAAGGACGTGGAAGAAAAGAAAATTTAATTGAGCCACGAGATTTTTTTTTAGCAATCAAAGTTGTCTGCAATTCCATTTTTTTTAATTTTCGATCCGAGCTCGTTACTATTTTTTATTTATAATTTTGTTTGTCTCGTCAAATTACCACGAATTCTAATACAAAACATTCTAAACTTTTACTACATCTTGACAATAAAGTCCTTAATATCTGAATTCTTAAAAACTACATGAAAATTATTCCTTATAAATTATTTTAGAAAGAATTTTACTTAAATATTTCAAAATTAATTAGATTTTCAAAAATTTGAGTTTGTAATTTCCATAATTAGATGAACTTTAAAAAGTTTCAATTTGAAATTTTATAAAATTTCAGTTTTCAAATTAATTTAATTAAAAATTTTAAAGAAATAAGATTTTTGAAAAATTTTAATAATTCAAATTCCTTTAAAATTAGTTACATTTTTTTAAAAAATAAGTAATTAATAATTAAAAATAATAATGAATTTACAAAAGAATTTTAATACAAAAATAGTAAAATAATTAAATATTTTAGAAGTTACAAATGATTTTAGAAATTCAATACTATTTTCAAAGATTCTTCACAGAAGTTTAACTATGTTCTAAAATTTTAAAATAATTCTTTTAAAATTTTCAATTATCTTTGAAAATAATAAAATTCTTCTCTCAAAGTCCATTATTGTCAAGTTTTTCTTTAAAATTCTTGTCAAAATTTCAATTATCTTCATAAATAACAAAAATCTTTGCAAAAAATCAATTATGTTCAAAGATTTAAAAAAAACCCTTTAAAAATGTCAATTATTCTCAAGAAAACAATCTTTGTAAAAATTTAATTTTGTTTAAAGATTTAAAAAAATTCTTTTAAAACTTTAATTATTTAAAAAAAAATAACAAAAATCTTCGAAAAAATTCAATTATGTTCAAAGAGTTAAAAAAATAATAAATTTATTTTTTAAAATTCAATTATTTTCGAATATTTTAATAAAATTGTTGGTAAAATTTCAATTATGTTCAAAGCTTTAAAAAAAATTTTTGTCAAAATTTCAATTATCTTTATAAAAAAATTCTTCTCTGAAATTTAAATATTTGAAAATATTTTTATACAATTCTTGACAAAATTATAATTATTTTAAAAAATGTATTGAAATTCGTTGAATTAATTCAATAAATTAGAGATTTTGAGACGGTTTCAAAATAAAATCTTTAAAAATCTGAATTTTTCATACTTTTAACTAAAAATTCTGTAAAATTAATTTTGTTGAAAAACTTTATTACAGTCTTTTTTTAAATTAATGGAAGTTTTTATTTTTTTTAGAATATATTAAATTTAAGAATTTCAACAAATTCTATTATTTATTTTAATAAATAAAATTTTGTGAAGAATTTTATTATTTTTGAAAATAATGGAATTCTTGCGAATGAACTTTATTATATTTTTTAAAATAATTGAATTCTTTCGAAAATTTATATTAAAATACAGTAGATTTTGAAAATATTTCAATTTCAACGAAGAATTTCAGTATTTATGAAAAGTAATTGATTTTTTGCAAAAATTTTCTAATCATTCTTAAAACTAATTGAATTTTTTGAGCAATTCATTTAAAATTGTATTAAAAATAATTAAAATCCTGTTAAAAATGTTATTCTTAAATTCTTAATGAAAAAAATAGAATTCTTATTTCTTAAAATAATTAAATGAATGATTTAAAGAATTTGAATTCCTATCGAAAAATAATAATGAATAAATATTTAATTAAAAAAATATGTCATTTATGTTTTCGTATATGTAATTTTACAATTAAAAAAATTCATAATGAAAATGTGATAGAGCAGTTTTTTTCTAAACTAAAATAGAATTGAATTTTCAAATTATATATATCTCTTTTTTTCTAAATTGGAACAGAAACAAATTTTCAATTAACGTGATTTTTAAACTTTTCAAAAGTAAAAATACCAAAGAGGACAAATTCTCATGGATAAAAAAAAGGAAAAAAAATCTTTATAATATTCAATTTTCAATTACAAAAGAAAGAGTATATTTTTAAACATTTTTCGAAGAAATAAACTATAAATAACCGTATTTTCAGAAAAAGAGGTCTCATTAGCAAAAATTATCCTCCACTTTGTATAATATTATTTAAAAAAAACCAAAAAAAAGGAAAAGAAAAATTTTATAATATTATTAAGTATAGGTAGCCTGAAATAACAAGACCGTATACTCCGATCACGCAATGTCTTGATATGATTCGTGAGATTCGTGGAATAAATTTATTCGATCTTATATGTATACATCCTGAGAGATCCTATCCGAATGCTTTCAAGACTGTCGCTCTAAGGTTGCGAGTCGCTTGAGGCAAAATGAAGAAACAAAAATTGAGGGAAAAGCAGTCATACTCATTTTTTCTTTCTTTTTTTAATCAATAGACCCGACATTTTCATCATTAAAAGCCTAAAGTATTTAATAGTTTTCGACGCTAATTGTAAGATTTAGAAAATATTCCATAAAAAGTCCGCAGTAAATTAACGTTTAGAGAGAACAACTCACTCACTCTCTTTTTCTCTCTCTCTCTCCCTCTCTTCTAAGGTGGTCCTCTCTTGCCAAAAGCAGCAAGCGAGTTTATATATTTTACAATATAAGTGCACTTACTTCAACCAACAGAAAGTCAGTTATTCAACTCTGTACATTTTCAAACCCGAAATTAACTATCTGACAGAGTTACATTTGGCTCACGCCTACAAAAATCATTTTGCGACTAATAAATTTTATTTTCCTTCCCCTGTGAATAAACAAAAATTCAAAATATACAATGTTCTCGTCCCTGAAAGACGTCGATTCTTGTTATTTCCGAACCAAATTATTACCCACAATAAATTTAAAGTATTTTTTTGAATTCTTCTAATTATTGCTTTTATCGATTTTTGTACTTTTATTTTTGCTGTCGAATTCTAATTTTTATTACTATTATTATTATTCTTTTGTTATTATTTTTATATATTTTTATTATTACTATAATTATTGACAGGCATTTTTTATCACTATTTTCATTCATCTTCATTTTTGGAAAATTTATATTATCGATTTTAATTTTTCAACACTTTTAAATTCGAATTTAAAAAATCCACTTGTTGACTACTTAACTAATTACTTTTTTACAATTACTATTATTTAATATTTGCTATTTTTTCAAACCGTTTTTTAAAATTATTTTTTAATAAAGAAGCCTATAAATGTTTTTTTTCAATGAATATCTGAAAAACGTATTTAGATTTCTTTATTACAGAACAAATTAAATTATCTTATTTATTGACTTTTTTTTGATTATTTAGATGTCCAGAGAAGTTTTCCTAGATAGAAAAAGGAAAATGTGAGACGAGCACCAAATGAATCATCAGATTAGCTCCCTTTTTTATTGACTCAAGTATATATAATTTGCAATACTCTTTCGACATCAACTATTAAAATTGAACATTAATCCTTAATACTAAACCAAAACCATTGAAAATATTTCACCTGCAAAAGAAAAAAATCTACAAGAAATATTAAGTACCAAAAATGGAATTCTCAAATGTATAAAAATATATTAATTGCATATAATAAATAATTGAGCCGTTCAATATTTAGTAATAATACTTAATAAAATCTAATATAATAAAAAGAAAATAATAATAATAGTAATAAAAAAATAATAAAAATAGTAATAATAATAATACTAGTGGTTTTTTTGTTTTTTTAATAAAAAGGCGTAAATACGAATTTCAGATATTCAAACTATGTAAAATTGAAAAAACAAAAGAAAATATCAGAGAATAAATTGTAAGATACACGATAAATATATATAAGACGAGAAATAAAGTGGATGATGAACGAAAGACAGAATTCAGTCATCGTCGAGATTGAAATATTAAAAGATGAAAGATTACGAGAGAGACTACATATTTCGCCATCGCTTTATTGAAACATTCACGAACGCAATCGGCGGATGTAAATAACTTTTTAAAGAACAGAGAATATTATTCTCTATCTCACACACTGTCTTTGATAAATATATATATATAGGAAAAATTAACATTTTTAACACAAAAGTTTATTTTATTATATTGCAGAGGTCGACATTTCTACGAAAATATTGAGGAAGAACGCAATAAACGCTTTTTTTCGGTAATCAAGGAAATCACACGTGACACATCATTGAGCACACAAGAGTTATTCTCAAAAAAAAAACATTTAACAAGATTAACACTAAATTAACTATCAGTATTTATCCATTTTTTTCTATCATGTTTGCCTTTTTAATTTGAATATATTCCTCTGACACGAAAGAAATCAGATTTTAATATATTTTATAAATATATATTTACAATGATTTCGAATTTTTCAATGAGAAGATAAACAGAAATTTTTTTTCGATGTTGTAATTTAATTATAGTACCTTCTCGAGTAAACTAAATGAATTCGAAAATTTCAATAATTTGCTGTTGAATTAGTAAATATTTTTTAATAATTAAAAATTCAGAGAGTGAAATTTCGTCTAAGGAGAAAAATTGCTTGCCGCATAAAATATATGGGTCGATTCTTTGAAAAGTAAATTTCGTGTCAAATTTTTAAGAACCGTATAGGAAAAGGAAGCAATAAAAAAAAGAAGACGAAGAAGAACGAAAGTGATTTAATTCGTTCCTTAGGAAATTTTGATTAAACTGACTGTACGGGTTCGCATGGACGGTCATCGAGTGGATCGAATTTTCAATTAAAGTTTGACGTCCGCCTTGACACAATGGTCCTTCATTATATGACGCTTTCATTTTTATAGCTCGAGCTCCAAAATGCGATTTTCAACGCAATCATTATTTCCCCCCTTTTTCAATTCCCAAAGTCCAAAACGTCAAGTCGCAGAATTTACAAACAATATTTTAACGTATTTATTAAAAGAAGCGAAAAATCACCAAAAAAACTTAGAAACTTTTGTTATAGAAAATATTTAAATATTAAAAAATTAAATTAAATTAAGGAAAATAATATTTGCATTAAAATAAAAAAACGAATGATTAAAATACAAGGAATAAAAATAGAGAAAATAAAAGGACAAGAAAATAAATATTCTAAGAATAAAAATCAAAATACAATATGAAAATTAAAGAGAACAAAAATACAAGAAAAAAGAAATACAGAAAATAAAAATACAAGAAAAAGAAATAAAAATCCAAAAAATAAAAATATGAAAAATTTAAAATGTGGAAAAATGTTATCAAGTCTATGTAAAAATAAAAATTATACAAAAAATGTGAAAACACAGAAAAGGCGTTGAATTATTATAATCGTTAAAAACCGCAAATATCAAAGGGAAACGAATTTTTATCCGAGGAATCATAAGCATTTTTTTCTTAATTTCATCAGTTGTCTTCAAAATAAAAGGAAAAAAAAAGTTCGAAGGTGAAAAAATTAAGCGTCGCATGCAACTCCCTCTCAAACGTATCATTAAATAATTTTGATATAAGGACTGGAAATTCTCTGCCCTTGCACGCGACTTCCAAAACGCGCGTATATTAAAAGAAAAAAATCTAAAAGAAAAGAATCTTTAGAAAAATAATCGATCGATGTCAATTGTAATCTAACAATAGAAATTTGTATTTCCCCCTCAACTGTAATGTTCACTTTTTATAATTTAATAAGTCAAAAAATACAAAAAAAATCTCTCTAAATTCTGAAGTTAAAAAAAAAAGTTGTTAGTAAAATCTAAGCTGCGAGATTTGCTTCAGCAAGTATTAGTAATTATTAGTATTACTAATAAAAGTAGTTATTAGTATTTAGAAAATAACTATTAGTAAATAATAACTAAATATTAGAAAATACTAATTAGTTACTAATTATTTTTAGTAAATAGTTAAATTTACGTATAGTCAAATGTATTAAATGACTACAAAAATAGAAAAAAAATTGAATTAATTACCAGAAAAAAATCGAAGTTTAAAGATTTGGAAAAAAAAACTTTGAAAGTAAATTAAAAAAAAAATCGTTTCTATGAATTTTGGGAATGATTTTTTTTTCCCAAGCGACATTAGTGTCTCACTTTGTTAGCGATGACGTGCTCGTGGCACGTAATATAACGGTGTGGACTTCACCAAACGCGCGTTTCTCTGACTTTTGAACCCTTTCACGCCCCATGGGGAACGACACGCCATCCCAACCACGTGGTTCCGCTCGTGTGTGACAGCCTCGCGTTCGCGGTCGCGCCATTCTCTTTTGAAAAAAACCCCACCGTCGTCGCCACCGCCGATGCTGATGCCGCTCTGCCTTCGCCGCGCACCACTGGCGAAACAGATCGCGCACCAAAAATTATTCATTCGCCTCTCACTCTTTCTCTCGCTTTTGCCTCTCTTTCTCTCTCAAATGTTTCTATAAAATAATATAACAAAATTAATTACCAAATTAATTTCCAAATAATTAGAATATTAATTCAATTTACCTTTTCTTCTAAATTCGGAAACATTTTGAAAGTATTTTAATAATTTAATAAACAATGTTGTTCCTTAATTTAAAAAATTAATTAATTACATCTTATTAATTAATTAATTTAAAATTAGTTTTTGAATAATTTGTAACGATGGGCATATCATAAAAAATTTAATAATGATAATTTGTTTTTTAATCAATCTATAATTTTATAAATAATGAGTCGACTAATTCTTTGTCCTGAATTGCAAAAAGTTTGAAAAATCCGATTTTTTTACAGTTGTCAATTTCTTTTTAAAACCGAAAGAAATATTTTTCTAATTTCTATAAACTTTTCCTTGAGAATTTTGCCTGAACTCTAACAAAAATAAGTTTTGTAAAAATATTACTTGCTCTGCACTATTTTTTCTCATTAATGATTTAAATACAAAAGCAAAGAAAAAAAATTAATTTCGCCCTAAGAGCAATATTTTCAAATATCAACATAATTATTAATAAATTCGAAAAAAAATCAAACAAAATGAATCCGTTTATTGTTTATTCAAATAAATAAACAAATCAACAAAGAAAAGAAACTCAAGACAGTTCAAAAAAGTAATAAATTCAAAAAAAATAATTCAACTCGTTTGAAAATTGTCGAAGCGAAAAAAAAAGATGAATGGAAATAAGAAAAAATCTCACATAAAAATTCAAAACGATCGAAGAAGAAAAGACAGCCCATGAAGTGAATACATTCAAATTAAGAGCTCATCTCCGAATAAAGTACCCACACTATAATAATAATAATAACGGGAGAAAAAAGTGCGAAAATGAAAGGACTGACGCAGAGATTGTCCAAAACTAAGGAAACACAAAGGTTGGAAACGACGTAATCGAGAAAGAAACGAGATACCGTCAAGAAACGAGGGGCTTCTCGCCACAGACTTAAGGTCCCTTCGGCGAGGTTGGTGTCAGCACGCGACCTCGTCATCGTATGTGCACATTATAAACGTATCTGCGTGCAAGTGCAAGAAACGCTTTACATGACATCGAACCTCTCTTTCTCTCTCTCTCTCTCTCCTTCTCTCCTTCTCTCACTTTCTTGTATAGAAATAAACCCACGTTTTCTTATATATATATAATACAAGCGCTTGTTTCTTATCAAGAAAATGCGCGCGAGAAAATGAAAGAGCAAGAGAGAAATGCTCGTAAGAATATTGCCCTTATTTTTTATATCCTCACACATTTATTATTATTATATTATTAAATGCACTACTATACGTGTGTATTATACATCCGCCGGAAATCTCGCACCATACAAAATGAGCACGATTCTCGTTTTATTGAAACTCCATAAATTTTCTATTCATTAATTACGAAAACAGATTTATAACACGCACAAGGAATTTATTTCCATTATTTTCGGAATAAAAAGAAAAGAAGAATATAAGAAGCAGAAAGAAATCGTCGTGGAGAAAGAAAATTATTTTCACTCGTCTAAATGAGTGAAAATATTTCATAATTTCCGGAGAAAAATGTTCGCTGCGAAAACTAAACGCAATTTTCCCCTTCAAAGAACAAAATTGAAAAGTAAATTATTACGATGTCCTTAACATTTTGAATATTCAAACGTCAATATTTTTACTAAAAAAAAAGACTAAATTAAAAAGTAATGAAGAACTAAAGAAAAAGAAGAAAGATAAGAAAAGAAAAAACTGAAAGAGGCAAAAACGACTAAAAGTAAAAAAAAAAAACAATTTCACCTTTACAAAATAATAAAAATTGCATTAAATGAAAAATTTCCCTTTTGTCTCATTCTTTTTTTTAATATAAAAAAATACCTCCACGCAGCTGCTTTTATATACGCGATCTTCTTTGAAAAACGCGCGTTTCAAAACTTTTTCCACACGCGGCGATACGAGAGACGAAACTTTTATTATTATTATTATTTTTTTCCTTTTTAACCGCAATTTTCTCAGCCAGGTATAACAATTAACGTAATCGCGATATAAATTATTTATGTATACACGTCACATCAGAACAGAGGCCGGCGCATATTTGCAGCTGCGTATATCTTTTAATCGCCATTGTCCTTTATGAACCATTTTATGAACTTCCACTCTCGCATAAGAGAAAAAGGGGTTCAAAGTAAATTGAAATATGAAATTATTACCACTAAATCCTAATCGAAAGTGTCTGTAAAATCTCTTCCTTGTCTAATCTCTCTTTCTCTCTATACTATATGTACGTATATAAATATATATACACAATATACAGATCTGATAAAAAAATTTTTAGATCCCAGTCTCAATAAATTTACTGAATATGCATGTTTATGACATGTACTGCACTTTCTTTCACCGTTTTGTAATTATTATTATACGGAAAAAAATCGGAAAATATTATAGTCAGTAGAATTATTCTTAGTATTATTTTTTTACTACTATTGTTGCTACTGTGCTACTATTTTTACTTGCACTGAAAAAAAATGTAATTGATTCAAGAAACTGATTAATTGACTATTGTCTATTTAATATTTACTTCAATCAAATAATATTTATTGGAGTCAACTAAATGGTATTTGAATCAATAACTTAAGTATTTGAAGCAAATTCCATTTAATTTACTCCAATAAATATTATTTGATTCAAGTAAATATTTAATAGATAATAGTCAATTAATCGGTTATTTGAATCAATAAAATTTTTTTCAGTGCCTTACTACTATTTTTAGTATTATTCTTTTTTTTTAATAGTTTCATAGGCAACAGTTACAAAATTCACTTATAAAGTACTTAATTAATTACTATTATTGTTTATACTTTCAACAAAATTTTAATCAAATATCCTGAAAGAATTCAATTATTTTCTAAAGTTTTAATAAATCCTTTTACACAATTCAATTATTTTTTAAAATGTTAAATTCTAAGAAGAATTGAATTATTTTCTAAAAATTTTAATTAAATTCAATAATTAAATGTTTAATTGTTCAATTATTACCGAACACGATTATTTGAAAATCTTGAAAGAAATTGTTCATAAAATTCAATTATTTTCTAAATTTTCAATTAAAATTATTAAACAAACTCCATTATTTAAGAAAAAAAAACGAAAGAAATTCTTCAGAAGAATTTGATTAATATTTTCAAAAAATTATAATAAAATTCTTCGCGAAAATTCAATTATTATTTTCGTAAATAACAAAATAATGAAAAAAGAAAAATGATTAAAAAAAGTTAGGATTATTAATTTTTGTCTCTCTTTGTAAGTAATAAAAATTAACTTCATTCCTTTTTTTGCATTATTTATAAAAATAAGAGAATTTCGACAATTCTAAAAAAAATATTTTCCTCTTGTTTTACTAAAATGTAAAAAATTATTTTACCGAAAAATAAATTTAAGAAAAAAACCGAAAAACTCACATATAAAATAGAAATATTCAATTGAACGAAATTATTTACCAATATATATTTTCATCTGAAGCAAATTTTAATTTGAAACAATTCTTATTTTAAAAGAATTTTCATTTTGAAACAAGTATTCGACAAAAGAACATTGCTATATCGAATATTTGTTGCAAATAAAAATTCTTCTTCTACTTTCCGTTTGATTCAAGAAAAATTTTTTCCAAGTGCAAAATCAAGTTCAATCTATCGAGAAATGACTGAACTTTCATCCTTCTCCTGTCTCGAGAGTGAATATAATATTATTTTCTGGTTTCGATTTAAGAAGACTGATTCCTCTTCTTCTTGGAGAACTATCGAGGGCTCTCTCTCTCTCTCTCTCTCTCTCTCTTTGTTGAATCGATTCACTATACTAGTTATGACAGGAAGAGAATATACGTATATATATGTCTCGCGGTTGGTAATATCAAACGCGACGGTGCCTTGTACGGATTCTGTTACTAATATGCCTTGGAAACACATACAGGAACCCTTTCGTAGCATATTATCCGATACCAATAATGCGACTAATCAAGTTAGTCACTCTCCCTTAAGCTGATATGCAGCTTTAATATATTAGCCTCGCCTATAACAAATAATCGTCGAGCATAAAAATATTAACAATCATGCAAAATTTTACGCCTTCACAATTCTTTCCTGAAAAAAATACTCCAATTTTTTATGTTCTGCTCTCAATTTTCTAATTTGCTTCTATTCTTTATGAGTTATTAAGTTTCCCCCCCTTAAATTAGAATTACATTTAATAAACTGAATTAAAATTGGAATAAATAAATTGAATTAGAATTAATAAATAGAATTAGAAATAATAAATCGAATTAGAAACAATAAATCGAATTAGAATTAATTAAATTATTAAACATTTTACTAACTTACAGATTTAGAGAGAAAAACTGAAACTCGATATTATTTAAAAGAATTTTTATTTAAGTTTTAATAAAAATTAGTTACTATCTTTTCATAGGAAAATTTTTTTTTAGAGCGTAAAAATCAAATAAATATTTATTTATGACTCAATTTATCGAAAGTCGACTTTACACTATTAATTATCAAATCGAAATTGAAAATAAAATTCTCCTATGAAAAAAAGGGAAAAATCCCACTTTTCTAAACGAAGAACCGCAAAGAATTATTTCTCCGTATGGAAATTTTCAAGAGTCCCTTTAAATATTCCAACTTCCCCGCGAGAGAGTAAAAGACGAAATACCATATGATTTTTTCCAAAGAGTAAGAAGTAAATTTTTGGTTGTATTTTTTTCTTAAACAGCTCTCTCCTTAACAAAAATTGCAACCAAAAATTTTGAGAGAGGGACAACAAGAAAGAGAAAAAGAGTGAAAAAAATATAGGCAGAGAGAAAGAAAAAGAGAAAGAAAAAAAAGGGAGGGTTTCTATTCGTAAGGGATCGGTCTATAAAAGAGTGTGTTGCCAAAAAAAGAGTTGGAGGAGAGGAACTTGTAATCCGGCTGGCTGAATGCCGGTGTGCACGAGGAATTCGGCTATTAAAGCCAAACCTCGAACAGCCTATAAAATTCGTCTGGCCGGTTGCGTTGTCTGCGCGAGAGAGCATGCATTAAGAGTTTGCGGTTATAGGTCTCTCCGTCCGGGTACAGGTGTCTGTTACGTACGCAAAAATAATTTTCCAATTCCCTTTTCTTTTTTTTCACCAAATTTTTTCTCTTTCTTTTTTTTCTTTGCCTTTTTACTACCAATAAAATTTCTTCTACTTTAAATAATTATTCTATAGTTCTTCTTTTCAAACTCCATTATTCATTTCATTATCTTCCACGATATTAGTTTGCTATTTTTTCCACAATCGCAATTATTATTTTTCTTCATCAAAATATTATCATTCTTCTTTTACTATTTCTATTCCAATTTTTCCCCAATTTTGATTATTCTTCTTCTATAATTTAATTTTTCCTCTACGATTTTTCATTTTTTTCTTTTATTTTCAATTGCAAATAATTCAAAAATCCAATTTGTAAAAGAATTTAATTCAATTTCTATTTTGTTATTTTCAATTTCAAATAATTCAATTTCCATTTTATTATTTTCTGTTATTTTCAATTCAATTTTTCGATTTTAAATAATTTAATTTGCATTTGAATTCAATTTCAATTTTGTTATTTTCAATTCAATATTCAATTTTCATTTTCTTTTTGGTTTCTATTCTTTCAGTATGACGCTAAATTTTAAAAGTGAAAATATTCGAAACAAGAAGAAAAAATTCCGATGCTCTTCATTTGTCGCAAAATTTTCGTAAAAATCCCCCTTTCACTATGATGAATATTTATTTCTGCGTAAGAAATAAAAAATATAGCTCTAATATGCGAGAAAATTGCCAAACATTAAAATAGCACACACACCTTTTATTTAACCAACAATTTCTCAGCAATGTCGAAATTAAATTTTTTTAATGACCGATTGTGAAAATTTTTGCAATAAACCATAACAATTTACATATATAAATGAAACTGCCATTGAAAATATGTATAAATATGAAATAATAAACATAAAAATAATAGTAATTGGAAGAATAGTAAACTTAATACTAATAGTAATAACAATAATCAAAATAATATGAAATTTAAAATTTACCGTTCCAATATTGTTTCTAAATTTCTAAAATGAATACGCAATAATTTAATAGTTTTGATAGTTAAAATTTTTCAAAAAAAAACTCTTGCTTTAATAATTAAAAAAGAAAATTGTCAGTTCTATCAATTTTAAACAAGGAAAAGTAATTGTTTCCTTTATAGAAAAAATTGTTTCTTTCAAAGTTTTCCTTTTGGAAAGAATTGATTTTAATGGCAAAAATTGTATTGGCAGAAAAATTTGATCTTTGTGGAAAATAATTGATATATTTGTAGAAAAAATTTAAATTTGTAGAAAAACCAATCTTCTCTAAAGTAAAAATTGATATTCTACAGCAAAAAATATTTTCTACAGTAAAAAATTATTTTCCACATCAAAAAAATTGTTCTTAACAAAAAATATTCCCCAATATATAAAATAATACTATTTATAAACATAGTTTTGTCTCACACGGGAGCTTTTCTCGCGTATTTATATGAAAACAAGAATAGTTTTAGAATGTACATTCGCAAGGCGGGCTGATCGTTCATAATTTAAAATGATATATTACCAGAGTGTTGTGTGTGTAATGTACGTGTATACGTATGTACTTTGAAGCTTCAGAGGCACAAAGGGCCAAGTTCAACCGATTATTTCAATAAATGTTAAACCCTTTAATGCCAAATACTCCCACAAAATGTGACATAAATCACTCCATCTTCCAACTGTTCCCCACAAATTTATCACACTTTGCTGCCCTAGTAAAGTTTCTACATAACAAAAATTGTTAAACCCTCATTTTTTTCACGCATTTAATTTATTTTTCAATAAAATTTCAATTTTCTCCAGCATGAATAGTAAAAGTTACTCTATATTTTCAGCTTTTAGATTTTAGAATTAAGAAATTAAAACTTTCAGCGTAGAAAATTAATATATTCATAATAATTCTTTCAGTCTAATTTTTTAATTTGTCGATTGGAAAAAAAATTATTTTCCAATTTTCACACACAACGAGCTAATTTCAAGAATTCAAATAAATTCGGGAGCTAAAATTTAAATAGATCGGAACAATCAAAGAAGAAATTAGATAGAAAAGAATTTTTTTTTCTTCAAAAAAATTGCAATTCGCGATACATCGAGGTGGGATGTTGAAGAAATCGCTCAACCAATCGGAGTGCTTGGAATTTCATCGAGAGACGATGGCTGGAGTACACACGGTATATAATAATAGAGCACGATATAATGTTGGCGAACGAGCGACCCGCGGCTATAATGTATTACGCCTTTTATATACATATATGTATAAACACACGTGTTTGTGTTTGTGAGTGCTCTCTCTCTCTCTCGATATTCACCAACACTGAGAAAAATTAGCAAAAGGGTTTTGTGCATTCGATACAGAAGAGAAGAAGGCGCTTTTATATTGCATGTACGCTCGCGAGTGTGTACAAAACTTGCCCTGCAACATATATAGAGTAAAATGTATAACAGAGATGAGAGTAAGATTCTTTTTCAGAAAAATCTCTCCCGTTTTCATTTCCATTTCTCTCTCTCTCTCTCGTTTTATTCTCTTTTTTCCCTCCTATATTTTCTTTCACTCCTTTTTCCTCGTCTTTCATCTCAAAAACAGAAGAGAAAAAGACAAGAAAATAGGAGAGAAAGAAAGAAGAAAATTGGGGGCAGAAGAGAGAAGAAAACGGTAGAGAAAGAAAGAAGAAAAATTGAAGAGAGAAAGAGAGGAAAAATTGAAGAGAGAAAGAGAAGTAAAATGGAAGAGAAAAAAGAGTGAAAGAGAGAGAGAGAAAGAGAAACTTTGGGTAAGTACATAGGATGAGACGTTTATATACCCGAGCGATGTCTATAACGCCTCGAGTTACGAGACGCGTTTACGAGCGAATGAAACTCGCGCCAGACGTCAAGAGAGGCGAAACCTCCGTTTCCAAGTTTGATGGCGCGACACGAACCAAGGAGCTTAACCTCCGAAATATCTCGCATTTTCGTCCTATCAATGTTACGACGCGATGCTTTTCCAACCGCCCCAGAGAAGAGCCACAGTGTACATTTTAAGATCCATTTCCATATATTGCGACTCTCGACACACAAAGAAGCACGGAACCCAGGAGCAAAAAATTATAGGTCATGTCTGTCACACAATTTATGAGGAGTAAAAAACAAAATAGAAAGAGATAATCAAACTCAATTTAAACTAATTAGACGAATTCAGAAATTAACTTAAATTAACTTAATTCAAATTAACTGTTTGAAAAAAAAATATGTACAATTATTGAAACTAAAATTATTTGCATCTATGGCACATTTCTTTGAAGAGCGTCACAAATTTAATTTCCCACTTCAATAAAACTGGACCTTAAAAATAAAAGTTCGCGCAATATTATAATTATTCCAAATCAAAAATTCGAAATGAAGGCAAATGAATTAAAAGAATACTTATGCTAAAAAAATGTTCAATGCAAAGTCACAATAACCAATTTTTTCTTTTAATTTCTAATTAAAATTTATGGAAATCATTAAAAGTTCCTAAATTTTTTTCTAAATTTATCGAATTTTGCGAAGAATTTTATTTCAATTTGAAAAACGGAGAGAATTTTGTTCACTTAAATTTTCCTAAGTAATTAAAAAATTTTCTAATATTTTATGAATAATTCAATTTTTGTAAAATTTAATTGAAAATAATTGAATTTTGCTAAGAATTTGATTAAAAATTGTGAAAAATCGAAAAAAAATTTACCACAATAAATAATTACTTTTTAAATTTTTATTAAAAATTTTTTGAGTTAATTTAAATTTTATAAGATTGTTTTTTTAAGTACATTGAAATTATTTCGATATAATTGAAATTTCCTAATATTTTAAGAATGATTGAAATTTTATAAAATTAAATTTAAAATAATTGAATTTTGCTAAGAGTTTTATTGAAAAATTTCGAAAAAAACGGTTGAATTTTGCCACAATAACTATTTTTTTCTTTTAATTTTTAATTAAAATTTATGGAATGAATTTAAACTTCCAAAAATTTCTTTTTTAAATTTATCGAAATTGTCCAATAATTTTATTTTAATTTTTAGAATATCAAGTCAATTTTGTTAACTAAAGTTTTTCGAAATAATTAAAATTTCTTTATATTTTATCAAATAATTGAAATCTTATAAAATTTAATTGAAAATAATTCTCAATTTTTTTTTGAAATTTAATTATCCGCGAAGAATGTAAATAAAATTTTTTTTAAACATTACTTTTTTGGACTTATTAAAATTTTGGAAAAATCATATTTATAATAAAAATTCTCCGAAAATTTGACTATTTTACTCAAGAAAAAAATGGTCAGTTATAATTACACATTATAAAAAATTCTGTTTTGTGTTAAAAAAATTGAATTAATATTCTAAAAGAACATTCGGGAAATTATTTAAAAATAATCGATTTAGAAGTTGAGTTTACTTGGAAATTGTAGAAAATAATTGAATTTATTTTGGGTTTTTATTGTAATTTAAAAAAAAACTAGTTTCGCTTAAAAATTCTTCGCCAAAAAAATAGTTCTTCAAAATAAGTTTTCATTCAAAAATATACTCCTGCAAAAAACTAGTTCCGCAAAAAAATAGTTTTCCCCAATAAAATACGTCCACTAAAAAACAGTTTTTCCAAAAAACCAGTCCCTCTAAAAAATAGTCCTCGCCAAAAGATAGTTTCCACAAAAAAAAAAATATTTCAAACAACACAAACAAAATCACGAAGCAGATGGATGGAAAAAAATATGATGATGAACAACGAGACAATGTATAGATTCAAATACAGTGTGTTACATCCATAAAACTAACAAGGAGCCATCAGCAATGAAATAAAGACGATTATCGTCAAGGTACTTCTTCTCTCATATACACACACACACAGACTCACACATACACATTTTTCGATTTTTATTTTTTCTCCATCTTTTTTTTCTCATCCTCAACGTTACAAAGTTGAGTGAGAATATTTCCATTGCTCACCGAGTCGTAATAATTCCCCCGTTACCGTTCAAGCCGCGGGCCATTAAATTAATAATTTGTGGTCGACAACGCCATTGTAAAATCCGTTGCAATCATTGTAATATGCGGGATTTTATTATCGGTGCCCCGATGGCATATGCTAATTTACTGCTAATTGTATTCCAACGGGCGACAATGATGTCTCTGTAGCGCGGAATAATAATCACCGTTTCATTTCTTTCCCTAACGTTTCCGCAATGCATCGGAAAAAAAGAGAATCTTATATGTGTGTAAATTTTTTTCATTCTACAATCGGGGAAAAAAATCTTTCTCTCTCTTTGAAAAATCGAATTTTATTGACGTAAAAACTTACAATGTTTTTTTGACCTTGAGCATGAAATTCAGTAAAAAATAAAAATTTCTCATTAATATTATAATTAAATTAATAAACATAGAAACACTTTACCCGTGAAAGTGTGAAGTTAACGCAAAAGTGAATATTTCTTCAAGAAAAAAAGTGTCAGAAAAAATTTCGCCTACCTGAAAATATACACCAAAGACCTGAAATTCTCTCATATAAAAAGAAAAAAAAATCCTCGAACCCTAAAATTCTCAATTTCTAATATCCGAAATTTTGAAAAGATAGAGAGAAAAAAATTACCCAAAACCCTGATTCGTGAAATCGAATAGAAAATTACAAAAAAGAATTACGAAAAGAATTTCGAAAAATATCAAGTAAGGATTCTTATAATCTGGAGGGAAAAAAAGAAGAATTTAACGAAAGGAGAAAATCCTTTATTATACCCAACTATATTTTTGATTGGAATTTTTGAAGGACCATATTTTCAAGGCCGGAAGTTAAATTTTCGACTATAGAGGCGAGAGGACTTTAGAGGAACATGCGGTCGGCACGTGCGAAACATTCATTTACTTAGATTTACCCAAAAATCTAGAGACCAGACCCTCAATCCCCCTCAAGGTTGAAGTCATCTAAAAGTCACGTTCGAAGAAATAATAACATGTCGAGGATGACCAATAATAAATCAATATTGCATTACGGTTGTCAGTATATATTTTCCCCAGGAGAGGTTACACTCGAGTGCGACAGAATAAGAGAGAGAGAGAGATGGTCCTTCAAACTGAAATGCAAATTCAACATTTATCATAAATCTTCATTTTTATATTCCTGCGAATTTCCCGACAAAAAAAATAAATTTTTATACCAATTTTTACCTAGAAAATAAAGAAGAAATTGGAAACTCAGAATTGACAGGAAAAATTTAAAATTTGCATTTTCCTGACTTTATGGGCCGAATTTTCATATTTTTCTGCTGTCTACAAAAAAAAATTCAAAGGGAGTTCAAATGTAAAGTTATCTACGCAAAAAATAAAAACTTCTACAATTAAAATAAAATAGTAACAAACTTCTTGTGATTTTCAAAAATTTCATTCAAATTCTTTTCAAAAATGCAATTATTGTTAAAATATTAGAAAATTTTAATTATTTCGAAAAATTTCAATTACTAGTTTAAAAAAATCGGAACATTGCCAAAATTCTCTCGATTTTGAAAAACTTGAAATAAAATTCTTCGTGAAATTCAATTATTAACAAAATATTAGGAAATTTCAATTATTCAAAAATTAAAACAAAATTAAATTATTTTTAATAAAATTTTAGAAAATTTCAATTAGAAATTAAAAAAGAAATTTGTTACATTGGCAAAATTATCTCGATATTAAGATGAAAGAAAAGTTGTTTCATTAGCAAATTATCTCGATTTTTAAAAGTTTCAATTAAATTCTCAACAAAATGCAATTAATTATAATAAAATTTTAGAAAATTTCAATTACGTTAAAAAATTTTAATAAGAAAATTAAAAAATTAGTTATTGATGCAAAAATTCTTTTAATAAAAAATTTTTTAAGAAATTTCAATTAAAACTTCATTTTAATTAAAAAATTTTAAAAACTACTTATTGTAAGAAAATTCTCTGGATTTTTCAAAATCTCAATAAAATCCTCAGCAAGATAATATTAATTTGAATAAAATTTTAAGAAATTTCAATTCCTTAAAAAAATTGCAAGTACTTGTTTATAAAAATTCAATTATACTTAAAAATAGAATTCTGTCTTATTTTAATATTTAATTACTTGGTAAATATTAAATTAAAATTCCTGGAAAATTTTTAATTAATTTCTTTAATATAATAATTTTACGATATTTTAATTAATTTAACAAGTAAATAATAGATTTTATTAATTTTTAAATCAATTCTCAATTTTCTGAACTTTGAAATAAATAGAATTTTTTCAATACAAACATTTTCAAAAATTGTTTAATTTCAATAAGAATATTTGTAATTTTTTTGAACACGTGACGTAATATTAATATTATTGCGACAAAAATTTTAATTTAAAGAAGAAATAAATAAATTTTTTTCATTTGAACTTTCAGCACTCTATCGATATTTTTCAAATTTAAATATCCAAAAAATAGAATTAAAATTTTGTAAAATCTAATTCATTTTCCCCATTTTTTCTCCAAATTCCCTGACCAGCGTCAACCCTAAAATTAAAAAAACTTTTAATATAATGTAAACTTTTTTCAACCAATAAAAAGAAAATTTTTTACGATTTAAAGAAATTTTTTACGTATACACGCGCGCATGACGTGCGGATAAAAGAAGAGATGAGAAGCAAAGCCGGGATGCGAGAATAAAAGAAAAATCGCTTCGTATATTATATACTATTCCAAGTATAAAACTTTTAGCGATGTAAAATTAAAATGCGTGATCTTACACGCTTCGTGGAATGCGAAAGAAAATATTATATTGTAAAATTGCTCGCGTATATAGAATCGTCGCCGGTGCGAAGTTATTGTTTTGGAAAACTGTTGCAAAACCTAGGAACAGCTTTAACGTCCGTTTAAGACGCAATTACTTTAATGATTGCCTCGCGAGTTAAACGATTGAAAGTGTATTATATTGGAGCAGTCAGAGGCTTTCGCTCCGGCTTCCTTAACGCAATCTATATATTACAAGCCGTTACAATTGTCCATAGTTTGTAAACGTTATAATATTAGGGTGTAACCAAGACATAAATTCAAAAGTTACATTTTATTTTATTTCATTTTTTTTTCTTCTTTAGCTGTTTTCATTAAAATTTTGTCTCTCTCCAAGATTCCAAATTAATAGAACGTTTCGTTGTCTAAAAAAACAGGTTACACCCAAGTAGAGAGATATAAAAAAAATAATAAAGAAAAAAAAATAATTCTTTTAAGCATACTATAAACAAACAATAAACAAGTTTAAATACTTTGTTTAAAAGTTTATGCCGTTAGAGTTTTAGATTCTGAAAATTGATTCTTCAAGCAGTAGTAAAGGAGGAAAAATAAAAAATTCAATTTAACTTAATTAAATTACGTTTCCTTTCATTTCATTTCTTTCGAAGAAGTTAATTAATCTTCCGTTAATAAGAATTTCTAATTTTTTAAATTAATCTTTCTATCGAATTATTTATTTAGTAGCAAAAATGATCTATTTTTTAAATACTAATTTACACTTTGTAAAATTAAGAGATGAGTTTTGTTAATTAATAAATTTCAATTCGATTGGTTGAGCAATTTTGCAAGTTAATAACTTAAACTTTTAAAAAACATTAAATTTATTAACTAATGAATTTCGAAAGAAACAAACTTTCATCTAACGGTGGAAAATTATTACTAAAACCACGTCAAGAAAAAAAGCACAGTAATCGTATTAAAATGAATTATTATACAGTTACAAATAATTAAATTACAAGTTATTATCAATTTCACTTCAAACCCATTTCATAAATTAGTTTTAAACGACAATCACTAATGATTCATGTTAATACAATTATAAAAAAAAACAGAAAAATCAAACGATTTTTTTAATCGAATGTTTGTTTGATGAGATAACAAGATTGCATCGAGTTTAAAGATCGTGTTAATGAGTTTCGTATAAACATAAAATTTTTTTCTTCTTCTCTCTTTTTTCTAAGGAAACGTTTTGATATAACGGCGTCAGCAATGCGTATTAATGTTGATGTAACGCGGAAGAAATCCACCAACTTCCTCATGAAATGAACGAGCAATTAACTATAAATGAATTTTGATGCTCACTAACTCGGCTTAATATAGAGATTTATTAAACCACAAAACTAGCCACCAACTCAAATAAAACGAAAGTAATATAACAAATAATTATCCATAATTATTAAATTATTCTGTCCACACTCACTGAATTTTTTTTACAACTAATTATTTACACTGACTTTTCTCCTGAAAAAAATAAATAAATATAAAACAAATAATCGAATTGTTTTAAAAATAATAAATTAATAAAACAAATGAATAAATAAATAAATAATAATTAAGAATTAATAACACAATTATTAAAAAAAAAATAATCAAGAATTGATATCTATAATTTCAAAAAAAAAAACTGTTTCACGTTATGAAAATATAAAAAACGTACGAGATTAAAAAAGCATTATTTTAATAAGATGAGACGAATTAGTTGTTAATAGGATTGAAAATATACACAAATTCGTTAACGAGATAAAAAACATTAGTTAAATAGGATAGAAAAAGGTAAATTATACGTTAATAAAGAGAATAGTCACAATATTCAATTGATTAGAATCTGAGATTTTTTCCATTATCTAGTGCCGAGGGATAATTTATTTTCAACACTAAAATGGGAAGGGAAAAAATATTCTTTTTTTTCCCTATTTGATATTTTAAAAGATACAAGCGAAGGAAACGGTAGTTTATTATTTACTGGAATGTAAAAGGTTTATAACACTTTATGGAACTACCTGCGAGAGAGCTTGCAAAAGTAAATTTTCTCAAATGAAAATATTTTGACATTGGAGGAGGTAGCACCTTAAAAACGAAAAAGAAGAATACAGAAGGCAAAAAAAAGAGGAAGAACCTTTATAATAACGACGACCATTCAAATAAGAAGGAATAGCTCTATAAACTCATCAAAAATACCTAAAAATATTTCCCATTACCAGTGACTTCCCCTAATTTTTATATTTCCCTCAACAAAAACCAAATATCGACAAATAATAATAAAATTGCCTCGAAAAAATATTTATTACTGCCTTTTTTTTGTGAACTTTCTCAAAATTTTAAGTTTCGATGTGTATAAAAAAAAATTATGATTTATTTTTTCTCCTAATTCACAAGTTTTCAACTATAAAAGAAATACTTTCCACTTCTGTTTATTACTAACCGAAAAATTATTCTTTAATTCTTTTTATTTTTTTTATTTTCCAAGTTTCAAAATTAAAATTTAATTTTGAAACTAGTTAATTTTTTTAATACGCAACGAAAAATTGTTTCCAAACAATCTTTTGATTTGAAGAAAAAGTTCATTTTTGTCTATTTGAATTTTGAACGTTCAAAAAAGCAAGACTGCAAATTTCTTTTATATATTTGATACTTAATAAATCCATTTGATGGAGAAAAGATAAATAACAAAAAAATACCTGAATATATAAACTTAATAGTGATTATAAACATATAACCTCGTTTTTATATTGAAACAAATAATTTACGATTCTTTAAATTGACAGTAAATTAAAAATTATTATCATTGATTTGAGAAGAAGAAAAAAAGCAAGATTTTTATCGCTCATTTATTGTAATATTTTAATTTTAGAAAGTAGCAAACTTAACATTATTGACGGATATTAATCACGTTTTACGTCTTCGATGCTTTTAAAAGCAGAAGCGTTGAATACCTAATGGAGATTTTTAATGACATTTTAAAACTTAATGTTTGTGTGAAATCATGGAATATAACGCTTTTTTTCGTATAAAAACCAAGCAATGATGTATAATCAACAATCGTTACAAAATTATAAATGAGTGTAATTAAAAAATATTGTTGCATTTCAATATGTATATAGAAATTTCATATAATTCGCATCTATAACAAAATTATAATATTAGTGCAGTGAAAATTCTATTTTCAGTATTTATAAATAAAATTTATAGCAAAAATAATACATAACTCATAATATGAAATGTATTTTTTATATTATTATTATTATTTAAAAAAATAAAAATCACATAATATTGCTTTATTATAAATATATAATAATAATAATAATAATAATAATAATAATAATAAAATAACAACAAGATGAAGAAAATGATTCATAAGAATGATTAATCGCAAAAACAATTTTGCCAATGACAAAAACATATAGTTTAAATATCTATATATCGATTCTAAAGAATGGGAAAAAATTATAATCAATTATACGATAGAATTTAGTAATAAAAAAATATCCATTATACAAAAGGAAAAGAAAAAAAAATTCTATGAAAAGTTATGACAATACATTTTTGATACAAATGGCAATTAACTTTTGTTTCTTACGCGTTTACAATTTTTTTTCTATTGATTCCATCATAAAAAAAAGAATACTGACAATTATTCTATTATAGAAAAATTCATTGAACATAAAAAAAAATCTAAAAAAGAAAAAAAATTATTCATTTACATAAGAGTTTTGCGATGAGATAATGATGTAATAATGGAAAACGAAGCCTTTTTAATAATTAGGCTAAGCCGAATCAATAAAATAAATTCTTCTAATTGACTTTCTTTAATTTAATTCACATTATTATCCTGACGTATAGTTTCGTAATAAAAAAATCGAATACTTATTACATTGCAACTTAGTTTCTTCTAATACTATTATTTTTGCTCAAAAATATTTTTTCGTAATTGGACATTATTTAAATAATATGATCCTCAAGTTTTGAACGTTCAAATGAACGAAATATTTTTGATTGAAGATATTTTAATAAATTACTATTTATAAAAAAATTTAAAAACTGAAATTTTACTTTTAGGAACTCAGTTATTAATTTTTTGGATAGTGACGCAAAATATAGTTGCAGTAAATATTTAATTTTTAGAAGAAATAAATAAATTTCGTTCATTTGAACGTTCAGAACTTTAGGATCTTTAAATAATTGAAAAAAAAGTTGCCAAAAAATAATTGATAAATTTTGGAAAATATTCCAAGACATGGAATTTTTTCTCTCTCAATAATAACAAATAAAAGAAAGATATTGTTTTCTCTATAAAGAGTTTCACATACGAAGAATCATTCTAATTGAAGTTTCACTGGAAAGTAAAGTGCATAATGCACCCGATTTCCATCATTTTAAATTTTAATCATTGAAATCTTCATTCCATTGATGTTGTTATTACTATTATTGTTCTTACTATCATTATAATAATAAAGATAGTATAATAATAATAATTATTATTAAATTCTTTTTCTATTATTACTATTATTATAATTATAAAAAAGATATTTTGAAAATTTTTTCCTTGTTCTTTCTTTTTGATAGGACCAAAAAAAATTAATTTGAAGACTTTCCTAATTTTTTTCTTTTTCGAAAACAGCAAAAAAAAAAATTAATTTTAAATCTTTTTTAGTTTTTTCCTTTTTCGAAATGTTAAAAAAATTAATTTGACTACTTCTACTAGTATTTTCCCGTTTTTAGAAACGAGCAATAAAAACAGATTTTTCCCTTTTTGAAAAGAGAAAAACAAAATTAATCGAATACTTTTCCTAGTATTTTCCCAAACGAGCAAAAAAATTGGTTTGCAAATTTTTATATTTAAAAAAAAAACAAGAAATTAATGTGGAAATTTTTCCTACTTTATTCCCTTTTTTCAAAACGAGCAGTAAAATAGATTTCCTAATTTTTTTATTTTCTTGAACGATCAAATAAACATTAATTCGAATACTTTTTCTAATGTTTTCCCTTTTTCCGAGATTAGAAAAAAAAATTGATTTGCAACATTTTTTTATTTTTTAAAGAATAAAGAATTAATCTGAATACTTTTCCTAGTTTTTTCTTTTCTTTGAAACGAGCTGTAATTATTATTTTTTGCTAATTTTTTCTCTTTTTATCGAAACGAACAAAAAAAAAATTGATTCGAAAACTGTTCCTAGCTTTTTTTCTTCTCTTTTTGAAATAAGCAAAAAATTTATTTGAAAACTTTTCCTAGTTTTTATTTTTCTTTTCAAAATGAGAAAAAAAATTGATTCGAAAACAGTTTCTATTTTTTTTTCCTTTTTTTTTAAATAAGCAAAGAAGGTCTAATACAACTTCCTCTCAAAATCGAATATGCGAATAAAAAAGCGTCTACAAATATATACATAGAGAGAAAGAGAGACACAGAGCAGGAGATATATACATTTCTGAAGAAAAGACATCTATTTGCTATCGAAAGTATTTAGGTTATTCGGGTTTCGTGCGGTGGGTATACCTTAGCACATTAATAGTCACGGAATAGAGGCCTTGGCTCGGATCGTAAAAATATAATTGCGCCGATTGCAACAACGTTATCTAGGCACCGGCGAGGATAATGATACGTGAACGACAGGCGCATTATGGCACTCGACGATACACTATAGGCATCTATTTCACTATGTATATATATACATATTAAAGCACAAAGTGCACTGCTTGCGCAAAACTGACATTACATTTCACGTACCTTTATATATATACACACGTATATAAAATACACACAATCTTGTAAAATAAGTCTATATATTTTTATAAATAAAGCAACGTTTCGTCGTTGTTACCGCGGGTAGTGTAATGGAACCGATTATTTTACTCCATAAAATTATTAATAAGAGTCATTTTCAGTATGGTGCTGAGAGAGATTACCTTGTCCCCAATATTGAGAATTTATATTTCTACCTTATACATTATTATTAGTGCATTGTTTTTATATTTAGTCTTTTTATCATTCCTCGCATTTTTATTGAAAAAGAAAAATAAATAAATAGTAATAATAATACGAGAATTTTTATCGACGAATCAAATGTGACACGATTCTATACGATGAAGAAAAGTGAACTTTGCCCAAAATTTTACATTTTTCTTTAAATGATTAAATAAAGAAAAAAATCGTCTAATTACCAAAATTGTCCAATTCAGTCAAAATAGAAAAATAACCGTTTTTTCCATGACATTCACTTTACTATTTGCAGTAAAAAGGTAGAAATTTGTAAAATAATTCAAAGAAACGAAAGAGAGAAATACGGAAAAAAAGCCAAAGAGAGCAATTCAAAGACAGAGAAAGAAATTCAAAGAAAACAAAAATATTATCACTCTGAGAAAATCTGATTGAGAAAATAAATTTCAAAAAATCGATAAATCTCAATGAAAAGAGTAATCCAAACATTTTGAAAAATAGAGAATTTCTGAGAATCAACGACAAGTGAACGTGTGAACTCTTTTTTTTTCCTTCATATGGATATTGTGGTCCTTTGTCAAATAAAGGAAAATTAAATTAAAGGTTCCACGAAGAAGGAGAGTCGATGACCCGAGCAACCTGGGGAGAAGACAAGGTACATAGGGTCCACACAACTCGTACACCTTAAACGAGTAAAGTTGAAGAGTCAATAACAGAGCGAAGTCAAGAGGCATCGTCGTAGTCGTCGTCGTCCTCGTCTGTTTGCGCGCAAGTTTGAAGAAACTCGTTTCCTGTGTGAGAGAACTTGGGTGTATTATTACTACAAAACTTTCGTCTCCATTCTCCCGTTTGATTTCTCTCTCTCTCTCTCTTTCTCTCTTTCCCTCATTCGAACACTGTACACCTTAAAAGTTTACTTAGGACACGATATGTCCAAAAAAAACCACAGTTTTAATATGGGACCCTCTCTCGCTCAAATATCAAATATTCCGAAGTTCAAAAATAGAATTAAAAAAAGAACGAAGAGAATTTCACATTGTGTCGCACGTTATTTCTTTCTCATCCTTGACTCTTTCTCGTTTCTCTTTTCTTCTCTCGTCCCCCTTCGCCATTAAAAGTAATTGAGGCAAATTATTTTCTAATTAAAAATTATAATTGTAAGCTTTAATTAAACTTGTTGATTACAATTTTCAATTATTAATGTTATTAAATTACAATATTTTAAATTGTTCCCACTAATTAACTAACGAAATAAATTTGAATAAAAGAATTTCTTCAAATTGGAAAAATTCGTATCATTACAAAAATTGCTCCGCTTAGACAAAATAAACGAAAGAATCAAAAATATATAAAAAAATTGTTCTTAATTAAGTAACGAAATAATTTGAATAAATAATTTCCTATAACTTGAAAAAATTCCTACCATTACAAAAATTGATCCGTTTAGACAAAATAAAATAAAAAATATTTAAAAAAAAATGTTTCTGACTAAGTAACTAACGAAATAATGCCGGAATAATTAATACGAAAAAAATTCGCATAATTATAAAACTTGATCCGCTGAGACAGAATAAACAGAAAAATAAAAAATATTGAGAAAAAAATTCGATTTAGTTACAAAAATTGATCCGTTCAGACAAACCAAATAACAAAAACAAAAATGTTGCCAAACAATTACAAAAGTTGCTCCATTGAGACAAAAATAAGCCAAAAAAATGTCGAAAAAATCGTCTAATTAGAAAACATTAATCCCTTTAGACAAAAATAAAAAATTCCACAAATATTGAAATTAAATCATCACCATTGCGCCCATTGTGAAAAATATTCAGACCGTCAACAAGAGAAAGGAACGAAATGAAAATTTCCACTGTTGGCGGAAAAATTTGGAAAACATTTCTATTCGCTTTTTTTTTTAATAAGAAAGGAACTCGACAACATCTCTGTTTAGAAAATTGAATCGACAGGATTTTTCGGGAGCGATGTGCGGGCTCGTGCCAGTAGAGAGAGGCCTTTTACCTGGCAAATGTGCGGCCTTTTCTTTTCAAAAGAGAAAAAAGAGAAAGAGATGAACTTAAAAACGCAGTAGCACAACCTTCTAAACTCGCACTTAATAGATCTTTTTTGAAATCTTTTCTACCCAAAGAGAGAGGGGAAGAGAAGGAGAAGACCCTCTGTCAGTTTGTGGGGTGTTAACCGTGTAGGTATACCTTCACTTGACTTGGGTATGACAACAAACAAAAATATTCCCTCCCGCATACGATTCCTAATATTATATTCTTTTCCTAAAAGTGCCAGTTTCATATGGACCAAAACTTTGGTCACAGAATTCAATAGAATCCCCGCAAGTGGGAAACGATTCCTCTCACTTCAAAAGTTTACCACGCTTACGTTTGTATTTAAAACCACGATTAATGTAATTATATTCTGATTATAATAAAAATAATAAAAATAATGATATAACAAAAAAATTTTAAAAGTAATAGTAATAACAAAATAATGAAAACAAGAGTAATAATAATAATAATAATTATTATTATTATTATTATAAAATTAACAAGAATAATAAGAACAAAAATAATAATAAATTGATGGTTAATTAATAAAACTATTTACATAAAATAAATCTTAAGTTGAAAGTAATTTTTATTTTTATTAAAATTTTTTATTTTCAAATATTAATTTCCATTTTGGAACAATTTCAGACGCAAGATATTCAAAAAATTAATTATTAGCTAATTTTTAAATTAATTATTAATTAATCATTATTTAAAAAAATTCTAATAAAATTCTTCGCGCAGTAATTCAACTATTTTCAATCAATTCCAATATTTTTTTTGAACTATTAAAAAACAATTGAATGTTTTTAAAATTTTCATAAAATTCTTTTAAAAAATTTAAATTATATTGAAAAAGTTTCAATTCCTCATGGGAATAAAAAACATTCTCAATACAATTTTTAAATAATTCAATTATTTTCGAAATTTTTGTCGTTTTGAATTATTTTGTAGAATTTTAATAAAATTTTTTGCACAAATTTTAATATGAAAAATTTTTAATAAAATTCTTTATAAGAAAAAAATGTAATTAAATGCACAGAAAAAATTTAATTCCTTTCGTAATTAATAAAATTGAATGGAAAAATTCAATTAGTTAAAAAATTTGTCGTAAAATTCTCTTTTAAAATCCACTTAATTTTCATTTGAATTTTAATAAATTTCTATATAGGAATTAAAAATATTTTCAATACAATTTTAATTAAATACCTCGAAAAAATTCAATTATTTTCAAAAATTTGAATAAAATTTTTAGCAATATTTCAATTATTTTCATAATTTTTACAATTTCTCACAAGAATTCAATTTTTTAAAAGAATTTTTACAATATTCTTCGTAGAAATTCAATTATTTTGACAAATTTCGATAAAATTACTTATTAGACTAGAAATATTTTCAAATTAATTAAGTTCTTCAGAAAAAATTTAATTAAATTTCTCGTGCGAATTTATTTATTTTTAACATTTTTTTAATGAAATTTTTCTCAAAAAATTAATTATTTAATTATTTTTGAAAAATTTGAATAAAATTCTAAAAATAATCTACTTCATTTGAACGTTAAGAATTTTAGTTAAATTTATTTTGAAAATAAAAATTCCTCGCATTCGAATAAAAAAAGAAATAAACGATGCATGAAGAATTCAATAAAGTGTAATTAGAAAAGATTTTTGAAAACAAAAAGAATATGCAGAAGATTCTTATCCGCAATCAATTATATTCGAAAACAATTGCGATTTCCGGTTGCGTGAAATTTTTCCTCGTATATATAGTCAAGAGTATTTTACCACTCGCACGTGCCCCGGTATTACAACCAAAGTCAGTTATTTTTGCCACACGCTAAATATGCCTGTCTCTCCAATACATTTTATCTCGTGTGCTCGAAAAAGGGAAACACTTAACACATTTTGACTCTCGACCAGCACAACTATTAGAGGCCAACTAGATTTCTATATAATATACACACACTAGATGTACCGCAAATAATTGCCAATTTAAGACATCTTGCTATTATGTAAAAGGAAAAAAATTCGATCCTCTGAGTAAAGATGGGAAAAAAGCGAAAAGAAGAAAAAGAAGATTTTTCTCTCTCTCTCTCCCATATTTAATCGATTTTTTTCAGACAATAAATATTTAAAGTAAATTTCCTCCACTATTTCATAAAAATAATTTCTCAAATTATTTCTATTCTCTACACTCTATAGTTTTCCTTCCAGTTTTCAAACTCTTTTGAAATCATTATTTTAATTAGCAAAATTTCTATATGCAATTCGTTTCCTTTAAAATAAAGAGCAGAGAAAATTGGTTAATTTTCAAAACGAAATTATCTGAAGAAGTGTGTTTTGCTCTCGTAACAAAAAGAATATATTCACTTTTATTATTAAAAGCAGAGAGCAAAAAAAAAGTATTCTCTCATATATATATATATATAAAGACAGAAAGAGAGAAAGATATTATTCTTTGCAAAATGATGAGAGTTCGAAAACAATGCGCTCTCCTGCTACTATATATATTGAGAGAAAAAGAAGGAGAGATATAGTGTATAATCGGTACAAATCTTTTCAAAACTATATTTTAAACTCGCTTCGAGTTTCTTAGAAACGTCAATTGGTTAACATCATCGCGTTTTATGCCTCGAGGATGAGGGAATTTCATTTCAAGATGAGTTATGTCCCTTCCTTTTGTAAAACAAATAACCTCGGACGTCAATAATGCATCATGTTAGGTATTCAATCAAAAGTCAACTCTCTTTCTCTCTCTCTCTCGGGGTTCAATTTGTGTACATTGATAAGCATCCGATAAAAGTCGAAAGGACAGGGAGAATATTTTTTTTTGTATTTTTACTCTATCGCCATTTTTTCGTCCCAGGGAATTTTAATTTAGAAGAAAAAACTATTTTTTAATATTTTTTAGTAAAATTCTTCACTAAAACTCCAGGATTTTACACCAATTTTTTTTTTAAGGGAAAAGAAAATTGAAACAACCAAACAAAATGATGGAATTTAAAACAAAAAATTTGCTCTTTTATTCCATCGCTTCTTTTTAGAAAAAGAAAACGATAGAAAAATACAAAAATCTATTTTTATCATTTACTGAAAATTGGAAAATGTTCTTAAAACAGAAATAAATTTTTAAATTTGACTGCGAAAATTTAGAGAAAGAACGTCCTGAGTTTGAAAGTGCAAAACTTGGGAGTATTTTCAACGATACGAATTTATCAGAAAAGGGAAAAAAGAAAACTGTCGTATGCGAAATAATCTCCTAATGGTCCGGAATGATGATAAATCACTGCGGAAAGATTATGAGACACCAGGACACGAACAGAATAAATGCAAGACGATCCTATCGTTCTGCGATCGAAATCTTCCACAAGAACAATATATATGTAATGTCTCCTTCAGTCCTTCGTCTCGATTTTTATTGCCAAAAAAAAACCAATTCTAATATTTCAACTTAGTTCTTTAAATTCCAGTTCAATTTTCACACAACCCGAAGAATAAAAAGTAGAAATAAAATAGAAATTCCAAACGTTTCTGTTCGGGGAAAAATGAAGCAAGAAATTTTTCAAGCAAAGCCAAAAAATAGAACATCGAAATCGAGTTCCTGTTTGGGAAAAAAAGAAGCGAGACGTTATTCTATAAAAAAAATAATTAAAAAGCAAGACAATTTAAAAAGAGTCGGTAAAAATATTTTTTTCCTTTATCAAATGAACAAAATTGGAAATTAACTTTTTTGGAATTGCTTCGAAAGAAGGGACAAATTGTACCAAATTTGATTGTTCACACTAAAGGGGAAAAGGAAAAAAAATCCAAATGTATAATAAATATTTTTTTTTTTTAATTAAGATAGCGTGGAATAAGAAGAGAATATAGAGATAGCGAGATGCGCGCAATGAATAAAATGGGGCGTGAACGAGTCGTATGGGAAAGACCAATAGCGATTCAGTATCGTTCTCTTTTTATTGCCCTCCCCACTTGAATGTTATAGCCTCTCCTCTCCTCTCTTTCTCGCCCTGTTGTGTATATAATCTCCAGCGCACAGAGAGGGATTTCGTCGTTCAGTGCGTTGAATCAGGATCAGGCGCAGTATAAACTACGGATTGCGACCAATAATCGCCATAGACTCGTCATTGGTCCACCACCTTTTCTCTACATACTCTCAACGCTAAAACACACACACACACATATATAAGAATATATTACAAATCGACAAAGAAGAGAAGATAAGCAATAGCCACTCATCTTAACCTGTTCTTAACCCAAGGGTCATTGCAATCATGTTCTAAAGACATTATTATTATTATTTTTATTATCATCATTATCATTATTATTACTATATAAATTATCACATTTTCCCTTCAAGGATGGAATAATTTTATCGAGTCATTTAATTTACTCTCCCGGTACTCTTTGACTTTGTTATCAATTAAAAATCATTGTTTGCTTCTGCAATCAGTAAAAAATAATTTATAATCATCATTTTCGTTTCGAGAAAGGAAAGAAAATAACAATCGAAAAGGCTACATTAGAATAAATTTACAAATATTTCTTATTACCGAAATTGTAAATATTTTTTAAATGCCAAATTGCAAATATTTCTTATTACCGAAATTGTAAATATTTTTTAAATACCAAATTGCAAATATTTGTAGTTATCGAAATTGCAAAAAAAAACAATTTTAAATACCAAATTGCAAACATTTTTATTTAGCGAAATATTGCAAATATCTTTAGCTACCGAAATTGATAATATTTTTCTAAATATCAAATTGCAAAATAATATTTTTAATTACCGAAATATTGCAAATTAATATAAATATTTAATTGCCATTTTACGATTGTATTTCCTGATATGAAAATAAGAAGAAAAAAATTGGGATTCTTATGATGGCAGACACCTCAAAAAACTTATAAAAGAAGAGCGCGCGCGCATTAAAAAACAAAAAATATCCTATTTTGCAATTCTAGTGCCCTATGGGTTCGAGAACCCAACCCCCGTTAAGGAAATTATCTTCCGAAAGACCGAAATCTAATTATAAGATTTTTATAGAGCTCTCGTAAAACTGCCGAACGATATTCCTAACCCTCTAATAAAATCTACTGCCAAAGGAATATAATGCACACGCCTCAAGTCAAAAAGTGTGAGAGAAGAAAGAAGAATACAGCAAAAGCACGCTGAGGAAATTATATGCGCACTCTCTTTCTCCGCGATGCGTCTGAGAAAAAAAAATTTTTGTTTTTACAACTCACGCACTCGTGTATAATCAATGTTTAAAAAAATTTTTTATTATAAAATATAAATAAACAAATCAATTAAAAAAAAAAATTTAATTCAAATTTTAGCCTTTTGGTCCTTGAAATTGTAATTAAAATTTATAAAATTAAAAAGAGAATAAAAATTAAATTCAAATTCTACTTATGAATAATTTTACTTTTTGAGTATTTTTCCTTCCACAAGGAATTTAGTAAAACGTTTTCTCGATTTAAATATTATTTTAATCTTAATATTAATTAATTTATCTAAATCTACAAAAAGTGGGAAACTTCTTTTCAATTCTCAAAGATAACTGATTATTTTGATTATTATTTATTTTTTCCTTAATATTTACTTCCATTATTTTCATTTATATTTTGATAAAAAAATTAAATTCCAAACAAACCGGGAGTTTAGATAAAGAAGTAAATGTTTAAAAAAAGAGAGAAAAATGGAGAGAATATCGAAGAAGAAAGGCAAAAATTGTTTAAAAAAACTGAGAATTAGAAATACGAATATAATTTTAACTATATAGAAAAATTTGAAAGAATAAAAATTGTAACCTATACTTTTCGTTTATTTTATTTATTTTATTTTTTAATAAAATTACGTTTGCTATGCAATATTTATGCGATATATACGCATCTATTTCATAAGTTATCATTGCTTCGTAAAATATGAATTAGCAGAGGAAAAAAGAGAACTATACACTAATAAACGGTTCACGTTATCCGTTTTCATTTTAAGAGCGCAGTTAGAAAAAAAGTTTATGTATACGGCAAAAATTACGGCATTCAGAATTGGTTCAAAGACAAGATATAAATATTATAAATATAAGCCAATAAACCAGAGCTGCTTTTTCACACACCTTTATTACAAAATATAATTTTCCTTCTTCAGCTATGTTCTTTCTCCCCCACTCTCTAAATGATTTAAATTAATAAAAATTTCTACTATAATTCCAAGTGAACTTTATTACTGTATTTTATATATAGCGATTTTTATAAGCAAAAAAATTAAATTTTGAATAAAAATTCAAGTTTTTAAGATATTAAACCGAAATTTTAGTGGAAAATTAAAAATTAGTGTATAAATTCTAATTCACTGAAAATAGTGGATTTTTCACTTTAGTTTAAGAGAAAGAGATAAAGACTATTCTAATTTTACAATAACTATACAAAATTAACGAATAAATAATAAATCTAGATAAATACCATTCGTAGTCCTAATTTCTAAATTTTACCATTTTTTTTAAGGGGAAAAACGAGCAAAAGATCATTTCATGTATATACGATAGAGCAAAGAATATCGTTCGAAAAAGATCGAAAAAATAGTCAAATCAAAAACAAGAAAAATCCAAATTGGAAAAAAATTCCAATTTTCTAAATACCAATAAGGCAAAAATAGAATAATCACACAAATCTCGAACCGCGAGTCTCTCTAATTGAAATTCCATTCAATGTTTCAAAGTAAAACAAAACTGTAACTGATTCGTGATGAACACAAATATGTATGCAGACGACTGTCTGGAGGAGAGTATGTACAAATGACGTCATGACGACCATGGCGTCTGCAGGTGAAACAGCGACACGAGAAGGAGAGAGAGAGAGAAAGAGAGAGAGAGTCCGTAGGTGAGCGTACTTTTCCTAAACTGATTCGCGATTGGCCGAAAGGGTAATCCCCGCCCTTGTTTCTCCGTAGTCGCGGATCGTTCATGCGTCCCTCTTCAATATCCCCACTCTTTTTTTTTATGATCCTATATACTCTGGAGCAAAATTATGTATTCATATACACACATATACACTTATGCAAAAACAAATGTATATTATAATATAGAGACTAATATGTACAACCGGAAAGAAGTATTAAAAAAAAAAATCTACCTGTGACAAAAACCTATCTCAACGCACTCGTCTCTTTCACACCTGACAAGAGAGGAGTCGTGTCCTGACACTTCTAATAAATTTTCTTCTCACTTCCAGACGCGCTGACAGATGCAAACCTAATCGTCGTGTCCTGCCTCCTAACATGTATATATAGCAATCTCCTCTTTTCTATATTGATAACATAATTATTTCTCTTCGGCGAATTTTTTTCCCTTCTTTTCTCTTTGTACGATTGGCAACAATTTTTACTCCCCCACATACTGGAAATTGTTACCTAAAAATAAAAACAAAATTATTCTACGGTCAAAATTATTATAAATTTCGCACCGGAAAAAAAATTCGACTCAAAAAAATAATTTGTATACTATTAGTAAATATTTATTTAAAACAAATTATTTTTCCAGTATAAACTTTTTTCCTCGAAATAATTTTTCCCACTGAAAGAAAGGAATTTAATTGACGATTACACATTTTATTTGATTTAAACGATTAATTTATTATTGGTAAATATTTACCTGATTCAATTTTTATTTTTCTATAGTAGGATTCTTTTCTGGATTAATTTCCTCACTGAACGATCACATTTTTCATTTTGTAACGATTGTAAAATGTAATATCAAATTTCTTTTTTTTCAGTGCTAAATTTAATTCAGAAAAAAAATTTGTACTGGAAAAATAGTTTGATTCAAGTAAATATTTACTATATAATAATGAACAAATCGTTTAAATCAAATCAAATGTGTAATTGTTATTTTTACTTGATTACTTGTTATCAAATAAATATTTACTTGAATCAAATAATTTTCATTTATAAACGCAACTCGGAAAAAAATTTATTCGGAATAATTTTGTTTGAACCAACTGAATAAATGAATTCCTATCGAAAATTTATTTTCAATTAAAAAATTGCTTCAAGTATCGAAATTCTTTCATTGAAGGCAAAATATACTAAACTTATTTGGATTCAAAACTTATGTATTCAATTTAAATAAATTTAGAACAACAAAATCTATTATTGTTCCTAAAAATACAAAAAATAATTATATTGTGGCGGAGTTTGAAAACCGAAACTAATAACGAAAAGGAATAATTATTGTTCCTAAGCAATAAAATATTATTGACCCCGAAAGTAAAAAAAATTTTCTCTCTTTTCAGGAATCTCTCAACAAAAACTAAACAGAAAAATAAACAATTAGTGTCATAATAAATAAATAATAATAAAACTAGTTTTGGGAAATAAATTGTCCCTTACAATAATTGCCGAGGGTAAAATAATAAATTTTTCCGAAAAGTCTATACAAGTGGAAAAAAAATAAAATTTAAATTAGATTACTGGGAATTTATTTAAAATTCATTTCAAATCAAATTTTTCTATTTCGTCTTCAAATTCAATTTTTATTACAATTTTGCGTCATTATTAAAAAATAATAAATAATAAAGCTTTAAAATTTTCATTTTTATTCCAATCAATAATTGAAGAAACTATTATTAATAAAAAAAATGTCGTTCATTTCTTTTTTTGATACGTGACACAATATATTATCGTATAACAAAATTATCGTATAAAAACAAAACGTTTATTTAAAGAAGAAATAAGTAAATTTCATTTATTGAAAATAAAATTTTTATTTGAAGAAAAATAAATTTCATCTATTGCAATAAAATTTTTATTTCCAGAACAAATAAATAATTTTCATAACAAAATTTTAAAAAAATAAATAAATAAATTTCATTTATTGAAACAAAATTTTTATTTGAAGAAGAAATAAATAAATGTCATTCCTTTGAATTTTTAAAACATTACAAATACTGAATAAGATTACTTTCTATTTCTCATTTTTGTTATTTGATGGAGAAATATTGCATTAGATTATTTGCTTTCGACGATTTTTGTTTTATAAACACAAAAAAAAATCCCACGATAATATCGAGAAAAAAAAATTCCTACACGCTTTTGCATCTAAAACGTTAATCAAGTTAGTTACGACGCCCATATGTAATCCTCAACGACGATTAATAATTCCTGTCAACACATTATTTATTCTCCCCACCACTTCCTCCTTTTTCCGAACGTGAAAGAGAGAGAGAGAGGTTTATGTTTATGCATGCGTAAATTAATGAATAAAAATCATAATCAACTTCCCAAAAAGGACAAAACAGACAATTTTTTTTCTATATATTCAAAAACAAAATTATTTTCCGCATACAATATATATTACACATTGTCTTACTTATTATTATTTTTTTTTCAATAAAGAAAATTGCGGCATAATTGCGCTCCATTTTTTAAAACCTGTATTTTCTACAATTGCGCGCGTATTAATGCCTTTTAATTTATTAATTCCTGTGTCTACAGGCGAAATATATATATTTTCTAGAATGCCATACGTCGACGCAATTGGCAATTATGTGTATATATTCAAGTGTTGCTAATAATTCTAACAAAAAAAAAAAATAAAATAAAATATATTTGCGATAGAAGCAAAAAAAAAATACAAGTATTTTAGTTTACTCAATTGACATAATAGTTTTTATGTAATAATTACCGTATACTTAAAAATAAAGATAATTACTTCGAAACACTTTTTTTCTTTTTGCTTCTATTAATTAAATTCACTAATATTAACCTATAATTAAAATCATTCCTTCTAAATTATTTCGTCTTATTTCATTTTCTCTAAATTATTTCACTTCGTCTCAATTATTTCATTCCAATGGAATTATTTCATTTTGTCTAAATTATGTTATTTCGTCTGAAGTTATTTAATTTTTTATTCGCAGGGAATTTTTCATTCCGCATCAGTGTTTTAATCGAATTGGTATTTCAATGGAAGTAGTATTTTAATGGAATTAGTATTTGAATGGAATTAATTAGTAAATATGTCAAATGAAAGAATAATAATTCTATAAGGCATAAATTCAAAAAAAGAAATTAAAAGCTACGAATAAATTTTAACATATTTGAAAAATATTACATAATTCGGCGAAAAAAACTTAAAAATCGCGAAACAGAGTTTCTCTTTTGCGAAGATAAAGAGAGAGAGAGAGAAAAAAACTGTCATTAGATTTTTGAAGAAAGTTTCCTTCTTTTCAATATACACTTCTACACGTCTGATGAGTTTCGTATTATTGCGTTTTGATGTGTTAATCGACAGGAGGTGTTAAAGTCACAAGAGAGTCAGATAACGGTCAGAGTACAGGTATATTGACACAAATAATTATTACAATTAAAGTTTTCTTCTTTCACAATCGCCAAGGAGAGAAGGAGATGGGAAAAGACAAACAGAGATAAAAAGAGAAACATATAGAGAAAGCGAGAAAAGGGGGAAAAAAGAAAGAAAAAGGAAAAAACAGAAAAAAAGAGAAAACGAGAAAAAAGAAAGAAGTGGAAAAGAAAAAAGGGAAAAATAGACAAAAAAAAGAAAAAAGAGAGAGAGACCATTGAAAATTAATCAGTATCTTCCCCTTTTTTCCTTGAATTTCTCCAGAATATACATGAGCCACTTTTTCCACATTACCCTAAGCAAATACTCTTTCATGAAGCGCGAGATTCGAAGCTAACCTCGTGCGCATTTTACTACAGTGTCAATAGCGGGTAAAAAAAATTACGTGCACAAATTCACAATAAATTCCTCGGATAAAATGCCTTCTCTGCCTCCATCTGAGAAAATTAAACACACTTTTAAAACAATAAAATTAAAAACCACACGAAAATTATTTAAACGAATAAAACTTCTTTCAAGGAAGAAAATAGTTTGTACCAAAAAGAAAACAGTTCCATAATTCACTACGGAAAAAAAATAATATTCAAAAGAATTTGAAATAACAATATTATCAATAATAATCCATATTAATTAAAACAATTATTATTATTTTTATCATTATTATTAGTATTAGTATTATTATTATTATTATTATTACTATTATATCGATAACCAAAATTAATAACAATACTAATAATATATTTAATTACTATTTAATATTATTAAACCAGTAAATAATAATAATAATAATAATAATACTTGGGAGAAAATTAACGAAGAAAATTGTATATGTTTAAATTGCCACCACTTCATACGAGCAAGAAATGAGAGGAAGATTAATTAATCTCTCCGAGACAAATGGATCTTGAGATCGTCAGAGATCATATCGACCACAACCGCAAAAGGTTACTGACTCACGAGCAAATGAGACACAATCTCCCCGAGACATGAATTATTTTTCGAAAATTGAACAAAAATTGTCAGCCTTTTCAATAATAACTAAATATAATTTTCCTAAACTTTTACACGTTCAAAAGAATAAAAAATTTTCAACTCGAATATTTTTCCAAAAAAAAAAATTACAATTCAATGTAGAAATATAATTAACATTAAAAATTACTACTCAAGACAGAAAAATAATTATACTATAAAAAGTAATATTCAAAAAAAGAAAAATAATTACAATCAAACATAAGAAGTTAATTGATTAATAAATTTCTTTTAACACACAAAATATTTTTTTTCGAAACACAAGAAGAATAATAAAAAATTCCTTGATTTGAACGTACGAAACTTTAGGAGCATTTAAATATAAACAAATAGAAAAAAATATTCATAAAATGTAAACAATAAGGTTTGGAAAAAATAACGCTACGTGTAAAATTTTACAAACTAAGCCTCTCGAAAATAATAAATATTCTTTCTAAATTACAAACATGAAATTTTGTTTTTTAAAAATAAATTATTTCCTAATTATTGTATAAAATATTAGGTTTAGTGTGACATATTTAGATAGTGACAATTAATGTAAGTAGTGCAAAAAACACACGTATATGGGCGTAATTAGACATGTACACTTTTGAACAAATTAGTCATCAAGATAGCGACTAATTTTCACAAATATACGTCAACGTTTTTTAAACAAAAAAAAAGAGAATGTTGATTTTTCTACTATATAAAATAATTTAGAGTAAATTTTATTATTTATATTTCCATTTAAACTATAAATAATAATTCGTACTTTTAATAGTAAATAAAATTTTATTTGCAATTTACTTGAATAATTCAATTTTCCTCCCTATTAGTATATTAAGTCAAAAATAATTTTTATGACAATAAATCGACGAGATTTTAACGTTCAATTGAACAAAATTTTTACTAAAAATATTTCCTAAAAATTCCAAAGAAAAATATTTCGGTTTGCAAAAAAGGAATTTAAAACCAAAAGCTAAATATTTAGACACAATAGTTTATTTTTCCGAAAAAGCGAAAACATAATAATGCAAGAATAAAAAAAATAGAAAAAATAATAAAAATTACAAACAAAGATATATTAATAAGATTAATTATGTAATTAATAATATAAAGTTCATTGATCGATTGGAAATATCTAATCTATATTGTAATAGAGAAAAATAAAAGGAAACATATATTCAATAAATAACCAAGAAAATTACATTGAAATGGAGAAAATTTTCTTATACCTATATCACATAATATTTATTGTCTTACGATAAGAAATTATATTCATCAAACAATATTTCATAAAAATATCTAAATAGTTAAACTATAAATTTCCCTAATTACAAAGTTATTTACTAATGAGCCTGTGGATTTTTCAAATAATAAAAGTTTTGAAGAGAAAATATCAAAAATCATTTTCGAAATTATAATAAACGAAATGAGAGAAGAAAATTACTTTCAAATTAGTTTTAATATACATCTGATAACCTTGAATAATTTTCTTTTGACGTGATTGTATAATTGAATTTCTAATTATAGTTAACTTTTTCAAAAGTTCCTTCAAAAACATTAATGTTAACAACAAAAAAAACCAATTAATGAAATTCTATTCAATCAAATTTTTTTTGTTTCTAAATCAATTATTGAAATTTTATTCTGTTATTCAATTAATTTTTGATTTAAAATCAATTATTGAAATTCTATTCTATTATTCGATTAATTTTTATTATATTATTTATTCCTATCGAATTCTCTTGAATTGAAAATCATTTATTGAAATTCTATACAGTTTCATTATTTTAATTTCTTTTTTTTATTATTAATTTCTATCAAATTCAAGAGTTGAAAATCAATAATTGAAACTCTATTCTGCTTCATTATTCGATTAATTTTTATTTTTAATTATTATTTATCAAAATTAAATTATTAAATTATTTATTTTTTTTATAATTTCAATTATTGAAATTCTATATTCTATTGAATTGAAAATTAATTATTGAAATTCAAATAATTTTTATTTTCTATTATTTATCATTTATTTCTATCAATTTAGATTGAATTGATAGTCAATTAAGTTTTGAAAAAGGTTATTTCGACAAATGCGAAGTGTGTCGGGAATCTTATCAAAATTGATAAAATATAAAGTAACTGAAAATAGACAGTTCCTGCTTATCAAAATTTTCGAAAATATTTACTGTGGAGGTCAATGGTAACTGCACGTTATTGTATTTCGAAAATAGTAAACAAAACCGATTTCTTAATTAAAAACTAACCTTCTCTGAATGATATAACCTTTTGTGCTTCTCTAAATTCTTATATAAAAATAGTTCAAGTACATAAATACACCGATTTCGCAACGGCGAATATCTCTCAATTAATATTCCTTCATAGTGAAATTGTCAACGAGAAATCAACTTTTTTGTCGAGAAAATATTTTTAATTATGATTTTAATTTTTATTTCGGTTTTTCATTTTAGTTTAATTTAATACTAAATTAGATTATTTAATTTAATTTTCCCGTTTCGATTATTATTTTAGTTGAATTTAATACAAAATTTAATTTTTTCATTTCAATTTTGCATTTTGAGTTTTCATTTTAATTTTTCTGCTAAAGAATGGAAATTTTCCTTTAGGAAAGAAATTTGAATTGGGAAAAAAAAGACGAGAGACGGTGATTAGCAAAGTTAATAGTATTTTGATAGGAAAAACTCACCATGGGACTTTCGGACGTATGCCCATGATGCGGAATTGGCATGTTGGATATAGCAACACCTCCGCCGGTATTCCCAATGTCCTGATATTCATCCGATATCTCCATCGCGTAGGATGGCAACGGTTCTCTGTTCTTCACCCGAATTTTGGCTGCTTTGATCCGCGATTCGCGGTCTCAACACAAGATAAGGCCCAAACACGGCCAAAGTACAACAGAGAAAAAAAAGTGAGGTTAGGTTGCCACAAAGGACGACCGATCAAAAACGCTTTTCTCACACGTTATTAATAACAATAATCACGAATATCGTTTTCAATTCTTCACAAAACACACTCTAATTGTCGTTGATCATTCAATTTGTCCATTACATCACCACCAAAAAAAAAACTAATAATGCCCAATACACAATCACACACGAACTTTTTTTGTTTCCTCTCTTTTAAACACAACAAAAAAACACTGTCAGAAAAAATAAATCCCGGCTATAAACGAGAAAAGTCCTGGCGAAAACACTTCAAATTGTTTCTTTCTCTCTCTCTCTCTGATATAAATGTTCGGAAGCACTAAAAACGCGAAGAACACGAGATTTGATTTTCAATGTTTATATTATTTGGACGGACAAAAGTATATATATACGAGAAAAACGGGGGGAGAAAAAAAAGCCGGCAAGAGATTTTGTACAAATTGTGGACACACAAAAGAGGAGTTTTTTGTGGGACACGCGGACGTTCGCGTCCTGTTGCGATCTGAAGCTGGGCAAACTAATACCGAGACGAATCCCCCACTCCGATGATCCCCGCTACTTTAGTCGAACCAATTGGTGGGCGGGGGTTTACCGACGTAACCCCGTAAGTTCTATACTGGAGGCGGGTCACATCGATAACGCCCAATGCCGACTACAGTGCTCTGATGTTACTACCCTATCGGATAACGACCCCAAGGAACAACCTCGCAGCAGGGATATTATATATATATGTATACCGAAAAAGAAAATTATAACCTAATTTTTTTCTCCCTCAATTCTCAAATTTTCATCATTTCCATTTAGAAAATTAGGGAAGCGGTGTGCACACACCTTTAGTAATTATTCAGTGGCGGGAAATTTGAATACAAAAAATCGAAGCGAATTTTATTTATTTATTTCTCGTCACTATCACTATCAAAAAAATTGATTATTTTTTAAAGTGTAAAATTAAGTTTTTTTTTAAATTTTCACAGCAATCGATAATTTATTTATACATGGGAATATAAATTGTTTTGGAAAATTTAGAAATTTTAGATTATGTTTGTATTTTTTGGAATGAAAATAAATGAAGGAAATGAAAATTAACTCCCACTATAAACCTTTAAAGTCTTCATTGCGTTTGAAATACTTGATAAAAACTAATTTTAGTTTAGAATTAAAAAAGCCAAACTTTTAATTAAGGTATAAAATTAACGCAAACATAACCTTAAAATTATTTACTTAGCTTTTTTCGGAATGCGCAATTAAATATTTTGGATTTTCGAATATCAAACTGTTAGAATTAAAACAATTCAGATTTTTTACTATAAATGTAATGAAAATAGTTTGAATTTTCGAATTAAAAAATTCGAATTTTCGAGTATATACAAAAAAGATAAAATTACAGTATTTCGTATTTTTCAATATATATGAAAAAATTAGAAAATAAAATAATTCCTAACTTTCGAATCAGAAAAAGGATAAAATTAAATTCGAATTTTTGAATACGAAAAAACTGAAAAATAAAATAATTAATATTTTCTAAAGTAAAAAAGTTAAAAATTGACTAATAATTCGTTAGAATTAATATAATTGGAATTTTTAAGTACAAAAAAATTAAATAATTCGAATTAAAATAATTCTTATTTTCGAGTATATAAAAGAAGTTAAATTTGAAATAATTCGAATTTTTAAATACAAAAAAAACGTGAAAAAATAAAATAATTCGTGAATTTTTTAATATCAAAAAGTTAGCAATTGAATTAATTCCGATTTTTAAAAACCAAAAGTAAAAATTTTATTAATTCGCGCATTTTCGAGTACGAAAAAGTTGAAAATTCAAATAATTCGGATTTTCGAATTCAAACAATCAAATTTAAAATAATGTGACTTTTAAATTTGACAAAGTTTCAAATTAAAGTAATTCGTTTATTTGAGTAAAAAAAAGCATAAAAAATAAAGTAATTTTAATTTTCTAATACAAAAAAATTGAACTAATTCAAATTTTCGAGTACAAAACGCACTTAAAAATTGAACAAACTCGGACGTTTGAATACGAAAAAAATTATAATTGAAATAATTTGAATTTCCAAGCCCGAAAAATTTTAATTTAAAATAATTCGTATTTTTTAATTCGACAAAGTTCGAAATTAAAATAATTCGGATTTTTCAGTATACGAAAAAATTAGAAACAAAGTAATTTGAATTTTCGAATACGAAAAAAAATTACAATTCAACTAAATCGGATTTTCGAATGCGAAAAAATTGGAAATTGAACTAATTCGGATTTTCGAATATGCAAAAAAATTTAAATTGAAATAATTCGAATTTTTGTATAAGAAAAAAATCTATAATTGAAAATATTAATTGAATTAATTCGCATTTTTGAATTCGACAAAGTTCGAAATGAAAATAATTCAGATTTTTGCATTCCAAAAACTTATAATTATAAACGAATTTGGACTTTCATATTCGAAATAGTTAAAAATTGAACTAATTCATATTTTTGAATACGAAAAAGCTGAAAAATAAAATAAATTCCGATTTTCGAGAATGAAGAAGTTGAAAATTAACCTGCTTCGTAATTTCGATTTCAAAAGTCTTAAAATTGAACAAATTTATATTTTTGACTATCCAAAAACTAAAAATTGAACATTTTTTAAACATTTTGAGAAGAGAAATGAGAAATAACCCAAAAAATCGCTTTCAGCAAATCATAAAAAATTCGTAAGATAAACCAAAAGTCCTGAGTAGAATTAAATTTCGAAAAATTATCAACATTTTGAATATCTAGACAATTTTCCGCACGAGTGAAATTTCCAACTTCCTCTCTACACTCTTCACCGCGCACACTTTCGTCGACACCTAATTTTTATCCATATATTTTTCAAATTTCCTCAAGCGTGAAACATAATATTTGTGTATATGAATTTTCACTACGTTTGGGCTTTAATTTTTCCCCGACAAGTGGTAAAAGCGCGCATACTTTTGATATAATTTTTCCTACCCTTCATTACACTAAATGGTGCAGTTCGCCAAGTTCTTGGCTTCCCGTAAAAGCTCCTCGTTTAGTGTAGAGCGCGGCTTAAGAGCGAAACAATATTGGCACTCGTGCAAAACTCTCAAAAATAAAAAAACGAGAAAGAAAAGAATACGAAGTAGAAGAAGATGAAAAAGAAGAAGAAGAGGAGTGCACAGTGTGTTAGAGAATCGATATATAGATACTCGCGGTCGATTATCCAAGAAAATTGTTCCCACGAATAACGAGCAGGTAAAGATACTCATGTTAGAGGCGTCCGCGTCATAAACAAGTAGGCTTAAGTATCTAAGTATCGCCAAGTAGATATAGAAAAGATACAAAGTGCACAGTAGTTGTTAAAGAGAACTTGAGAAAAAAAAGCTGTGAATATAGACTGCGATGGAGACAATATATTTTAGACGCTGAATTTTCACTCATCACTGCGATTGAAATTCTAAACAGAAAAATTAACAGCTTATATTATAATAGATAAAACAAAAATTTTTATAGTCTTCCAGATAAAATGAATTTTCAAACTGGAACTTTTCTGTGGAAAAACTTTTATAAATAAATCTATCTATTTATTTTTTTAAATAATTGGTTTCCTTCAGAGCATTTAATTTAAAATGTTTCGAAACTAATTGAATTCGAGTATAAAATATAAACAAAATGTAACAAAAAATTTTTATTACTTATAAACGTAATATGATAAGAATAAATAAGAAAATAATGAGTAATAATATAAATTTAATATTGTTTCGAAGAAGAACAATTCTTTTCAGGAATTTAATTAAAATTGTACTAAAAAATAATCTTGAATTCTTCTAAATAATTTATCGAAATTTTAGAAAATACTAATTTACAGTAGAACCTCGATTATCCGAGGTAATGTGGGGAAGAGGTACCTCGGATAATCGAAAACTCGGATAACACGGAACCAATGAAAATTTCAAAATTTTAAATTATTTTTCAAGTGTTTAAAGTGTTAGAATAATATTAAATGACAAAAATGGACGAAATTTTAAATGGAATGATCACAAACAGTGGTTTTGTAAAATTTACTTTCCAAATTTAGTCGCTCGATCCGTTTTATCCGAGTTATTCCGCATTATCTGAGCATGTTTAGTGCCTCGGATAATCCGGAATCTCGGATAATCGAGGCTCGGATAACCGAGGTTCTACTGTAATTCTTTCCAAGAATTTTATTAAAAACTAGCAAATATATTATGCGCGAAACGTGAAAATTCAAATTTTTAAATAATTTCCCAATCAAAGTTAAAAAATATTCAATTATTAACGATTTAACTATAATTAACTATTCTTGTTTATTATTTACAAAAATTTGAATAAAATTCTTCACAAAAATTGAATTATTTTCAATATAAATATTAACATCCTGCGTTAGAATTAAATTATTTTTAAAAATAGTAAAAATTTTTCTTAACATTCAATTTTTTTTAAAACCAAAATTTAAAAAAGCAATTCAATTATTTTTTGAAAAAGTAAAATCTTTGCAAAAATTCAATTATGTCCAAAAAAAAATAGAAAATATTAAGAAAGAATTCAATTTTCTTCTTAATTCGTTATAAAATATTTCAAAAGAATTCAATTATTTATAGCAAAATATTAAAAAAATCCTTCGAAACATTTAAATTACTTTTTAAATAACAAAATCTATGCAAAAATGCTATTATTTTTAAAAAAATAAATTTCTTTCACGAAGAATTATGTTAAATGTATTTTATAAGATTTATATTGTAAATTTTTTTTTTAAATTTAATAAATTTATAATTAAATTATTTTTTTAAATAGTAAAATCTTTGCAAAAATTCAATTATTTTCAATAAAATTTAACGAATAAATACAATTTTTTTCCTAATTATAAAATATTACAAAAAATTTCAATTATTTCTAAAAACTTTAATAAATCTTGCAAAACTATTCGATTTCTTTAAATAGTTAAATCTTTGCAAAAATTTAATTATTACATGTGAAATTCCAGGAAAAAATGCAATTTTACAAAATTTTTTAAATAATATTTTTCAAAAAATTTAATTATTTCCTAAAATTTTAATAAATTCTTCGAATAATTTAATTATATTTATAAAAATAGTAAAACTCTTAACAAAAATTAAATATTATTTTCAAAATAATTTTACGAAAGAATTCAATTTTTTTTTTAAATTTTAATAAAATTCATAATAATTCATTGTTTTATATCAATTATTACCAAACATGATTTTTTCAAAACTTGAATGAAAATGTTCATAAAATTCAATAACTTTCAAAATTTTTAATGAGATTTTTCAAAAATTTTAACAAAATTCTTCTATTATTAAATTTTTTAAAGAAAATTCTTTGCAACAATTCAATGATTTTGATGGCAGTTAAGGGGTTAACAGAAATAAATGCATTCTTGTAGAGAATTTTATTTTTTACGAAAATAATCAACTTTTGTTGATACAAATTTGAATTCTTATTTAATTAAAATGGTATTGAAATTAATTGAATTTTAATAAAGAATTGTATTAAAATTAGTGATAATAATTGAATTCTTTCGAAGAAATAGAAAAAATTTTATACAATAATTGAAATCTTTTAAAAATTAAGTAACAAAATTTTAATATATATTAATGAAACAAGATTTTTTTCACATATAAAACAATATTTAAAAAAGAAAACAACTTTTTCGAAGAGAAAATAATTTAATTCCTTCGAAAAATATTGTATTTACAAAAAAAAATTCTTATGAGCAATTTTTTATTATTAACAAAAATAATTTCATTCATGTAAAGACTATATTTTTTTACGAAAATAATCAAATTTTTGTAAAGAAAAATTGTATTAAAATTTTTGAAAATAATTAAATTTTTTCTAAGAAATATAGAAATAGATTTATAAAATAATAAAATTCTTTGGGGAATTTTATTTACAAATTTTGTAACAAAATTTTAATATATTATAATGAAACAAGGTTTCTTTTCGGAAAGATAGCAGTTTTACAAGAAGAAAACATTTTTTTTCGAACATAAAAGAAGAATTATTCACAGCATCCGTTTAAAGTCTACTCCGATCGAATTTAAATTGTTAACACCTACATATCCAGCAAACTATATAATACATATATATATAAATTTTAGCACTCCTCGTATTCCATCCTCTTATTTCTCAAAGAGCAGTTAACACCCCAACGCAACGGCTGTTTGATCCCGTGGTAAATAAGGACTATCTCTAACCGTTTGAAGATAGTACATATAACCTCCCTCTTATTCATCATTTTCTCGTTTTGCGTTATATATTCTGCAAAGCCTGGTGTTTTCCTTTCAGAAATTTTATTACACACTCATCGCTACATACTCTAGATTCTATAGAATGCATGGAACCTTCTCACTCCGAAACCTTCGATTTTTTAACACCATATCCCATTACACCGAGAGTTATAAGTTCAATTTTTGTTTATTTTTTTTTTGCGAGAGAATTTTTATGAAACACCCTTTCAAGGTATGTGAGAAATAAAACTCCAAGACAAATTCTAAAAACCTCAACAGAGAGAGAGAGAGAGAGAGAGAGAGAGAGAGAGAGAGAGAGAGAGAGAGAGAGAGAGAGAGAGAATCTGAAACATGAATATATAACTATATTTAGAATATATTCGAGATGAAATTGGTACATTTGCGAAATGAGAAAGAATCGAGAAAGTCACCTCTGAAATATTTGGAGTCAAAATAAAAAAAATCGGAATTCTACTTCTGTAGTCAGAATTTTTATTTTATTTATTTTTTTATAAAAACACTCTCAAGTTAAAAAGCAATTAATTCAAATTGAGAATTTTTTTATAGTAATTTTTAATTATTACGCATTTAAAATTTAGTAGAGAAAATAAAAATTACTACACAAGATAAAATTTTTTTACTAAAAATTAGTAATATTCTTAAAATATTCTCATCATTTTCTAGAAGTTTTAACTAAATTCGTCATCAAAATAATTAAAACTTTTAATTATTTCTGACAAAGTTCTATGAGAATTTTCAAATCCATATTTGTTCACAACTTAATATTAATTCAAATTCGATTATTTGGAAATTCTTTTTTTGAATTCTGAATAACTGGAAATAAATATATATTAAAAATAAAAACTTGAAGTAAGTTTTAAAAAAATCCAATTAAACTTTTTCAAAAAACAACTAATTTCATCGCAATTTTAATTTAAAAGTATGAAAAATTCAAATTTTACAAGATTTTTTTCAATTATTATTTAAAATTTGAATTGAAATTAATTTTTAAATCAACTCTTATTGGAAAATTCTACGAGATTTCAATTATTTTTATTTAAATAAAAAAATAAAACTTTATCAAATAATTGAATGTTCTGCAAAATTGAATTCTCATAAAGAATTTATTTTGTCAGCAAATTTTGAAATAATTGAATTCTTTTGACAAAATTTTAATAAAAGTGTTAAAAATAATTACATTTTTCAATGAATTCGATTACAATTGTATTAAAAATAATTAAAATTCTGCGATGAATTTTATTATTTCTAAAAATAGTGGAAATAGTAGAATTTTTGGGAAGAATTTTGATTATTTTGAAAATAATTGAATTTCTGCAATAATGTTTTTAACTAACATTAGCCTATAAATCTATTAATTTTATTAATAAATTAAATGTTTTGAAAGATTTAATTAATTTCAAAAGAATTTGAATTATTAAAATTTTTTCAGAAATCTAAGTTTTACAAAATTTCTAATTACATTCATTCAAAATTAAAATTTTATAAAATTCCAAAAAGGAACTTAAATTTATAAATATTCAAATATTAATTGCATTTATGAAATAATTTACAAGTAATAGTTTTGTTTAATTTTTATTTAAGAATTAAGTCATTTATAAAGAAATTATTGGCACACAAGGAGAGAAAAAAATATTTTTTGTAAAAGTATTTTACAAATTGGCGAAAAAATGTGATAGGGCGAAATTTTATTATGAAAAGTACTAAAATTTAAAAGAAATTATTATGAAATTTAGAAAAGTGAAATCAAAATTTGAATAATGTTCGTGATATTTAGAAAAATTGGAAGGTTTTGTATCAGAATTCCTGGTAATTTCATAGTTTCTTTAGCAAACAATAAAAAACACAAAAATTCAGAATTTTTTTATGCATTCTAAAAATTTAATTTTTTTCACTACTTATTTATTTTCTAAACGAAAGAATGATATTTCTAAGCAGTGATAATTGTTAATAACTTTTATGGGCCACTTTTTTCCTTCTTGGTTAATAAAATTTTACTAAGTAGTAAATTTAAACTGTTTATTAAAATTCTACTGACAGTTGTTAATATTCTACTAAGATTAGTAAATTTTCACTAATTGCTAGTGAAATTATTACTAAATCACTTGATGAACTTAATGTTTTTTTGATTTCATTAGAAATTTTCTACTAATTAATAAAACGAAGAAAAGACGTTTACCAAATAATTTAGTTACAATTTTACTAACAATTCCTAAAATCTTAAATTTATTATTTGCGTTAGTACTATTCTCTAAATTTTAATTAGTAAAAATAACAAATTTTGCTATTTCAATTAATGACTGACTTTTTGCTTTTGAATTAGTAAATTTTATTGAGTAAACATAATAATTTTTATTTTGTAGAAATTACTATCTATTAGTAAATTTTACATATTATTCAAAGGTTAAAAGTCACTCACTCAATTCGAATGAGTAAACATTTTTACTAATTCAAATTTAGAGAGAATTTTACTAACATATTAATTTATTAAACTTATTATATGATATTATCACTCGGTTGTTTTACATATTAAAATTTAATAACTAAAAATCAAAGAGTCAGTGATTGATTCAAATTAATAAACATTTTTATACTAATTCAAATTTAAAGGGAGGAAAATTAATATTACAATTACGAGTAACTATATATATTTTTTAGTTTTTATTATTTACACGAAAACTAAAAAATATTTAGTAAAAAAATGTTTCTATAGAATTTTTTTCCCTTATATACAATTATATCCGCAGTAACCTTTTATTTTTATATACTCTACATTTCTGTCTTTTTTTTCCTTTTTCCATTTCCTTTTCTCCGCGCGCGGCTTTATTACATCTCCACGGTGATGTGCCGAGTTGCGATCATCATCTCCTCTATTTCATTTCCTTTATTTTCTATTTAACTTGTTATTCTCATTCTCTCTCCCTTATAGTTTGCAATATAAACGAAACCTCATCTTATACTTTTATATATATATATTTTTCTCCTTATGTTCTCATTCGTATATATTATAATATACCTTCTCAAACATTTATGCGCGCACCAATCTGCATTTCGCTATACATATATATAAATACACGTCACATATACACAAGTTAGTCAAAGATGGCGGTAGCTGCTTGCAGTACAAATTATAGGTAATTGCAGCTCGTGCAGGTGAGGTGAAGGGTACCTCAGGGGGGTCTCTCTCTCTCTTTCTCCCTCACTTCTCTATGTATAGTTTCGAACCGCGAGCAGAGCGTGTGAAACCGCGAATTTTATGATTTGCAAACCCGCCGCTGTTTATACACCTATGGATGCGCACTTATATATACTTTGTATATGGATCTGCGGTTACTCCTTGAATATTTATTACAACGAAGACAAGCCAAATTACGATGCTTATATTCATTTTTCTTATTTTCAATTTTTATTAATGAAAAGAAAAATCCAAATTTTTTTCATCGATAAACTTATACGTATATAACCCAGAGATTATTTTTACGACATTTTATCCGCTCTACAAAACTATATAATTATAAATTCACAATAAAAAAAAGAATTTTTCATATATATATATATATTATATTAAAGAAGAAAAATTACTAGACTTGAGAATTATAATTAAGTCTCTTTTATAATGTAATTACTAGGCTTGCTTGAATTCTTTGAATTTGTAAATATTTTTTTTCCCTTTATGACTCCTATCAAATAACGTTGCTATGAAAAAAAAAATTACATATTCTAGGAACTATTTTTAAAAATTGAAATAGTTATTATGAATTTAGAGTATAAAAAGCATGAAAGAGAAAAAAGAAATAAAATAGAGAAAAATTTTTATAGGCACAACGGGGACTGAAATAAAATCGACTTTTGACTGTAAATGACCTTAAAACATTTGACCTGATCTCGACCCCTCTCGACACTACTATTTCTCGTCTTGGTTCAAAAAATAAAATAAAAAAGAAAAAAAATTTACGACCTAATGAGAAATATCATGAAAATGAGATTTCATTCACGACCTTGTTTCGCTCATAAATGTTGTAATATATATACGAATAAAATTTGCTTTTATATTATATAATAAACTTTACATACGCGGAGATGATGATTTAACAATCGAAACAAAAGTTTCCATTTTTTCCTCTCTTGAATGAAAATATATGTAAAATATAAAAACTTTTACTACTTTGTTTTACAAAAACTTTTACTATATATATCTAAAATCTAAAAAGAATATAAAATATTTACTTTAAGTATAAAATTAAAAAAAAAGACAATTGACAAATGACAAATAATTTAATTGACTTAAATAAAAGAATTTTCTGATTTTACACTAAAAATGATTAGATATACTCAAAAAAATATTAAATATATTGTATTATATATATTTCTATTAAAATATTAATAACTTAATTATTAAAAAAATTTTTATTAGATTATTTTTCAATGTAATTATAACAATTAATTTTTTTAAAAATTTCAAATACAAACCTTTAGAAATTTAACAACTTATAGTAATTAAAAATAAGCATGTGATGAAATTATTTATATAAAAATATTGTTACTCTAACTTCTTTGAAATTATTTTCATCGTTTAAATTCAATTATTACTATTTTGTAGAATTTTTAACTAAAATTTCTCTTCAATTAAATTATGTTAAATAAATTTTGAAAAAATTCTTTGGGAATTTTCAAATGCATTTATTTTTGTTTTGAAATTTAAGAATTTAAAAAAAAATTCAAATAAAATATTTCGAAAAAATTAGCATCAAAGAAATTTTGATTTAAAAGTACGAAAAATTGTGCAATTCATAGATTTTTATTTTAAACCTTTTCAAAATTCAACTATTCTTAAACATTCACGCTATAATGCTTTTCATTTTCAATTACTATCTAAAATTTTAACAGAAATTCATTTTGAAATAAATTTTTATTATAAAATTCTACGAGAATTTAATTATTTAAATACAAAAATAAATAATTTATTGAGTAATTGCACAACTTTTGAAAATAATTTACTTCTTTTAAAGAATTTAGTTAAAATTCTACAGAAATTCTATTAAATTAAAAAATTTTGGTCACAATTTTTGATAATAATTGAAAACTTTCATAAAATTTTTTTTATATTTTTTAAAATAATTGAATTTATGGGAAGAATTGAAATAAAAAATTATTAAAATACTTGAATATTCTGTAATAAATTTTATGAAAATATATAGTAAATCTTGAATGTCATTGAATTGCGCGAAAAACTTTTAAAAATAATTGAATTCTTGAGATGAATATTGTTGTTTATAAAAATAATTGAATTTTGCAGACATTTTTATTAAAATTCCTGAAAAATAATTGAATTTTGCAGAGAATTTTGTTAAAATACCTAAAAAAAATTGAATTACAATGAAGAATTTTGTTATGTATAAAGATAATTGAGTTAAAATCTTTGAAATAATTAAATAATATTTTAAAAAATCATTTTTGTTAAAAGCAGGAAGTAATTTGAAGATTTTTTTAAATAGAATTCATGGTTATTTAATTATCTAATGGGAAATTTAGCCTAAATTCAGATTTAAAGTGCGTGTATAAAATATAATGTCACTATATTTTTGTTAAGAATAAATATTATATCTATTGAGAAAAAGGAGTGAAAAAAGTCTCGAAATAAAAGAAACAATTAGACGATATTTTGCCAACATTTAAAAGTAACTATATACATATAGTAATAATAATTATAAGCGAGAGCGGACAAGCTTTCCATATAGAAAGGATGTTTGATGTGCCGCACCTAAACCGCGCCTCTTGAAAGGTTTATTATTTCTTGGCACCTTCGATTGACAATTCTCATAAGTTTTATACTCCGCGAGCGTGTTTGCCTATCGGCACTGATTTTATTTCCAAGATATTATATAAAATTGAATTTTACAACTGTTTGCCTTCAAAATAACTTGTAATATTTTCGTGTGAAATTAAATTTTTATAATATTATTTTACAATTTTTGGCAGAAAAAAATGCCACAAGGAAAAATTTTGATTTGAAAAATACTAAAGTTTAAAAAAAATTGTGTGAAATTCAATTTAATTTATTAATTCAAAATTAACTTTAACAAAAAAATATATTTGACTCAGAGTCTTAAGTATAGACTTATTATTTGTTTCAAATAGAAATTTCATTTGTTTCGAATAAAAATTTTATTTGATTCAAATTGCAATTTCATTTGTTTCGAATAAAATTTTTAAAATAAATATGGCTGTGACAAATATTATTTTATTCTACTCAGACAATTCCGTTTGGTTATGTTATACTTGTATCAGAATTAATTTCCTTTTAATTTTACACTAAAAAAAACTTCTTGAATACATTTTCTGATTACTTGTCTATTATCAAATAAGTATTTACTTGAATCAAATAATTTTTACTTAAATCAATTGAATGCTATTTGCTTCAAGTACTGAAATTATTTATTCAAATACAGTGTAATTAACTTCCACAAAAATTATTTTATTTAAGCGAAATTTAATAATAGACAAGTAATCCGTTATCCTAATTTTTTTCAGTGTATTGATTCTATTTTTATTGAATTATATTGTTTTCTTGTACTTTTTTTTATTTTACATAAATTTTATAGTCAAATTTAAATTAAAATTTGAAAACTGAGTTCAGTGTTTCAGTTTAAAACTTCGATTTGGAAGTATATTTAATTATTTACAGAGTCTCTGCGGACTGGAAAATATTTTTATTTTGAAACTATAAATATATGTAGACAAATTATAGAAGAAGAAAAAAGCGTTGATATTTTAGAAATTTTTATATATAGTAAAAATTTCTCAACATCCTTTGTATATAAGTAAATATCAATGTTTCTATGAAGAGTCAACGATTCCAAACACCTCTCCTTTATAGTCCGCGTTTCACCTGAGAGAGCGTATATGCATTATACCTGCGCCATCTTGTCGGCGATGATTAAATATTTATATAGGTACGATACACCGGAACCTGTCTTGGTCATTTCTTTATATACAACGAAATCGAAAATTTCCCTGAATCAATCTTTCAATTCTCGAGAATTTTTTTTAAGTCGAGATCATTTTTCAAAATTTCTTCTTTTAATATTTCTATATTTTTTTATATCTTTTCTATACTTTTGATATATTTTCTATATTTTTTCTTCATATAAATTTAGCTGTATTTTTATTGTTCAATTAAATTTCTTGATTATAGTATTACCAAATTTTTAGTATATTTTTTTCGATTAAACAAATATAAATAACAAATAATTATATATTTAAAAAATATATAGTTAATTTTTTTGTTAGTAAACTTAATTGTTTTTCGTTCTGTTTTTTTTTTAGAATTTCGAACTTTTAATCGCATTGTTCACTAAAATGCGGCGATTCTATTTTCAATTTTAGAATTTCTTATATTTATCGCGCGAATTTCGGTAAATTCTGCAGGGGCAGATCGCATCGGAATTGAATTAGAAAAACATACCTGGATATTAAAGCAGCGACGCCGGCGGTATCCTCGAAGTATTCCTTATTCCTCGTATGCAAAATAATCCATAAAAATATAAAATATTGAAAAGAGTAATCACTGTTGTCGCAAAAAAGTTGTCATTTTCCATTTCCACATTCCTTGGCAAAAATTTCAAACACTTTTCGTAATTCCTTTCGTGATGACGCATTATAAATTCCTCGCAATTTCCTTTTATCATTGTGTATCAAAATCGAAAAGTCAATCCATATGTTATTCCTCGCAGTTCCTTTCAAATGTTATTAAATCTCTTCTTTTTCACTTAAATATCCTTTAAATCCAACGTTGAATATTCGTCGCACTTTGTCTCGATGATGACAATGATGATGATGCGCAGCAAATCAGGAAATCGTTGTTGTACCTTAAACGCGTACAAATAGAATTAGTGAAATTGTACCAATTCTTTCGATTATTGACAAATTTTACTTTTTCTTCCTCGTGGAAGCTTCGTTTTAATTTGTCAATAAATTGAAAAACGTTTGTTTCATTGAAACAAATTTATAGCCAGAAAAAATTATATTTTACTCAGAAGTAACAAAAATCCTTATTTGAAACAAAAACTATTTTATTTGTTTCAAATAAATTTTATTTAGTTTAAATAAAATGTTGTCTGGTTAAAAAAAACTTTATTCGATACCAAATGAAATCGTTATTTAAAATGAATAAGAAATTTACTAGATTTTGAGAAAAAATATTCTTCTATTTAACTGAAATTATATTTGATTCAAATAAATTTTTTCTCTAGATCTACATTCAACTATTTCCGAAAACAGTTGCCAAAAAAAGAATTGGAAATTATAATTCTCTTTAAACCAGTCACCTAGAAAAAGAGAAAAACTGTTTAAGAATATAAGCACATTTTGTATTTGTATCGGAATAATTTTTTTTAAATACGTAACTTAAGATTATTTTTGCCCTCGTCTTGATTTTAAGTAGCGATTTACAAATACTCTCAGAAGTTGTTAATTCCTCTTAAATACTTTTTCTTCTTCCTCCTAATTCAAAACCAAGAAGATATACTTTGTAGATAGTGATCAACATTTTTTAAGCTCTCGTTCTATTGTCCTTAAATCGCACCTCTTCTTAATAATGAGAATAGTGAAAATTGGGTATTGAAGGAGAAAAAAATCCTTGCATTTTTCTAAAATAATCTCTGGTGGTGTCGTTTCAGGTAATTGAATTAAATCTGCTTTCGTTCCTTTTTCTTCTCTATATATACAATGAACGCCGCGTGGAAAATCACGAAAATCGTCGTTGTTAGCTGAAACGCGTACAAACTGAATAAATACAAAATTGTAAAACTTTTTTTTTTAAATCAATAAAATTTAAATTTAAATCAGTGACTGAATTTTAGCTTTTGAATCGTTGAAAATAGATTTACAACAATAATTTTATTTTTGCAGATCCCTGACTCTTAAAAACTATTCTATAATTAACTCTAAAAATGATTAGATATAAAAAACTTGAATTACGGCAGTGATTGATTAAAAATATTATCGGACAGTCACTTAAAACAGAAATAACTAAATTTTCGCCAATCAGTCACATACAGAAAAAAAGAAAAAAAACTGTCGTAGTAAAACAATTTTTTTTCGTTTTCTTCTCTTGTATATATAAAATATCGAATATTGAATTTTTTTTTCGTAATACCGTCCCTTAAATGGTTCATCCAACGGTTTCTGCACTAATTTGTCCTTCAGTCGTGCGTGCATCCATTATTGTGTAAATTGTGTAAAAGAGAATATAGGGAACAATGAAAATGCGATGTTTAGGGGTTTGTTCCCCATGTTGATGTAAATCGCGTGAAAATCACCCCTTCTCGTTAGTGCGCCGAATCAACCGGAAATTCCAGCTTTCGTCGCTTCTTCCTTCATTCATCTCGGGAACGAGCGACGAGATAAAACTTTTGGACGAATTGCGCGTATATAATGAGAACCAAATACCGAGATAATCCATTGTTGTCACTTTGAGAAGAGAGTGAGAAAAAAAACGATTGTCATGAAAATATATAGGATTTTTGTTTAGTATCGACTTTTGAACGTAATTATAGAGATTATAAGTAAATCCAACGAAATTCCTCTTACATCTCGATCTCTCTTGTCAGAAGTGTCGGGTCCAATCTCCATATTTTCATTATAACAGATGTCGTCTCTCTTGTCAGGTATTTTAAAACTCCTTTATTGCCGTGTGATCCGCAAAGTTGTCTTTCGATTTTTTTTAATCTGCAAAAGAAAAGAAAATTTTTTTTAAGTTTTTAAGTTCTGAATTTGCAGAAGAAATGGAGAATTTTTGTTAGAACTTTCTGGACATTGAAAATTTGCAAAAGGAACGAAATTGAGCAATATGGAGAAGAGAAGGCGAAAGAGAGAAAAAAAGATTTAATTATATGTGAAATTTGTTGTTTTAAAAAAGGGGGCATTAAGTGTATGTTTTATACTTTTAAAAAAGAGGTGGAGATGGAGATGGAAAAGTCGAGATAGACGAAGAGAGATTACCCTAAAATTAGACACCATTGAGTATAGTAGATCGCTTTGGGGATCATTAATTATCCCGCGGTTGTGCGAGAACAAAACTTGGGAGTAGGAGAGAGGAAGAGAGAAGAGTATAGACAAGACTGAAGAGGGGAAGCACTGGCAAAAGTGAGACAGATAAAAGTAGAGGATGAAGGTTGATGTTGAGAGAGCAAAAGAGATGGTGAATGTCGCCTTCATGGACCAAAATTACTGCCGAAGATTAATGATCTCTCCCTCTGTATTACAGATATTTACACCTGTATATAGATACACAAATGTGAAAAAAAACTATACTACACACATTATATGCTTTTTCGTTAACAAGCCAAACAACACAATTCAATATTTTACTGTCATGAAATTTTGTTTTGTCTCTTATTTTAATTTAATATAAAAGTTCAATAAATTCAAATTTTTATTATTTACTCCAATTTAATCCAATACTCAAATTTCAAGAGGAAACTCTCCAAAAAAAGACAGTGGAAAATTTTTCAATTTCGGTAAAAAAATCAAACCGAAAGAATATATAAAATTAAAATACTCAAATTTTTATGATTATTTAGAATTTATTTATTATTTAGAATTCGCAGTATAAAGTTACTTGTTTTTTGCTACTTTTCTTAACTTTTTTTTAATAATTTTTCTTTTTATTCAATTTTAAAATTCATGTGTTGAAAATAATTTAATTCTTGGCAAGATTTTTCTAAAAATTCTTCTAAATAATTGAATTGTTTTGAAGAATTTATTTCAACTTTCTTGAAAATATTGAAGTCTTTTTAAAAATAATTTTTACTGAAAATATTAAAAGTAATTGGATTTTATAAAGATTTTCTTTTAAACTTTTAAAATAATCGTGTTTATTATTAATTATAATTAAAAGTTATATTCAAATGATTATTTAAATTATTTAATATATTGAAAATTGATTTCAAAATTTGATTGTTGCGTAGAATTTTACAATTTTTAAAAATAATTAAATTATTTCTAAGGATTTATTAAAATTTTAGTTAGGAGGAATTGTTAAAAATAATTAAATTTTTAATAAAACTCTGGAAAATACACGAATTTAAATAATATTGTTAAAAACAAATTTTGCTCTTTCGAAAAATATTTAGATTATTATTTATAAATTGGTATTTTTAAAAATAATTTTGTTCTTTTTATAGAACATTTATTAAAATTGCATTGAAAATAATTGATTTTCTCTAAAAATATTATTTCTGAGAATAATGAAATTCTTAAGAACAATAATTTTATTAAACTTGCTAGTTTAACAATTAATATTAAAATTTTGAGATAAACTATCGAAATTTTGTCCCCTTTCTTAAATGAAAGAAAATTTGAAAGAAAACGTGAGTAAAGAATTAAATATAACTAAAATAATAATCATAATGTTCTGAACGTACATTTAAGAGAATTAATTATAGAATAGGAATAAAATTAAGGAGAATATAATTAAAAATCGAATATAGAATAAATAAAACGAGAATAGAATTAACGAAAATAGAATTAATTACCAAGTACAGAGAAAAATTTTTGAAGAATGAAAAAAATCGTATATATGTAAAATTGTTACTCCCTAGAATTTAAAGCAAAAAAAAAATTCGCTTCGCAATTTCATTTATTTACGTGTCCCGACAAATTAAATGCAGAGCAAAAGATTAATGGTTTGTTTTTGCTCTTAAATCGATTTCAAGAAGAAGGCGTGTATGGCGTTTCAATCATGGGGTGTACACTAATCATTTACACTTTTACAACATCATATCCTCTTTCCACTTTTTTTCTATTTTTCTCAAAAAAAAAAAAAAAAAAACCGAAACCGAAACCGTAATATTCTAAAACGGATAAAACTTATATATTCTTTCCTTTTTGGTAAATATTTTTCAAAATTTTAAAAATTGAATATTAGGGAAAAGAAAAAATACTAAAATAGTTTGTTTCCTTTCTTTACAGTCATCAATTTACAGCTATTTTTGACGAATTCGAATTTGGAGAGATTATTGCAAATTCTAATTAGTTGTGATTTATAGAAGAGGTATTGTATAAAGTTATAAAAGGCGGTATTATATTTATAGGAGACTTGGAGTTATTTTGTCTGTTAGAGAATAACCTGGAGAATTTATAAACTCAGCGGGAAATTGAAATGTGTGAAATTAAATAAATTCCAACTGGAAGTGCAATATTCTAGAGAGAGAGGCGTATATATGGGGATGTAAAAGACAACCACCGTTTGCTTTCTGGTGAATGACAGGTTCACTAATACTAACACTTATTCTCACCGCCCACCCTTTTTACCTTGACAACACCTCTATCTACAAATTACCATTTGTGTCACAGCTTTCATATATATTTTGCGTAAAATAAATTCAAATTCGTGTTTTTGTTCTCTGAAACTATGTATTTTATTGCAGATTTCAAAATTATATTCTTCTTTTAAATTCTAAATCATAGTCTAAATGAAAATTTAAAACAAAATCTAAATATGTAAATCAAAATCACTTTTCAAACTTTTTTAACTTCTTTTAAGTTTCAATTTTTTACTAAAAAAGTTTTAACTAAAATCAGTCAATGAATCGTAATTATAATTTTACTGATTCATTATAGTTCAACATTTTTTCCATCATTCAGGTAAATTTTAACTAATACAAAAAGTCACAGTTAAAACTTTATAATTCAGTTTTAGAGAATTTCCAATTTTCAAAAAGAGATTAAGAATTTTGTCGATAGAATTTAATTATTTTCTAAAATTTTAATAAACTTCATCGAAACAATTTTAAATTTTCAAAAATTTTAATGAAATTCTTCGCAGGAATTTAATTTTTTTGAAATAATAAAATTCTTTTGAAAAAATAAGACTATACTATGTTATTTTTCAAAAAAATTCAATTTTTAATATTTTTTAATAAGATTTTTCACAGAAATACAATTACTTTCATAAGCAAATAAATTTCGTGCAGACATTCAATTAGTTTCAATTCAATTTTAATAAAATTTCACGAAAGAATTCAATTATTTTTTTAAAATTGAAAATACATTTTTTTGAAAGAACTGAAACATTCTTTAAAATTTTTTTAAATTCTTCGAAAAAATTCAATTATTTTTAATAGTAGAATTTTTCTCAAGAATTAAATTATTTAAAACTTTTTATAAGTAATAAAATTCTTCTGAGGAATTAAGTATTTCCATAATACAATTTTAATAAAATTTATTAATTAAATTTGTAATTATAATTATTAAGAGACACGGTTATTTTCAAGTATTGAAAAAATTATATATTTTCAATAAAATAATTAAATTATTTTCCAATTTTTCAATTCGAATATTAAAAAAATTACATTATTTATACAAAAATTAAAAGAAATTCACCAAAAGAATTTAATTTAGTATTTTTAAAAATTTGAAGAAAATTCTTTACAAGAATTCACAATTATTTTCAAAAATAATAAAATTCTTTGAAGGAATTCAAAAAAATTTTTTAAATTAAATATTTCTTTGAAGCAATATTTAAAAAATTACATTATTTTCACAAAATTAAAAGAAATTCGCTAAAAGAATTTAATTTAGTATTTATAAAAATTTGAAGAAAAATTCTTCATAAGAATTCACAATTATTTTCAAAAATAATAAAATTCTTTGAAGGAATGCATTTATTTTCGAATTTTTTTGTCAAAAATTCTACAAATTCGATGATTTTTAAATTTCATTACACTAAAATAAAAATTGAAAACAAAAAAATATTTAAAAAGTTCTACTAACAATTTATTAATTATTTGACGAATATTTAGTAATTTTCTTCTAATAATTAGTTATTTTCTACTAACAATTAGTCATTTTTTAAAATTAATTGTTGAAGTAAAAAATCAGACAGCTATTTACTAATTATTCGATTTAACGATTTTAACTAATTTATATTTTGCGAGTATAATTAATTAGTTATTTTTTTCACTAATTGCAGAAGCGGAGAGTCAGTTAAAATATTGCAGTATTAATTAGTTATTTTTAACTAATTCAGATTTTTAGAGAATAATTATTTTCTTTACTAATTGCAGAAGCGGAAAGTCAACCAAAACTTTACTATATATAGTTATCTCTAATAACTAATCCAAATTTAAAGAATACGAGAGTATTTCAGAAAACTTCTTCTTCCCTAAAAACTTAAGACCGGGATTATGAATATATTTTTGAAAATGAAAACTTAATTGACTTGAAGAAAGTGCTACTTAGAGAGAACGAGAGAGAGAGAGAGAGAGAGAAAGAGTTCCTTTGAGGAAACAAAAAATCTTTAGAATTTTTGTCAATAAGGCTAAATGAGAAAATGAAAATTAGTATAATTCTTTTAGGAAATAATATATAGAAAGTGAGAAATAGATGATGAGAGATAGAAACTCCAATATTAGAATAGAAAGAAACAAAATATGCACTCGCTTGGTTACCCCTAAAAGGTAATACCATTGAAAGCTTTGGGATCGTTAATCTTGCAGTTGCTAAGTTGTCTATCCAGGATTGGCGCGGAGTAAATATTTTCGGGGCGTGGAATTTACTGATGAAAGAAAGGTTCTTGTGACGTTTTAACCCTGCGGAGATGAGAATATATATAAAAATTTAAATAAAACCATCTGAACACTAAAGATTATATTCATTATTCACATTTTGCCTCGACGCAAGAAAATTATAGAAATTTTAATATTTTGCAAACTTTTCTCCTTTTTTTCAAACTAGAAAAATTTATATTAAACAAATATGTTTTACAAATTACGTTTTTTTTAATTTATACAAATTTTTAAAATTATTATAGAAATTAAATATTAAAATTTGACAATTTTGTTTTGGTAATTTTCTTTTGGTACTCTATATATTTAAAGTATGGAAAATTGAAAATTACTATTATAAAAATATGGTAATAGGGAAAAATTTAGAGCATATAAATTGTATAGAGTTTTGCGCAAACTCTCTTGTGTCAAACTGTTATAATAATATGATCGTTCTACTTACAGGCAGCAGCTTTTATTTTTGCCACACCCCGACGATGATTAGGTGGTTGCAACCCTTTCTTTGAATATGCAAATGTTTATACTTCAAATATAGATACTATCGTTGAGAGCGAAAAAAATCCAACCTTCGACCAATGCAGTTTTGTTTCCATTGAAAATTGTACCTGAAATTTGATTCGATTTTTACTATTTTTTTGTAAATTTAATTAAATAATTTTATGAAAAATTTGAATTATTTGGGATTGTAATTATAAACTGAGAGAAAAATAGAACTAATAAAACATTTTAAAAATACTACAAAGAATTAAAAGTAATCCAAGAAATAAAAGTTAAGAAAGCAGGAAATAAAAATTAAAATAAAAAAAACGAAGCCTGAAATAAAAAAATTGAAAAATTAATGCTGAAATAAAAAGTAATAAAAACTATAATAAAAAATAAAAACTAGTTAATAAACTAAAATTGATTTAATATTTACAAAATTCACTTTTTAAGTAGATAATTAATTAATTATTTTTAATTATTTTCAAATCTTTTCTGTAAGATTTCAATTATTTTCATGATAGATAACATTTTTCAGAGGAATTCAATTATTTTTATAAATAGTAACATTTTTTCACGAATGCAATGATTGTCAATACAATTTTAATAAATTCAATTTTTTCAACAATTCTGACAAAATTCTTCCAAACAATTCAATTATTTTTATAAATTGTAAAATTCTTTGTAGAAGTTCTATTATTTTTGACAAAAAATAACAATTTTCCTAAGAAATTCAATTATTTTCAATATAATTTTAATAATAAATTTTACAAAAGAATTTAATTATTAGTTTTAATTTTCAATACATTTTTTCGAAAGAATTGGATTATTTTCTAAAATTTCAATAAATCCTTGGAAACAATATTGAATTATTTTTAAAAATTGTAAAATTATTCGTAACAATGAAATTATTTTTATAAACTATAAAATTCTTCGAAGGAATAAAAATATCACAAATAAGAAAAATGATCACTAATAAACAATTATAAACGAAAAGAAACTAATAAAAAATAAAAACAAAACATTGAAACGAGTTTAACAATTTTTAAGTAATAAAAATATGAACAAAATAATTATGACAATAGTTAAAATTACTAAATAATCTAATTAAAAAATTAAACGTAAAATAAAAATTTCCAACTAATAAAAAAATTAAAAACTTGGAAAAAAGAGGTGCGAGTAATAATTAATTATTTTTGAAATTAAAAAAAAAGATTTCTGTAATTTTTCAATATTTTAACTTTACAGATATTATTTTTGTCGAAAGTGTTTGGTACGGAAGTATTTTCACCAACTGCCGATAAAAATTCTTTCTGTACAAAATTTCTCTTTGTTTTCAATATTATTTTTTTTTCTTTATTTTTTATTATTCATTTCAAAACTGAAATACTTGTAATTTCATTAATTAATATTATAATTGGAATTTAATTACCTTTATTTTCTTTTTTTTTTGAAAATATATTAAGTCGCAAGAAAAATTGAATTAGAAGTAAATTAAAAAGAAATAAAGTGAAAGAAAGAGAAGAAAAGAATGAAAAGAAAAAGTAATTGTTAATAATAGAAAATGAGAAGTAAACTAAAATTAAAATTACAAAAAAAAAATATTTCTCGTCACCATCAGTCGAGACAATTTATCCGTCGAGTATGAGAACTTCGTAAACCTTCCGAAAGTAAAGTGAGTGTCGCTCTGACAATATTTGATGTCTTATATAGAAATCGTCTGGTCTTTATAATGAGAAAAAACAAGAAATTTATAATAAGATCGTTGTTGTGATGTTGAGAGAACCAATACAACTGTTCAGTGAACTCTGTCACAGAATAATCCGATACGAGTTCTTTTTTTACTCTTTATGATGAAATTAATAATCTACCGGCGTAAATAGTATAACAAAAAAAAACATAAATAATTGAAAAAAAAGAAAGACATGTCCTCCTCCTGTAGTGATTTATCTCGATCTCACGAATATTTAAGTTTTCGAAGTTCTGTACCACTTCGAAAAATTGTTGTTGATATTGATGGTTCAAAGGTAAGTTGTCTAAAATTACATATATTTTTTTCCCCATGTGTTAAAGAAGTAATAATTTCCTCATCACCAACCACAAAAGTGATTTCTTTTTACCACAAAGTTGAAAAAAACAAACATTCATTTCATTTTGATTTTATATTATTCTTCTCCTTTCAACAGATTTTAATTAACTGCAAATGATAAAAGATAAATTAAATTAATGTATTTGTTGACAACATAAAAGAAAATTTTTCTCCTTTTTTTCTTTATCATTTCCCGAAGAAAATTTACACTTGATGAGAGAACATACGAGAACAAAATTGTTAGTTATCTTATTTTTAGAAATAAAAAATTAAAAAAAACACGTGACAATGAAAAATAATAATTCTTAAAAAGGAGGAAAAAAAGATTTACAGAACAAAATGTTTTTGATAAGAGAAAAATAGAAAGTAGACGAGAATAATATGAGAAAAAAAAGTAAAAATTAAAATTACAATAGTTTTTTTTAATAGATAAAAGAAAACAGCATAATATACAACTGGTTACAAGTATTCCGAGTATTATTTTACCTCTTGCTCATATTGCGTATCAGTACAAAAAAAAGAGATGTTTGATTATTATTATTAAATAATATTCCTTAAACAAATTGAATGCATATTTTCTTATCAAGTGCAAATTCTTTTCTGTACATTATTTTTAAATCTCTGACAAAATTTTTAGCCTCTCTCTTTTTGGAAAAAAGGGGAAATTTTTTAAATCTCTTTTTCAGAGAAAGGAGAATAATTTTTTATTTTCTCTTGAAAAAAGGAAAAAAATTTGTCAATTTTCTCTCTTTTAAAAAGGGAAATTTTTTTAAGTTATTTGTTTTCTTTTTCAGGGATGGAAAGTATATGATTCAAATCCAAAGACTGTAAAGTGCCCTCTCATTTGTCTTCCTCCTGCCAGTGGAACGGCGGATATTTTTTTTAAACAAATTCTCGGACTAGCGGCAAAAGGATATCGAGTTATATCGGTAAATAAATGAAATAAACAAAAAATACTTAAAAGAAAAAAAAATGAAAAACACAAAAATAGTACGAAAAAAAATAATAGACTAATATTTTTATTGAAAAATAAATTGCTTTTATAGGTTGAAGCGCCTGTTTACTGGAATGTTAAAGAATGGTGCGAAGGATTCAAAAAATTACTTGATTACATGGAACTGGACAAGGTTCATCTATTCGGCGCTTCTCTAGGTAAAAATAGACGAAAAAAATTTTACTAGTCGATAAAGAAAATCTTAAAAAGTAAAACAAAATAAAGAAAGAATTTAACAGAAAAACTAAAAATCAGAAAAGAAAAGATAAGCGGAAAAGTTAGAAAGAAAAACTAAAAATAGAAATTAAAAAGGATACCTAAAAAGAAAGATTAAAAATAGAAATTAAAAAGAAAAACTGAAAAAAATTAAAATTAGAAATTAAAAAGGAAAACTAAAGAAAAATTAAAAATGGAAATTAAAAAGAGAAACTAAATATAAAAAAATGAAAAGAAAAGTGAAATGGAAAAATTAAAAGAAAAACTAAAAATAGAAATTAAAAAGAAAAACGAAAAAAATTAAATTTAAATTGAAAAGAAAAAGTTAATAAATTTTCAGAGCAAATACTAAAAAATAAGTACAAAATATTACCCCCAAAAAAAAGAAACGCGAAAATTTTGAATCAAAATAAGAAAAATTGAATTAATTTATTATTTAAACCGCTATTGACAATATTGCGAATGATAAAAATTAAAATCTAGATCTTTCCATGATATTGATTAATGCTGTGTAATACTTACTCGTTCATATTGATTTCCAATGATAAAAGATCTCACTTATTCGATTTTTTCCCCATTACCAAAAGAAGTGGACTTTTCAAATATTCACCGAATCGTCTAATTTTGATTCACTTCATCGTCAATTTTTTGAATTCAACAATCGATTAATTGTCCACATCTGAAAAAAGGAGCAAAAAAAATAATATTACCGAAAAGAAATAAATGAATACCTATAAAAAAAAGAGAAAATTAGTTTTAAAAAATATTTCTATTTTTTCAGGAGGATTTTTGGCGCAAAAATTTGCAGAAGTTAATGCACATTGTCCGAGGGTTGTTTCTTTAATTTTATGCAATACATTTACGGACACCTCTGTCTTCAGCTACAATGACTCCGCGGCTGTGTGAGTTTTCTTTCATCTTAAATTTTAAATTTCAATTGAAAATAAGAATTTTTTTTTTAAAGAAAATTATCTCATAAGTAATAATTATTGTCGAAATTAAATATTAATATTAACTTTTTAAATGATCTTTTTATTTAGATTTTGGATACTTCCATCACTGGTGTTGAAGAAAATGGTAATGGGAAATTTCGAGTCGGAAAAAGTCGACGGAGAAATAATAGAAGCCATTGATTTTATGGTCGAGAGGGTAAAGTGTGAAAATTTCAAATTATTTCGAAAATTAACGGAAAAATGAATTTATTTTTATTTCTAATTTTTCAATATAATATTTTCTCAAATATTTTTCATTTCTATTTTTTTTAAATATTTGTTATTTCTATTTTTCAACAATTTTTTATTTCCCACTTATTTTTTCCTTTCTTTTCTTATTAATAATGCTTTTATTTTCTCTAAATCAACAAAACTTAAATATAACTCATTTGAAAAAATATTACCATAGTCAGAAATTTGCAAATAAACATTATTAAATTACAGTTGGAAAGCTTAACACAACCGGAATTGGCCTCAAGATTAACGATGAATTGTGTAAATTGTTATGTGCAACCGCAAAAAATCAGTCAACTACAAATCACGATAATGGACGTATTTGACGAGTATGCCCTATCGAATATTGTCAGAGAAGAAATGTACAAATGTTATCCAAATGCCAAATTAGCACATTTAAAAAGCGGTGGCAATTTTCCCTATTTGAGTAGATCTGCCGAAGTCAATCTTCATTTACAGGTAAAACTAATATTTCCCTCGTGTAAAATAATATAGAATTTATTTTAATTATAAACAACAAATTTTCTATAAATTTTCAAAAATAATCGAAATTCTTTTCTGGAGAAATATTTTTAAAAATTAGTACAAAAAAAATAATTGATGTATTAAATATTTACTTAGTCATAAATTAATTTTATTTTTCGTAAAAAAAAATACAAATTCTGATCATTTTTGAAAATATTAAAGTAGAAAATAAATTCTGTTCATTTAAACGTTTGTTTTTAAATTTCAAAAATGAAATTAAATTGAAATTATCATCGAATTGCAGATTCACTTGAGACAATTTGAAGGCACGGAATATTCGGCCTCGACTCGAAAGAAAATTTAACGGAGAAATAAAATATTTTGTACATATAAATAATGTTATTTGACGACTAAGTTACCGAAATCTGTGAGAAAAAGCCAATATAATATAACGAATTAGAAAAAAGACAAATTTATCGATAACTGGATCTCAAGAGGATTTTTTTTTGGCACTTTAGAGAAAAAATTTGGTTTTCTAGAGAAAAATTTATTTTTCTATTATTCTTTCGTTATAAAATAATATATTGGTGAATATTGTCTACCTCATTTCGAGGATTGTTATATATCTATTACATCCTTTACATTATTTTATCACAGGACAATTTTTTTAATTTTTTTTTTTAATAATCGAAAAGATTTTTGCAGTGTTAATTTTGTTATATTATCATTTTTGTTGATTCATGAAAATAGTGTTTTTTTCTGTTGTTATTTATAGAAATACTTTCCATATTTGACCATCGTAACTTTTAGTACGCATATATAATTAAGTAGATTTGTATACAAGTTTATGACTGAGTATAATATTTAAAAAGAAACACGGATTTATAAAATGCTAAATATCGATAAGAATATTTAGTGGGGAAAATAAATAATTTTTATAAAACAAATTTTGTGTTTTTTCTCATCGGTGGAGTGAACATTTAAAACGTTGGTAAAAAGAACTAAATAAATAAAAAAATAATAATTAAATTAAGACACAATAAATTTAATTAAGAAATAAAAGTAGAATAAAAAGTTCTTTATCAAACAAAATTCTAAAAAATGGTCTTTTTTTTATTTTTTCTACTGCTTTCTCATAAAAAGGTCGTATTTTTATTTTACTTTAAATTTATATTTATTATTATTATTATATAATAAAATTAATTTTCTTATAGAAATTTCAATTTTTTGTTACTAATTCGATTTTACGAAATGTGGAAAATCCCGTATTTTTTATACCGTTTGCGAAAAATGAAAAATACCAAATGGTGAATTGTCCCATTTTCTCTATGCATTATTTTAATTAACTTTTCTTGAGTGGAAAAAGGAGACCGTACAAGAACAAACATGATATCGATTTCACGTTTCTCTTGAGAATCTCATGTTACATATGGAGGGCAAAACTTTAAGTAAAGGTAGAACAGATAAAAAAAAATTTCATTCCTCCGACTTTTACTCAGTTTCATTTCATCCAACTTTGAGTTTATACTTATAGTCATCATTCTATTGCGATTTTTATTACCACCAAAGTTTATAAATAAAATGTTTAGTCATATAACGTGTGCGTAAAAATACCGGAAAGAAAATGATCTGACAATTTTAATCCAACAGTTGTTTAATTAATTACTTAATCTACTTTTTTTCACGTTAAACAAATGTGATTAATTCAAATAACAGTCGGAATCTTTTTTTTAAAATTAGACTCTAAATTATTAAGAATTAAACACATGGAAAATTAATTATATTACAAATTTATTAAAATAGATCAAATTATTTTCTTAAATTGTTGCAAAGAAAATTATTAAATTTAGTATTAAAACATTGTTTTTAAAATGACCTTTCGGTTCAATTGACTTAAAGAGAATTTAATTGTTTAAAATTTGTAAATTTCTCGACTCGGAAGAAAAATTGAATTATATTTCTATTATTATTATTTTGTATTAATTTCCTTTCAATTGAATATTTTTAATTTCATTTATTTTCCCATCTTGACAATTATTTTCTATTAATTTCCTTTCAATTTGATATTGAAAATTCAATTCATTTTCTTATCTTAATAATTATTTGGTAATAATTTCACTTCAATATAATATTTCAATTTTATTTTCTTATCTTTAAAAGTGAATTAAAATTTCTGTTTCTATAGAAAAAAAAAATAAATTCAAATATTTTTCTTTTAAATTATTATAAACTTCGTGAAGTTCGACGTATTTCAATAATATTAGAAATATTTCGTGAATAAAATTAAAGTACCAAGATAGTACATTAAAATACCATTTTAATAGTTTAAAATTCAATCAGTGAATAAATGTTAATAAAATTTAGTTACAAAAATAATTAAAAACAAAAATACTATATAAATTTTCGAATCTTAAAAAGCAGTTAATAAGTATTGTAATTTAAAGAGAAAAGTCAGTGAAATGAAACTAGAGGAAACGTGTCCGTGTGTGAGTGTTGGAGAATAAAACATGATATTGTTGGTTTGCTGTGATTTGCTTCGTACATCGCGCCGCCTACGATCGTTGATACTTTTTTCTACATTGCCACATTAAGTTATCACAGGTGTTGAGTTATATATGATTTCCTCTTTTTATAATAAAAATGAAAAAAATTCTGACGCGTGTGTTTTAAGTTTAATCAGTCAATAATTGCATATTAAAAATGTTTCTTTAGAAAAAAAAAGAAATGCGAAATACCAGGAAAATTTTATCAAGTTTATCAACAGTTGAAACTTTTTAAAGTGCTTCAAAAATAAAAAAACAAGTAAGTAAGTGATAAAATATAAAATTGTGCTCGACTAGCAAAATTATTTCAATCTTCTTTATTTTTTTAAATCATTTCTTATATTTATTTCCTTTTTCTTGCTATTTTTATTGTTTATTTCTTCTTTCCTTTTATTCCTCTTTTTTTTTCTTTTTCTTTTTAATAACATTTTGTCATCGATTTAAAAAAATGAAATAGAAAAATTGTAAAGTTTAATAATAATTCGTTCTATTAATAATGTGTTGGTAATTGTTATTTTGAAATTTATTTCTAAACATTGTTTATCGGTTAGAATAGGAAAATTGATTTTTTCTCTTGTAATCTTTCCTTAAGAGGAAGTAGAGTATGTAACGTGACAAAAGTGAAAGGAAATATCTATAGCTGAAGCTCTCTTTAAAAAAACTTTGTATTATTTACAAAATTTTCATTTAGTTTTTTCTCTAAATTTAAAAAAAAAATAAAAATTTCGAACTATTTTCCATATTTTCATTTTTTGGCATTTTAATTTCAAAATGCAAAGTGAAAAATTTTATTTTTAAGTCAAACATAATTTATTCGAGTTAAATAAAAGTATATTTGTCTCAGAGTCAATTGGATTACTAATTTGTTTTAAATAAAAATTCTATTGGACAGAATTACAACTTTTATTTAAACCAAATACAATTTATTCGAATAAAATAAAATTTATTTGAAACAAATAAAAAGTCTAGTCGACTCTGAATCAAATATATTCTTTTCTGGGTGTATTTTTTTTATTTGTTACGCCGTTGAGTCCTTTTTTAAAAATTAATTAAATTTTTTTTCTAATTGTTAAAAATTTGTTCTTGGGTACAAAAAATTTTTAAACTAAAAAATTGATTTAAAGGTATTTTACTTACTCGGTGAAATTAAATAAATTTTAAGAAAAAGAATATTTTGTTTTTAGAAAAAAGAAATAATTCACAAACGTAATTATTTTTACCTTGTGATTCAAATTTTCTTCTGATAGCTCCAGTTAAAAATTCGATTTATTTACGACATGGTCTTTTTTTGGAAGGCCTTTTCTTTGGTTGCAAAATTCCCCAATTTTTTAATCTGCAACGAAAAGAGAAATAAATAATTGTTTCTTTAATTTAAAAAACGTTTTTCTTTTTATTTTTCTTCTAATTCAATTAATTTAATTTCTCTTTGATTTAATTTATTTATTTCTACATTTAAAAACAAGATTTAAAATTTAAACATTTTGATTTTTAAAATTAAATAAAAATTGTTAATATTTAAAGTCAATGTTTAAGTCAAAAATTTAATTTAATTTAAAAGAAAGAACATAATATTTCAGGAGGAACTGAATTAAATCTGAATGTTTTCAAAAATTAATTTTTATATTTTTAGGAAAGAAGAAATGTTTCAATTAATTGTCTAAAGACTTAATTCTAATCAGAAAAGGAGTTTTCTTTTATGAATTTCAATCTCTTGGGAATAAGAGAAGATTTGAAAAAATGGACGAAGCTGGAGAACGAGTTCCCCTTGTCGATGGCAAAGTTACAATTGCAACCAGATATGCTTATGCTTTGGGACATATTTTCAATGATTTAGCAGCTGCCATGTGGTTTTCTTACACATTATTGTTTTTACAAAGAATTTCTCTTATTCAACCTGTGGTCGCCGGTTCATTACTATTATTAGGTTCGTATTAAATATTATATAAGATACGAAAAACAAAATTAAAGCTATATTTTGTCTTTAAATATCAATTAAATTACTTGAAATTGTTCGAATTGCATTTTTTCAAAAATTAATTTTGCCTTTTATTTCAGGACAAATAATTGATGCTTTAATGACGCCAGTTTTTGGTTATCTCGTTGACAATTATGCGAAGAAAAAAATTTGGCACGTAATTGGCTCGGTGATGGTGACATTGTCATTTCCCGTGATTTTTGGCAGTTTTGTCACAGTGGAATATCCGAAAACTATGATGACAGTCTATGTGATTAGTATAACAATTTTTCAAACTGGCTGGGCTGCTGTGCAAATTTCACACTTGTCGATGATTCCCGCATTGACAATTTCGCCTATTGTACGAGCAGATTTAACTGCGATTCGGTAAGAATTTAATTTTCAATTACTTTAAAACAAATTATTAATTTTAAACAATCGTATAATTTATTTATTAAAATTAGTAAAGTTTCTCTCTGTTTATAATAATAGAATCAATTTTAATTAAATTACTATTGTCGTTATTTAATTAGAATAAATTTTTCTGTTTTAAATTAATATCAAGATTTAATTTTAAATAATTGGATAAATATTTATTTTCAGATATTCTGCACAAGTCGGTGCTGCTGTGATAGTATTCTTAGTCACCTGGATAGTTTTGCCGACTAGTGAAGACTCTGCCGTGAGATTAGGAACTCAAGATGATTACAAATTCAGAGTGAGAAGAAAATTTATTCTGTTTTGAGCAATTTCAAATTTAATTTTTTTTACTTTTCTAATCTATTTTCTCTTTCTTTTCTTTTGTTTACACTAAAATTAGCTAACAAATTAATCAACCTTATAATAAATATGCAACTGAATGCAAATATGCAACTAAACCATATAATCGAAAATTTGTATAAAAATTAATAATGAAATTTATTCATAATTACTAATTTCATGAAGTTATTCTTAAAAAAAAAGTATAATGGAAAATTAAGAGGTGGATTTAAGAATAAAAAAAATTTAAATGTACGACTCTAAAGTATAATAAAAAATTACTATTAGAATTATTAAATTAGTGAAATTGTGGAATTATTTATAACGAAAGAAACAGAAAAATGAGAAGTAGATTTGAGAATAAAAAATTTATATCAAAATTAGGAATGAAAATGAAACTACTCCTAGAGAAAGAAGTGGAAAATTAAAACCTACAACAATATTTAAAATTCAAAAATAAAAATAGTGATAAATTTTTGCTTACAGAATATTGTGCTGATATTGACGGTCCTTGGAATAAGTGCGACAATTTTATTTCACATTTTCCTCAAGGCCCATTTACTGGAGGATGCAAATCCATCGAAATCGAATGTCGAGAATGTCTCGAGATTTCATACGAGTCGAAGAATGGCGGGAACGAGTATTTTGCTGAGAGTTGCTCTTCTTTATGTTGCTAGTCGATTATTTCTCACATTAGCAACTGTCTATTTACCTCTATATATTGAGGAAACGTACGAAGGTGGAAAAGCTGCATTAGCCACTGTGCCTTTGGTTTCATATTTAGCATCTTTTGTCTCGTCGATATTTTTGAAATACATCAATCGCTCCTGCGGCTCGAAGGTAATTCCCCTCGATTCTAAAAAAAAGAGAAAAATATCAATTTTTTTCTAAATTAAGTATAAACTAAATACTAAAAAATCAATTTTTATCTCAATTTTTTTAATTAAAGTGCGAAAAGTAATTTAATTATTAAAAATAAGTTTATCTCTAGAAATTATCATAAATTAATTTTCTTAAGTATCAATTTTTATTTCATTAATTAAATTTTTTAAAAAAGGAAAAAGAAAAAACAAATATCGTTAATACTTTGATATTTTAATTTTCCAATTAAAGAGATTTATTTGGAAAATTGTTAATTTCTTTTATCTTTAACTTTGATATTTTATTAAAAAAATAGATTTTAAAACGATTTGACGTTAAATAGTTTTGTATTGTTAGGAACATTTATTTTCAATGCATTTTCCATCGATTTTACTGTATTTTGTTTTTATTTTTGCGAAAAGTGAATAAACTAAATTTACGGGGGAAAAATGCAAAAATTGGAGAAAAATGTTCGTTTTTTTTTTATTAATAGACAATTTTTTTTAGGCTTGCTATTTAATGGGAGCAATTACAGGAACTTTGGCGGCAATTGTCACTGAATTTGCAGGCGGAAGTACTGCAGTTATATATTCAGTTGCAATTTTAATTGGAGCCGGAAGTTCGATAACAATGGTTACAGCTTTAAGTGTAACAGCCGAACTTATTGGTTCGAGAACCGATAGAAGTGCCTTTGTTTACTCCGTGGTTACTTTTCTCGATAAAGTCGTCACTGGTCTTGTTGTTATTTTCATCGAACAATGGTAATTTGCAACATTTAAGTGACAAAAATAATTTAATTAAAAGAAATTCAATTTAAAAACGAATTTTATTATAGAAACTTCAATTGAAAACGAATTTTATTTCAAGAAATTAAATTAAAAAAGAATTTAATTGAGAAAAATTAATTAAAAAAGAATTTTATTTAAGAAAATTCAATTCAAAAAGAATTTTATTTAAGAAAATTCAATTCAAAAAGAATTTTATTTAAAAAAATTCAATTAAAAAAGAATTTTATTTAAAAAAATTTAATTAAAAATGAATTTTATTTTTAAAAATCCAATTAAAGAGAAATTCTATTTTAAAAAAATTAATTACAAAATTATAATTGAAAAACAATTAGATTACAGAAACTTCAGTCATAAATAAATATAATTTAAAATAATTTTATTAGAAAAGAAATTTAATTATTAAAAAAAGTTAATTTAAAAAAAAATTTAATCAAAAAAGAAAGTTAAATAAGATTTTTGTTATTCAAAGAAAATTCAATTAGAAAGAAATTTAATTAAAAAACGCAATTGAAATTAATTTTATTAAAAAAAAAGTAAATTAAAAAAAAATGTAATTAAAAGAGAAATTTAGTGTAAAAGAATAATTTTATAAATTAAATAAATTTAATTAATAACCAATAATAAGAAAAAATAGATTAAAAAATAATAATTTAATGAAAAGTAATTTGATTAGAAAACAAATTTAATTTTAAAAAATCTTATTAAAAAAACTCATAATATAATTAAGAATGAAAGTTAATTACAAAAATAAAACAAAAGGCGATTAAAAAAATAATTTCTTTTAAAAAGTAGTTTAATGTAGAAAAATGTAATTAAAAATTTAATTAAAAATTACAGAGGAAAAAGTAAATTGTAATTAAAAATTTTTTTAATACAGAAATTTAATTAAAAATTTTTTTAATACAGAAATTTAATTAAAAATAATATAATTTAATTAAAAGAAGACTAACAGGAAAATAAATTATATAAATTATTATTTCAATCTTTTGTGTAGTAGATTTTTTGTTTGTGAAAAAAATGTGATTAAAAAATAAATTTCTTTTCCAGGAGATGCCAGGAAAAAGAACTCTGTCCGAATTATAATCGAGACACTTTGTCAATAGTTTGTGCCTCGTCGATGCTCTTGGGAATGATGACACTTGCCACTCTGACTCGTTGTTATTCATAGAAAAAAAATAGTTAACCTATAAAATTCATTCTCTCTTAAAGACAAAAAAATTCCCCTGTAATTACTATATTTTACTTTTTAATGCAATTATTATTATGTAAATATTTTATAAACTGTAAAATTAAAACTAAAAGTCTGATATATATATTTTAATCAGAAAGACTGTATAAAAAAAAGGAAAAAAGACAAATAATAAATTTTTGTGCAATTTTTACTCATTTGCAGTTTTGCAGTTTTGCACTTTTAACCTTTCAATCGATCTATTTACCAAGAAAACAATTATTTACCTCTCAATTCTAGATCAGTAGAGAATATTTTCACAAGAGAAAACCTTGGAAACTAATAATAATCTTAAATAATTCAGAGATTTTTTTTGTGTGAAAAAAATGGCGAATGTGTGCAAAATAAGAGAAAAAAAATGAATATTATAACCAAATTTCACAAGTTATTAGAAAAACAATACACATTTCATCTCACCTGATTAGTAAACCTTGGACTCCTTGGACAATTCATTTCTTGGCTGGAAATTTGTAGATTTTTCACTAATTCACTAATTTCCATAATTAATGTAAATTGATGAACAAAGTGACGACCATATTGAGAAAAAAAGGGGAGAAGTAAATTTCGACCGTTAAAGATTGAATTTTCTAGAATTTGGCCTTCCGGAAAAATTTTTCGGAGGGAAATCAGGATTGAAGTTAGTCAAATGAGAAAAATTAGTAGAATATTTAAATTCAACAAAAGAACGATGAAGATAATTAGAGGACTAGTATCATAAATATTTTGTTTAAAAGTTTTCAAAAAAACACGAAAATAATTAAGTAATGAGCATAGAATATTAAATTTATTAAATTATTCGTACAATAAAGAAGTGAAATGACGACTAACGTTGTTGAAATGAACTACCAATGGAAATAGTTATTGACCAGTGAGTCGACGTTCATTGGTTAATACCCCAACGGGGGTAAATTTAAAATTGATAACTACTTTTTTAAGCAATTGGATAGAAAATATCACTTTTGATGGTAAATAATAATTATCGTTATGTTTAGAAAGTTTGTTTAAATTACTTTCGTTTGCTATTTATTCCATTTTAATTCTTTGATTTTCATTTTTACTCAAACGCTTCAGACAGTTGCGTTTTCTCTCACATGTTGGCAACTCTGCACGGCAGGATGATATTTTTTTCCCCCTAAAATTTGGCAGCAATTCATCAGTCACTTCACACTTATGTTCTTGGGTTTAAAATGGTTTTTTATGTATTGCATTGAGAAATAAAAGATAGTTTATAAGGTTTGTGAAAAGTTCCAAATTTACATTCTAGTGTTAAATATAACTTAAGGTTGTTACTAAATTGTAACAGTATTTTAGACACGGTAATTTAGTGTTTGAATGGTAAAATTTGATGTAAGTTTATACAAACATAACCTCTCAAGAGTTGTTCAAACGGTTTTTAAAACACAGTTTTTGATGTCAATGGGGTTAAAAAACTTATATTAAAATCATGAAGGAGTTGGAGGACACGAACTGCGAGGTATGTGGAAACTTTTTGTTTATCATTTATAGAGGATTCTTTTTGAAATTGAGAGAAATTTTCTCTGGAAAAAAGAAACGCGTGCTAGGTTGGAATTTGTCGTATACATATACGCATTTCCCGCTCGTTTACAAAATTGTTTTCAATAATTGTTTAATTTTTACATCAACTTGTATTATTTTGTGATTATTTGGAATTTTTTTATGTTTCTTTATTTATTGTTTATACAAAATTGTTTGTAGATCCAATGAAATTTAGAGTAGAGTGTCTATATTTTATATTTTTCATCATTGACTGTATTAGTTTATTGGATTAAAATTTGTTTCGATTTACAAAGGGGGATAATTTTTTCTTTTTTTTTCCTTATATATAGAATCGCAGAATTGTCGAACTTCAATCGTCAATTTGGGATCGACTGGGTGCTGCATCAGAGGATGAGCAATCACCTGGCGATGGACAGAATGATGCATTTGTATCGATGAAACCGTTGGGTGGATTTTTAGATGGAGCAAATCATGCATGGTTAAGTCGTGGCAATCGTCTTATTGTTATAAATGCAAGAACTGGAGAAAGCGTTAGTTCATGGAACTTTAGATATCGAATAACTGCCGTCTCTCCATTTCCAACGCAGGCAGGACAACTTCCTTTGCTTTTAATTGGTCTCGATAATGACGCTCATAAATTGAAGGACTCTATTGGTATGCTTTGTGTCTTCAATTGTACAACTTCCCGTATTTTAAGAGTCATTCGAGTGAGTATTAAAATTTATTATTCTTCTATAGTTTAGATTCTTATTTTTATAACTTCACTAAAGTTCACAACGTTCGCAACGTTTAGAAATGACGATTTGAAAGAAAGAGAATATTTTTCTCGACGAAGACAATAAATTGTTTTCTATACAATTTTTTATTGCTCAAACTATTAACCAACTAATGCAAAATATTCCTCTGTTCAAAATTGATTAAAAAATCATTTTTTTAATTGAAAATCCTTTTAAAAAAATCCTTCTAAATCCTTTCTCTATTCAAAATTGAATCAAAAATAATTTTTTCTTCTAAATCATTGTATGATTTCAATTTTTTAACGTCTGTGAACGTTCTCGACGATTGAGAGAAAGAAAATATGTTCAGAAATTTAATATTTAGTTCATAAATTATTCATATAAACTACAAAATATTTTTTATACAAAAATAAACAAGAAAATTATTCTTTCTTCTAAACTCTTGATTACAAACGTTGCGAACTTTACCAAAGTTTTCTATATAAAATAGACTTGGAAAAATTGCTGTTTTATTATAAAAGAAAATTCTGTGTATAATCGAATTAAAAAATGTTTAATGATAAAGTAAAACAAACAATAAAATGAAATAATAAAAGCATAATTTTTTGTAGGTGCCATGTGGGGTAGAACAAATTTGTGTGATATGTGGAGGAACCGAGTGGGAAGAATTATGTGATCAGAAAGTAGCAACAATTTTTGGAAGTAATTCAGGGATAGCATGTGTGGCTTTACGAAATTTTGATTATCTTATAATCGATCTTCAACGATCGTCGTGGGACACTGTGAGTCCTTATCTCGTCACAGATGAATTGTCTCCCTATGAGATTGAACTTCCCAATACTAAAGGTTCTTCCTCTTCGTCGAGACGTTCTTGTAATAAAGAGAAACATACAGCCTACAGTTTAATTAATAGTCGTAAGTAGTTTTTTTTTCTTCTTCTTCTTCTCTACAAATTTCCAAGAATCACAGTTATTTTTCTTGTGTGAAATTAGATGCAAACAGGGGGGATTTTAATTTTTAAAAAGGGGATTTTGTTAGAAAAATGGAAATTACAGAAAAAATTAGCAAACTTAACTTTAAATTTGGTAAAATTTCGTATGAAAATATAGATAAATTTATTATTAAAAATTGTTATTTCTAGAATAACTTTTCCTACTTCTGAAGATAATTTTTTGTAAAAATTAGACAAATTTACATCAGAAATAGTAAAATTTACTTTAGAAATAACGAATTTTCATTAGACAATTGTAATAAATTCGAGGAAACTTTATTAATTTTTGTACACAAAAGTTAACATTGAAAATAGTAAAATTTTTGCTAACAAAAATCATTATTTGCAGGGTAAATTTTATAATATTTCAATTTTTATAGAAAGTAGTGGAAAATATATTTAATTTCTTGGATTGACACAAAAATTCAGATTTTCCGTGAAATACTTTAAAAATACTAAAAATCTTACATTGCTTTTGAATTTTATTTTTTATCTTATATACTTTCAAAAAGAAAAAGCATATCGTATACTTTTTATTCAAAAAATTGATTTTTTGTAAATTTAAATAATTGAATTACCATCTCGAATAATTGTCTGAAAATCATTAACTTAATTTAACCAACATTTAATTCAAAAAAGAATTTTAGTTTAACATTCTTGAAAATAATTGAATTTTCAAGAAATTATTACAGCAATTTTTAGAAATAATTAAATTTCTGAAGGTTAGAAATTAAAATTTTTTAAATTCGATTTTTTTTCTAAATTTTATTTAATATTCTAAAGAACTTAGTTTTTTTTGAAGAAGTTTAATTTAAAATTGTTTAAGTTGTTTAGTTTCGGAATATATTTAATTAAAAACTTTCAAAAAATTCTCATTTATATTATTGAATTGAAAATAATTAAATTTTTGAGGAATTTCAATTTTAAAAAATAATTGATTTAGGAAAGAATTTTTGTTAAAATTTCTCGAAAATAATTTAATTCTGAAGAAGTTGCAGAAGCAATTTTTAGAAATAATGAAGTTTCTGAAAGTTTCAATTTAAAATTTGCTAAATTTGATTTTTTTACCTAAATTTAATTAAGTATTCTAAAAAACTTAGTTCTTTAAAGAATTTAAGTATAGAATTTTTTAATTAGTTGAATTTTTCAATATATTTAATTAAAAACTGTCAAAAAATCCATATTTTGAAATATTAAATTAAAAATAATTGATTTAGGGAAGAATTATTAAATTTTTATTATTGGACACTAAATTTTGTACTTTCAAAAATTTTATTACAAATCTAAAAAAAAAATACTATTGATTTCAGAAGAAATATGTTAAAAAATATCAAAAACTTATTAATTGAATTTTACAAAGACTTAGAATTGAAGTGAAAAAAGTGAAAATTTCTGGCAAATACGAAAAAATCAGGGAAAAAGAAAATCAATTTTTTTTGACAATCCAGAATGAAATACATTACTTATTCGTACATTTTTAATGCCTTAAAGTGAATCCAAGGCTTGAAAATTGACAATATTCTTTGAATTGAGTCAAATTTACTCTGAAAATTGTGTAAGTTGACAGAAATTTCAAGCAGATTGTATTTTATTTGGTAAATGATAAAATTTACTTTATATTTATTTTAAAAAATTTCTAAGTCTTAAAACACAGAGATAATAATGTAAGAAAAAATCTTTTTGTTTCAAAAGATTAAAATATTTCAGAAATTTGCAAAAAAAATTGTTTTGTTTAATTCAGGTTTTAAAATATTTTTTAAAAAACAAGGAAAAGGGAGAAAATGTCCAATTTTATGTGTTACAGGGAATTTTATTAATTTAATGAAATTAAAAATGGGAAATGTGATAAAAAAGGGAGAAAAGAGGAAAATGTTGATAAATTTAGGAAATAGGAAAAATGGGTGAATTTACATAATTTTAAGTGTTTTGTAAAATTGTATTATTTTAAGAAGTTGAAAAGAAGGAAAGCAAATTGTGATCTAGAAATTAATTTATTTTTTTCCAAATGAATTATGTCATTCATTATTTTTTTCTTTTTTCAGGAATTGATAAATATTTAGGTTTCAATCGTGATACGTTTGAATTGATGAATCTCCCAGAGGAGAAATTGACAACGTCGTTGATAAATTCAAAGAAAATAGGATGCCTAATTGCTGGTTGTTTGGGAAGAGTAATTCTTTGGCAAAGTGATGGTACAGTTGGTTGGATAAGTCCTCAATTCGATGAAAATATGTCAGTGACACATTTAGCTCTAATTGAGCCAGCCGACGATCCAAGACCATTTTACTATCTCTGGATAACATGTGAGGACGATTCAGGAATAGCGGCACCTGTTCTAAGAATGTACGCGATGCTTTTTGATAAGAAACAATCAGACAGTGAAATTAGTTTCAAACTCGAGAGTGATCCAAGTTTAAAATTTGAAATTGAACTCGATGAAGGCGATAAGATAAGTTGTTTGTTGCCAGTCGAGAGGGAGAATACGATTGATCGTGGCGAGGAGAGTTTACTATTAATTGGCACGAATAATCGAATGTTGCTGTTTGATTTAAATCAATGGTATAGAGAGCAAATGCCATTGACGGCTTCGGAATGCTCCAATCAGAATAGTATTTTGGCGAGTTATAGAACTGGAAGTGAGGTGACTTCAATGAGAGACTTGATTGTTAGTACCATATACGTGCCGGCGTCGATTAAGGAGTTTGTGAATAGTGGACCGAATGCTTTGGAGGAATTATTCTTTCCGAATTCGTTGTCTTTCGAGTGGATTGAATTGTCGGCGGGGAGAATAAGTTTCTGGTTGACACGCGGTGTGCAAGCGGATTTATTACGGAAAATTGTGACTACGGGACCGGTTTCACTTATCCAGCCGATGGAGATATTTCATAGGTGTATCAATGCGGGACTAGTTCCGTTTAATACGGAATTTTCGTTTAATAGCGATCATAATGGACAGAGGGAGATGTTGCTTTCCTTGTGCCTCGAGCAAGGTTGGACTAATTTTTTGGTTAAGTGTGCAAAAGAATGGTCGGACGGCAGTGCTTCGTACTTGTTTCCAGCTTTTTTACGCTGGAGCGTTCAACGTGGGACGTCGATAAAAATCTATGCGGATCAACTCAGTGTGGCTCTTTTCGATCAGTCCGGAACGAACATAGGCGAGTCGGAAGCAAAGGTTTTGCGCTTCTGCTGTCAACAACTCGAGTCCTTGTCGATTGTGGTCAATAAATTGAATGGCGACTCAGTGGATTTTATTATGCAACAAAGAGCCTTGAAGCGAGTTGCGAATTATTTTCAAGTTCTGGTTTGGTTTTATGACGTTGGTTTATTGCCAGAGACACTGGATAGTGAGAGTGATTCTAGAATTCCGTACGCTTATCAGAGTATAATGGGATTGTATAGAGAGAAAAGGGAGAAATTGAGTGCGAAGAGGAATAATAGAGAGGAGGAGAATCTTTTTATCGATAATTTGATAAATCGCGAATGTTCTTCGTTGAGATCGCAGTGGGAGAGAGAAGGTGCCGAGGTTGGATCTTCAGGTTTGTATCCACCTCCATCCTTGCAGTCTCTACTTCGTAGCTACCTGTCCGATTGTCATCAGGACGAACTCGTCGATCTGGAGCACAAACACCAGATTACTTACTATTTTCTCCTGGACCTCGCGATGACTTTAAACGATTCTAGCACTAAGAAAAATCAACTTGTCAAATATCCAGCGGCCTTTAAACTTAGTCCAAGTCTCATTAAACTTGTCCAGGCATTTTGGCTCCTTGATCATGAGGATTATCAAGGTTTCCTGGACATTATCATCGGACAATCGGTCCTTGAATCAGACATCAAAGATTGGCACCATCAACTAGTGGTTAAGAATTTAATGCACGACAATCAGCATAAATTAGCTTTGATATATTTACGAGTGCGTAAGCCACCGCTAATGACCCTCGAGGAACAGGAGACGGTAATTAGCCTCTCGGTCGAATATGGTTTGGTTCAATCGGCCTTTCACTGTCGTCCCTCTTCACACTATTCCCAATTACTCATGAGATTCTTCCGAGCTTGCAAAAATTACGGAAAACTATCGGAAATTCTACACTTGGCTTTGGACAAAGAGGAGGAAGACGCGTTCGTTAGATTTCTCGAAGAGGACAAAAGCGAGGAGACAAAACTCCTCTACTATCTCCAACGTTCCCGTTTTCCAGAAGCAAGCACAATTTCCTCGAGTTCGCGCTTTGGTATTCATTCCCAAAAACCCGTTTCTCTGAATATGTTTCAAGCTTACAATGGAACACTCCCCGACATTACGAGACGTTTCACCAGTAATCAATTGAAAAAGAACGATCAAATGGACCTCGATGTTAGATATCCAAGACCAATGTCCCACGCAAGGAGTTGTAATAAACTGAACGAAATTTATGACACCGTGGTCCGAAAGGCGAAAGAGACGTTCAATCGCAGTGAGAGGACGCAAATTCCCTTCGTCAGTGCGCCTTGCTCGTCATTGAAAATACACCCTACGAGCACTGACGTAAATTGTGTTCAATTCATGCAAAAGAAGAAATATCCGGTAAAACGAACAATTCATCAAGTCCAAGCTGGTGAAACACTAGAATCAAGCGAGACGAAAAGAATCAAACTTTCCGATCAATCCGCAAGACGATCACAAAGTCAAGATCTGAAGAGAAAGAAAAGTTTGGGAAAAATCAACGACAAATCGATTTTAGGCATTGAGAATCTATTCAGTACGCCTTTAGTCAAGTGCAAGGGAAAATTCACAAATCCCGTGAGTACTCCTCTAGAGACACCACATTCCATTCTTAAGATACGACAACTAATCAGACACTCGGGCTCGCCGTCTCTAAATATCTCGCCCGATTTGACATTAACAGAGCCAATAAGCGAGAAGAAACCGAGACAAATTCGTTTCAGCGTCAGTCAAATACATGACGAAAGTTTTCAATCCGAATTATCGAGTAGCAAACTCGGTAAAGTGATGGACGATTCAAAGGAAGTGATCGACGAGGAACCATCGGAAGTAAGCGAGGAACATTTCTTCAGTCCAAATGTAAGCGCACGATCGGAGGAGAGTTCAATTCTATCGGATACGAGCATTAGTTTCACTGGACCAAGACCAAGACCCAGTTTACAAAGACGTAGTGTTCAATTATCACCGAATGATTCTTCGTCGAGGAGAAATTCTTCTAAAACAACCAGTACATCACCATCACGTTCTTTATATTCAACTAAAGATCTTACTGTCTCGCCAGCGAATTCTGATTTTAACATCAGTTCACGAAGTTCAAGAACTCGAAATCCTCTACTTTCGTCAATTTACTCATCGTCAGTGTTGTCCGACTTGAGTTATGATGAAAGTTTCAAGAACGAACAGTTTGAAAATAATTCCAGAGAACTTGAGGAGAAAACGAGTCGTATTTCGAAATCAATGTCCTTTACCTGTGTCGTGAAATCAGTTGTCGAGAAAATGGAAATTGTCGACGAGAAGGAGAGCGAAGAATTAAATGACACTGTGGTGGAGGAAGTGAGTAATGAGGACATCGATGATCAAGTGGAACTGGAATTTGATTTAAGTCGTAAAATTAGTCAGGTAATTGACAAGACGATTGAAATCGATTCTGACGATTCGAGCGTTGTGAGTGAAAAATCCAAGACGGAAATCAATGGAGAGATTCACGCCGAGGGGAAGAAAGTAATAATAGAGGACAGTAATAAAATTGATGGAATTCATGAAGATACGAATAGAAATATTCTTCCTGAAGGTGCTCCTCACTCAATGACGGAATTGGACGGGGAAAGTTCGGATGAGATGGAAATGTTGCCCTTGAAGGACGAGGAGGATGAGGTTTTCGAGAGTTTGTCGAATTCGGTCAACACCGAAGTTCATACGTCGAGGAATATTGAGGAAAGGATGGATTTCTCGAAAGAGAATATCACCGATGATGATGATGAAGAAGACGACGATGAAGAAGATGATAAAGATACAGACGATGAAGAAAATGACAAAGAAGATGTTGAAGAATATAATAAAAAAGATGGTATAGAAGATGGTAAAGAATATAATAAAGAAGATACAGAAGAAGGTAAAGAAGATACAGAAGATGATAAAGAAGATACAGATGACGATAAAGAAGATGAAGACAACGCTAAAGAAAACGACGATGATGAGAACGAGCAATCGATTGTGATCCTCGACGAAAAATTATCGGACGACGAGAAAATTGTTGAAAAACAACTCGATAGTTTGGAGAAAACCGGCAATAACACTTCAATTAGGGAAATTTTACCAACTCAAGAACTAGTGGAGGAAAAAGTACCAAAACGAAGAGTTTCTCTGCGTAATACACCGATCCGAGAGACAAGAGCAACGAGAGCTTCCTCATTAGCAAAAGAAACCGTAATCGTCGGAAATTCATCCAATGAAGTGCAAATTCGTGAAACGAGATCACAAAAAACTAATAAACAAACTAGTCAAATTGAAAAAATTCCAAATTCACCTCAAGAGGATAAATCGAAAAGAACAACCAAAAAGAATTCATCACCAATGGCGAAAATCTCCAAACCCGAAGAATCTGAAAAGAAAGACAAAGTTTTAGAGGAGAAAACAATTATTGAAACAAATTCGCCAGTTGAGAGTGTATCAACACCGCGACGATCGAGAAGAGCATCATCGGTTTCGAAAATAATAGTTGAAAAATTACCCGACGAAATGGAGAGAAGAGTGGGACGATCTAAAACACCACTGAGAGATGGGAAGACAGAAGAGGAAAGTGATAAACGAAGTCGAGCGAAGCGTGGAAGTTCACTCGTTAAAGAAATATTGTCATCCACCGTTGAATTGGGAACGAAACGTGGCGGACGAAAAGTCTCGTCGGAATCAGAGGTGTCAGTTCAGGAAGTCACGCCGAAACGTGGTCGTCCAAAGAAAATTCAGGAAACAGAGGTCGAGGAGAAAAAAGAGGAGGAAACGTCGCGAACCTTGAGGAGAAATACAAGACGAGCGGCGTCTGTACAAAAGGAACTTTCAACTTTAGAGTCGACAATTCCTGTTGACTCCAAAATCGAGGAGACAATTGTCGAACCAATCGAGATGGACACCACCGAAACAAAAAGAAGTAGGTTTCAGTTTTTATTTTGTAAGTAAATTAAAAAAATTTATATTTGTAAAAATGGAAATCAATTTTTGAATGATTACAGATTAAAAATTTACAGAATTCACTCACTAAAAACAGAATATTAATTTTTATTTTTATAATTTTTTACTTTTTAGACACGAGATCAAGACGAGGAAATTCGGTAACAAAAGAAGTCCCCCTACCGCGTCTCACCAGAGGCACGTCCCTATCGAAAGAAATCCCCATCGAGCCTCAAGAACCAATAAGACAAACACGAAGAAGGGGAAATTCGGTACCAAAGGAAATTTCATTAGTTCCATCGTCGTCAAAAGCAAAACGTTCCGCGAACGTTTCGAGAGAAGCCGAAGAATCATCAATACAGGAGAGTGAAGAGATAATTATTCCGGTGATCAAAAAACGCAATCGTTGTCCATCGGTTCAATCGATACCTGAGGAAGTTGAGGAAATTTTGAATGTCCCGACGAGGAGTAAATCGTCGAGATCGAGACGTGCGGCGAGTGTTGATCTACCAGTTGAGCCTAAGCGTTATACGCGTAGTAGTCGTTTAAAGGAAACAACAATAGTCGAGAATGTTATTCTTGAGGAGAGTCGAGTTGAGGAACAGATGAGATCGAGTTCTCCACCTCCGGTTGTTAGACAAAATACAAGAAGAAAACGAGCAGCCTCTGAGACAATTGCCAATGAAAAAGAGAAAGAAGAAGTTGTTATCGCCAAGACGAGTGCGGATAAACCGAGAAGAGGGAGAAAAGTTTCACAAAAAAGTGACGATGTTGGCGATGAATTTTCCTTCTCGCCGCCAGAACAAACTTCACCTCCTAAGGATAAAAAAGGTATTTTATTTCTTAAACTATAGCATTTTGATTTACTTTTCATTTTCTAATGGTAAAAGGAACAATTTTTAAAATCATATTTATATTGTTGTTATTTTTTGGAAATTGAAATTAAAATGTCGCTAAAGTTTCGAAAGTTAAAAAAAACGACGATGTATTTTTACTTCACTGTAAATTTTCTCAAAATATTAATTTCTTCTTCTTCAAAATTTACTTTTTTTTTTAATTTGTATTAAAATTATCTGAAAAAATTCAATTATTAACTAATTAATCACTTTTTTACATGTTGAATCTGAAATTGTTAAAAACAATTATCTTTTTAACTAATAAGGTTTAAAAAAACATTCATCGAAACACAATTCAATTTTATTGGAAAATTTTTATGAAATTCCAGAACGAAATTCAATTTATTTTCTAAACTTTTTAATAAAATTGTTCGCAAAATTGTACTTATTAAATTTTCTATAAAACTGTTCAAAAGAATTGAATTATTTAAAAAAAAATTTTATGACATTCTTCGAAACAACTCTATTTTATTTGAAAATTTTTATAAAATTCTTCGAAATAATTCAATTATTTTCAAAAATTTAAATAAAATTCCCCAAAAGAATTTAATTTTTTTGAAAGCTTTAAAAACAATTTTAAATAAATTTCCAGAAAGATTTTAATTATATTATCAAAAATTGTAATAATATTTTTTGAAATAATTCAAGTTCATTCGAATATTTAAAAGAAAATTCTTTGAAATAAATCTATTATTTTCATAAATTTAAATGATATTTTAAAAAACAATTTAATTTATTTTCAAAGTGTTTAATATAAGTTCGCAAAATGGCAACTTTAAATTTTCTCTACAATCCTTTGAGAGAATTCCAAAATTTTAATAAAATTCCCTAAAAGAATGTAATTATTCTCAAAACAATTTTAATTAAATTCCTAGAAAGATTTTTAATTATTTTCAAGAATTGTAATAACATTCATGGAAATAATTCAATATAATTCGATAATAATTTCAGTAAAACCCTTCGAAATAATTCCATTATTTTCCAAAATTTGAATTAAATCTTAGAAAAAATTTTTAATTATTTACAAAATTTGTAATAAAAATGTTCGCGAAATTGCAATTTTGTAATTTTTTCTAAAATTCTTCGACAGAATTGAAAAATTTTAATAAAAGTCATCATGAGAATTCAATTATTGCCAAAAGAATTTGATTTAAATTCTCAGAAAGAATTTAATTATTTTAAAAAAATTTAGTCATATTCTTCAAAGCAATTCAATTTTATTAAAAATTTTTTTAAAAATCTTTTAAAAATAATTAAATTATTTTCAATAATTTATACAAAATTATCAGAAAAAATCAAATTTGTTTAAGCATTTAATAAAATTGTTCCCAAAATTGTAATTTTGAAATTTTCTATAAAATTTGTCTAAAAAAATCAATTTGGAAATTCCTTTCTTGAATTTTATTTCTTCAAAAAAATTCAAAAATTTGAATAAAATTCCTTATGAGAATTCAAGTATTTTTAAAACAATTTTAATAAAATTCCTCAAAACAATTTATTTCTTTTCATAAATTTTAATAATATTCTTTGAAACAATTTTAGATATTTATTATTGTACATAAAATCTTTTTTTTCTACTGGATAATCGTAAAAATTAAATTCAAATTTCAAAAATAATTGCTGAAATTAGAACCCCCAAAAAAGTGTATAAAACATGATTTTTAATTCGTTTTTTCTTCTCTAATTTCAGGAATGAGTCAAGTACATAATTTTGTTTTTTCACCACCGCATACCAGATCGAAACAAACAAGCCAGCCTCGTAGGTAATTAATTTATTAAAGAAAAAAAATCGTTACTTTTCTATTTTACTTTGGAGAAAAATGGTGCTGGCATTAATAAAATTATTGTTCATAAAAAGCACTAAATTTTCATTAACCATTTCCCAAAGTTCACTTCATTAAATTTAAGGCAACTAATTTAAAAACAAAACTTAAATGTCCAATTACGGTTTATTAGCGACAAATTCAATTTGTTTTTGTTTAATTACAAATTAAATTTTTTTTCTATATTTACAAATTGCATTTTTTTATTTATTTACTAATTGCTTTTCTTTATTTAGTTATAAATTTTATTTTTATTATTTATTTACGAATTCAACTTGTACATGTTTTCTTTACGACTTCAATTACATTATTTATTTACAAATTCAATGAAAATAATTTTTTTTTCTCTCTTTCTAATGGTGAATAATAAACTTTATTTATTTTTAATTTTACTAATTGTAAAAATGTTTTTTGTTTTTTTGTTTAGTTAGAGATCTTCCACGAAACAAATTGTTGAGCACGTAATTTTTTTTCAAACACTATTTTTTATTCTCTCTTGAATTCTTTTTCTACTAGGTAGAAATATTTCTACCAAATAATGTATTATTTCTGCTATCACCAGATATAAAAGTTTCATTCCAACACAAGAGGAAACTCAAGAAGAATTCTTAACAACTATTGGGACTGAAGAAATGAAAGAGGAAGAGAAAGATAGTTCAAAAGAGATTAATACGAGAAATCCTCTTTTAAGGTTTGTCCCCTCAAAATTAACTACTAGAAAAACGTTTACTTTGGATATTAAGAAAAAAGAAAATAAGTAAAATAACTTGAATAAGAAAACATTTTTTTTCTGTTTGCAAAATTATATGAATTGACGTAATTCTTTTTTTTTGGGATGAAAGAATTATTTTCGGTGTGTTATCTAAATTTTCGATTTGAAAAAAAATCTATTAGAAAGAATACTGATTTTGGTTGTGCATTAACTAAATTTACGATTTAGAAAAATTAAGTTTACAATTTAGGAGAAAAATACATGAAATAATCGATTTTTTGAAAATATTCTGCAAACTAAATTTGCGATTTCGAAAAATTATTAAATTTAGAATTTGAAAGAAAAATACATTAAATACTCGATTTTCGAAAATATGCAACGGAAAAAATTATTTTAATTCTGCATTAATTAAATTTGCGACTTTGAAAAATTATTAAATTTATAATTTAAAAGAAAAATACATTAAATATTTGATGTTCGAAAAAAAATATTTTAATTCTGTATTAACTAAATTTGCGATTTAAAAGAAGTAATGTTTCAAAAAAATGAGTTATCGATCTTTCATAATATTTAACGAGAAAATTAAATTTTTTTTTACAAAAATAAAAAACTCGAAAATAAAAATCATATCCAAGAAGTTGCAAATTTTTGATAAAAATATAAATAATAGGTAAATAAATTTTTCTTCGTACAGAAACATTTAATTTCATTTTATATATTAAATTTTCGTTTAAAATAATTTCCACTTCTTTTTAATTGTGGTAGAAATTTTTTTGTTTAATTAAAAACATTTCCTGGGTTGTTTTACTTGTCAATGAAACAATGCTTGTAATATACGGATGTAAATAATTTATTTTCTATGCTGATGTATAGCTATATTAGTACAATAAATGTGTAAGAAAATTGATAATAAATCACCAAGTCTCCAATCACCGTAGAGTAATACATTGTTTTTTTTTCTTTTATTTTTTTTCTTAAGAACTTACTTAAGCTCTATTTATTTTAATGTTTATAATTACAAACATTATTTTGGAAAAAGGCTGGCACGCAAAAATTTGCGCAAGGCACAATTATAAATCAGTGCAGTCATTTATTTTTTGTTCTTTTTTTAATTTTACTTTTTGATAAAAAGAAGAGCCTTACAATAGTAAAGCTCTTTTTTAAAAAATCTCTTTACATTTCTAATTTACGAACATTTCCACATGAAGGTCTATAAAGAGATTCAATGGCAAAACAAATTGAATACAATATTTCAATGGCATAAAAATTAGTCAACATTTGTATTCTTGGACAAAAAAAAAATTAATTTGTGATGGAAAATAGTCGTGAGACTATGAATTAATTTTTTTTTAAATTAAATAAACCTTTTTTTTTAATCCGAAAAAAAATTAGACCTTCAAAGGGAAATTTTTCGATTTTTGAAGTCTAAGCGTGAATACTGTGTTTATATATTGTAGTAACTTACAAATTGTTATACAATAAAATTCCAATAAAAAATGGAAAGGCATTTTCAAGTCGATAACGGCGACAATAATTAATTATGGCGCTAATTATATCGCGCTTTCTTTTTCCTTTTTTTCTTTTTTCTTGTGTTTTTTTTCTTTATTTGGTACAAATAATATTCTACTAATCAAGTGATCTCGGTTTAAAAAGACAGCCAGATAAAAAATTTTAATTCTTTGGCAGTTACAATTTTATCGCCGCTTTTGTTAATACAATCGAGTCACACAAATACTTTTATTTGCTCTTATTAAATACAAAGAGAAAAAGAGAGAGAGGCTTATATTTTATTTTATTCTAAAATATTCATTTTTGAGATTCACATGATTTTTTTAAATTTAATATTTAGAAAATAAATTTTTTTTCCATATAAAAAAATATTTTACGTCCAAATTAAAAGTTAATCGACGTAAAATATTGAGATTTTTTTTTTGTAATGTTAAATATACAATTTTTAAATTATTAGAAAAATAAAAATAAACGGTATATTAAAATTTTGTAAAAGAAAATAGGGAAACAAGTTCGTTTTTTAATAATTCTTATAAAATATTTTTTATGTACCTTGTGACACAGAAGGCACTGTTTACTTTGTAAAAGCACAAAGTATTTTTAATTTCATTGAACACTATGGCAACAATCTCTTTTTTTAAAAATCTTTTTCAGTTCAATTTCTTTTTTTTGTAACATTTTTGTGTAGAAAGAAAAACAGTGAGTATTTTTAAACTTAATTACAAAAATAGATTTAAGGATGAACAGGCCTCGAATTGACTTTAAGGAGTAAAAAAAAGAAGCTTCAGCTGGTTAAAAATATAAAATATTTACCTGATTTTTCACTATTTGAATAATATTGAAATTTAACTATTTTTCCAAAAATTACTACAGTAATTTTATCTAAATTCAATTATTTTACTATTTAAATACAAAAATACAATTTTTATCAAAAAATCTTTAAAATAATTGATTTTTTTAAATTATAAGAAAAAATTTCTAAAACTATTTTTTTAAACAATTTTTGAAACATAACAAATTTTTTAATTTTATAGAATTTAAAAATTCTAGAAAATAATAGAATTCTTATTAAAGAATTCAAAATATAAATTTTTAAAACAGTTAATTTCTTTAAAACTTTTAATAATTACAAATAGGTAATCAGATTTTGTTGTTATTTTCTAAATATTTGATTTTCAGAAATATGGAATTGAAAATATTGAAAATAGTTCAATTTAAAGGCAAAATTGTATGGAAAGAATTTTTAGAATTACTTTTTCAAAAAATATTTCAATATTTTTTAAGCCAATTTTCACTATTATAGAATTTTCAAATTTTTTATTTCAATCCTTTCGCATTAAAAGTTAAAAAAATTTAATATTCAAATCTCTTTAAACTATTTTTCATTTAAATTTTTAACGATTTATTTAGTTACATAATTTGCTATTAAAATTCTTGGACATTTGCTTTACAAAAATTTTAATTTAAATTATTTTCAAAATTTACAAAATAATTGCAATTGTCTAAAAAGTCGAAAATGTATATATCTTGAAAACTTGATTATTTTACATGAATTATTTATTCAACAACTTTAAGAGTTTCTACTATAATTATTTTATATTTTCAAACTTTTTATTTGAACCATTTTTCATTAAAATTTTAAAAAAATCAATTATTTCCATAATTTACTATTAAAATTCTTTTGAAATTCGATTTTGGAAAATTTCAGTTTCATTTATTTTCAATAAAATTTTACCCCAAAAATTGCAATTATATAAAAATGTTAAATTTATATAATTTGAAAATTTAATTATTTAAAAAGAATTATTCAACAATAATTTTCGAAAGTTTCAACTATAGTTATTAAAAATTTTCTATAATTTCAACCCTTTGTCATTAAAATTTCGAAAAAATTCAATTATTTTCATAATTTTCTATTAAAATTCTTTCGAAATTCGATTTTGTAATAATTTCAATTTTCACTATTTTCACAATAAAATTTTACCCACAAAAATTTGCAGTAATATAAAAACTTTAATTATACATTTTGAAAATTTAATTATTTTAAAAGAATTATACAACAATAATTTTTAAAAGTTTTAACTCTAATTAATTTAGATTTTCAAATTTTTTATTTAAACAAACGTTCATTAAAGTTTTTAAGACTTCAATTGCTGAGATAATTTGCTATTCAAATTATTCGAAGTTTGCTATTTCAAATTATTCTAAATTTGCTGTTTCGACAATTTTAAGTTCAATTATATTCAAAATAAAAATTTACAAAAGAATTGTAATTATTTAAAAAAAATTGATGTCAACATGTTTCTTTAAAATTCCTTTGAAAATTCAATATCTTTTAAAGTTTGCTATTAAAATTCTTCAAAATTTGGTTTTCTATAAATTTGAATTTAAATTTTTAGCATTTATACCAAAAAGTAAGGTATTTTATTGGCAATATTTTAGAAAAACTAAAAAGTCCCTTTTTTCGGAAAAAAAATCTATAAAAATTCCTTTTTTTTTGCAAATAGTCGAAAAAATCATCCGAGGCCTTGGATAAGTTAAATCAGATTTTTTTCTTCTGAAGTTCGTAAATCTCCGAATTTCAAAAAGAGAATTCTCGCTTTCGACAAGTGTGAATCGAACTCGAGAAAGTTTTGTTTCTTAATAAAATAAAAAATAACTTTTCTTCCTTAGGAAAGTAAGGAAAGAAGATTCTTTTTAAACAAATTTTAACCTCTTTTTTTGTCTTGTTTTTTTTTTTACTTACTGTTGCTTACAACCATCTTTAACTCGTCGCTTGTGTTTCTCCTCATGAGTTTGAGGCGACGATTGAATTTGATTACGCCTTTGACCTTGAATTGGCATGTAACATGGAACGTCGTCGATCATAATTTCCTGTGTCGGTGTGGGCAGTGTATAAACAGGAGTGACAGTATTACTCGAAGTTGTTGAAGAATTTCTCTGTTGCCCTCCATTGTACGTGGGATCAATCATAGCAGCGACGTTCGCCACTTGAGGAATTTCCTCCTCTGGATCGTCGAGAACTTGTATTTCCTCGGGATCTGTGTCAGGATACTGTTGATAATTACTCTTAGCACGAGGTTTTATTTTTTCTGGATTCACCTTTTGAATTGACAAGTCCAGCTTGTCGGGTCTTTGTACTTTTTCGAGACTATTATTATGTTCCTCGATATGGGTTGATGGCTGTTGTTGTTGTTCCTGGAGTAATTGTTGTTGTCGTTCGAGTTTCTTTTGTTTAGCACGCTCACGAGCACGTCTGGCTTTTGCTCGCTCTTTATCCTGTAGCATTCGCGCAAGTTCCGCGTCCTGAGCTTCAATTGCCATTTTTTGATCGAGGAGATATTGACTATTTACTGGTCCATCCTGGGAATCAATTGCTCGCTCCTCTTCCTCTTGTTGCAATTTTCTCGCTAATTCCTGTTTGAAAAAAAAAATTAAATGGTAAATTATGTAATTTAAAAAATGAAAATTGGTAAATGCAATAATTCACTATTAAAATTGGTAAATTTAACAATTTACTATTAAAATTGGAAAATTCAACAATTTATAATTAAATTGCATTTCATTTATTATTGTTAGAAATTAATTAAATGTTGATGAATTAATTTTGAGTCTTACTTGATCTTTTTCTTCCTGAATTCGACGTTGAATTTCACGTTCAGCTTCAATTTGTGCGACCTCATCGTCCATTCGAAGTTGTAGCCTCATTCGTTCGCGAAGTTCGCGATCCTTTTGTTGTTCCTCTCGTTCAAGTGTGAGGGCAATTTGTCTCGCAACCACAGCATCTTTTTCCTCTCTATAATTTGAATTTAAAAAAAAAATAAATAATTTTTTCATTTATTAACTACAGAGTTAACACAAAAATTTAATTTTGCTTTTCCCTGAATTTTTCCTGATTTCCACAGACAAACTTTTGATCTTTCTCCCTGATCCTAAACAATATTTTGAGCCACTCAATTATAATTATTAAAAAGTAAAATTCTTTGCAAAAATTCAATTATAGTTTAAAACAATTTTACGAGAAAATTAAATTTTTTTCCCTGATTTGTTAAAAAAATTTTCAATAGAATTCAAATACTTTCTAAAATTTTAATAAATTATTCAAAACAATTCAATTATATTTATTAATAGTAAAATTCTTTGCAAAAATTCAATTATTATTACTAAAAAAAAATTCCACGAAAGAATTAAATTTTTTTCTAATTCGATATAAAATTGTACAAAATTATTACTTTCTGAAATTTTAATAAAATTCAATAATTAAATGTTGTGTTTCAATATTATTAACAAAATATGATCATTTTTTAAATTTGACAGAATATGTTTATAAAATTCAATTTAGAAAATTTTTAATTAAAATTACTAAAGAAACTTCAGGATTTTTAAAAATATCAAAAATTGTTTACGAGTATTCAATTATTTTCCTAAATAATAAAATTGTTGGAAGAAATTCAATTATTATCAATTTTTTTAAAAATAAAATTCTTTACAGCAATTCCATGATTTTTAAATTACTTAAATATTAAAATTGAAAATATTTAAAAAGAAAAACATTTTCCAAATAAAATTAATTGTTAGTTAAATGTATGAAAAAAATATAATTTCCAAAGATTTTAATTAGAAACCTATTTATCAAGAAATTTTTAAATAATTGAATTTTTTCGACGAATTTTAAAGGAATTTTTAAGAATAATCACATTTTTTCGAGTACTTGGTTTAAGAATGTATTAAAAATAAATAATACATTGAAATGATAAAGAAAAATAATTAATTCTGGCGTAAATTTTTATTATCTTTAAAAAGTATAAAAATAATTCAATTTTTATAGAGAATTTTATTTGTATTTTTACAAAATAATTGAATTAATGGGAAGAATTTTCTAATTTATATAAAATTAATTAAATCCTTGTGAAGAACTTTATTAAAATTTTAAAAATAATTTAATAAGTGAATTATTAGAAATTTTTGTGAATTCGATTAATGTTGTATTAAAAATAAATAATAAATTGAAATAGTAAAGAAAAATAAATAAATAATTCTTGCGAAGAGTTATATTCAATTTTTTGAAAATAATTGAATTGCTACCAAGGAATTGAATTAAAATTGTATAGAAAATAAATGAATTCCTGCGAATGATTTAATATATTTAAAAAATGATTGAATTCTTTAGATAAATTATATTATAATTGTGTTGTATATAATTAAATTTCTATGAAGAATTTGATTATTTATGAAAATAATTAAAAAATTGGCTAGAAATTTACGAACAATTTCTAAACAATTGAATTTCTGTGAAATTTTTATTCTCTAGACAAATATTTAAATGTTTGCATAAAATTTTATACACGTATTTTAAAAAAATATTTGTAAAAGGAATTTATCGATCACTCCGAGTAAATATTTGAATTTCTTTGCAAAATTTGATAAAAATATTATTTATTGAAAATAAATTGAATGGAGGGAAATTTTAGAGAATAATTGAATTTCAGCAAAGAATTTTATAAAAATTTTGGAAAATAATTTTATTATTTATCAGATAATTGAAATTTTTACGAAAATTAAAAAAAAATTAGTCACATAATTGAATTTCTGCGAAGAATTTTATTAATTTTTAGAATTGCATTTCTGCAATCATTTGAAATATTTAAATAAAATGATTCATTAATTAATTGATATCTGATCTGTGGCAACTCTGTATTGAAATTATCCTTTTAAGAAATAAATTTTCAACTAACTGTTGCTGAACCTTCGAGTGATAACGTATCGCCTCCAATTCCTGCTCGACTCGAGCTTTCGGCAAATCTTCTCTAACCTGGGCATTTCGACTTTTGTTTCCAGTGTAATGTTCCTTAACTAGAATTCAAATACAAAAAAGAAATGAAATTTAGTTGCAAATTAAATTAAAATGAAATCTAAAATTTACTCAAATTGAAAATATTCCCAGTTTTTCTTAAATAGAAAAAAATTAACAATATTTTCTTTGTTATAAAGATGATAATATAAGGAATTTAAAAATAAAAATTAGTTTGAAAGTTTAATTATGAGAGAGTGAGAGAGAGAGAGAGAGTAACGATCATTAAATCCATTTAACTCGGTTATTCTCTCCCTGAGTCACAATATACGATATGGAATATAAAGAGAACCGAGAGACCACTATAATTTATTCCACATACTTGTTTGTGTTTTTTTCTCACGGTTACAGCTGACGTTAGTCGATTGGAATTTGTTCTCTATACATTGTTCGTAAAAAAGAAATATTTGCCAAAAATTATAATTATAAAATTTATTTATATAATAAAAATAAAACGTACTTTCTTCGTCTTGGAGACGATAGGCAAGAGCTCCGTCTTCATGCACCAACCATTCGCGACAAACTGCAATATTTGTTGTTTTGTTTTTAAAAATTATGTTATATATAGAGAGAAAAAATTTGAAAGGACTTGAGTGACAGATACAAGTACCACTACGAGTACTCTACATATTAAAAATGCGAAAAAAAAGTCTTGACATACCTTCATTTACTCTGCCAGCTTTTGGCAATGTATCTGAACTTAGCACTGACTTTGCCATATTTTATTCGGCGATTGTTAATTATGTAATTATTAAAATTAACTTGGAGGAATAGGACTACTTTTACTTTTAAGGAGTCATTTACAAGTTTTATCCTTATGGAATGTTATGATTTCCTCGGATCCTTGCCTCTCTTGTTGTTTCTCTCAGACGCCATCTTAAATACCATTTGTAACGTTTTTAACCTCTGTCGATAAAGTTGATGTACGAGTTTTCTACTTTATCAACCAAGTCTAATAAGAAAATTTCAAATTAACCGTTGCTTCTTTCTTTTGCTCGTTAATGTAATGAATAAAAATTTCTTTTATTTTCCATTTTCACAAGAGGAAATGCAGAAAATACGAAGTTGTTCTTCGCTTTTAAGGTGCAAGAAGTTTTTCCCATATAAAAACAATCGAAACAAGTAAGAATTTTAATCTTTTTGTCCTTTTTTGTTAATTTCTAACCTCAAAAAAACGCAGTTAACTGCATTTGCTTTGTTTGTTTATAAAAACAAATTCAATGATATATACAAAATACTGAAACAATAATTAAATAAAGCAAGCATATTTTTCTTACTATATATTATTTTGATTTTAAGTTTTTAACCACAGAAAAATCATTTATAAAAAGGAATTCAATATTATTTGTTACACAAAAAGAATAATCAGAATAGAAAGAATTTTGATCTTTTCGTACTTTTTAGAATATTCTAAACTCGAAAAATTCGTTTTCAATTATTAATTAATTAATTAATTATTATTAATTAACTATATTAATCTCTGTGGTTTTTCATTCATTCTGTTCGCAGTGTGAAGTTTTTCTTTTTTTTTCAAAACACTTTGCCTGATCATAATGTACCCTCGCGTATCTCACATTCTTTTATTTTAATTTTTATTTCCTAAAAAATGTTTATTACTTTAAAAGAATTATGTATAATTAATAATTTTTTTCTTTGTTGTGCCAATTTTTAAAATGAGGTGAAAATTTATAAAATAGAAAATCTGCAAATTTTTTGTTCTCTATTTTTAATGAAAAATTTGAATATTTTCAAAATAATTGTCATTAAGAAAGAGAAATTATGCAATTTACTTTTCTTCTTACAAAAAAAAATTATAATCTTGTAATAATAATTGATAAAATCAACATCACGCAGACTTCTTACATTTTTTATACAAAAAAAATTAAAGTTTTGTAACAAAATTTTGGTTGATAATCAAAATTATATATTTTCTTTATTTATTATAAAAAAATTTTTTTAAAAATTATTTTACAGAATATTAAATTGTTTTGAGAAAAAGGTAAAAAAAATTTTCTTTTCTTTATTTTTCAATCAGGACTTTCAATGATATTCTGATTTTTTGGAAATAAATAATATAATTTATTATAATTTCTATTTAATAATCATAATGTTTGTTATGCTATGTTTGTACTGCGTACTGACACTACAATAATAACTTTACAATATAATTCTCGCGGAGAATTTCGTTTAAATTTTAAAAAATTCTAATTAAATTCTTTTTGCAGAATGTCTTTGAATTTTTTGTCAAACAATGGAGTTTCTTTAATAATTTTAATTAAACAATTTAAAAATTATTGAAATTTTATGGAGAAGAATTTTACTAATTTTTATAAAAATAATTTAATTATTTCGAATTATTTAGAAAGATTTGTTAAAATTTAGGAAATATTGGAATTTTTTCGTGAAATTTCATTAAAATTTTAAACTTAAAAATTAAATGTTGTTTTTATAAAATTTTGTTAATAGTGAACAATTTTTATTGTTCAGCTTAATAAATAAATTAATGATAGAAAAAATTAATTAAAGATAATAAATGACAAAATTAAAAAATACAGTTTCCATCAATTATTTAAGAAATTTTAGTATTAAATAATATTTTTTCAACTGTAATCTATACTAGTTGCACCTGTTATTTTTCTTTTGCTTTGCAGAATATCTATTCGCTGATAAATAATATTTTTTCTTTCAATTTGAATTTATAATATTGAAATACTTTGAATTTAAAACTTTTCGTTTTTGTATTAGTTGACAGTTCATTTATTTACAGAAAAATAATAATTTTTCTACTTGTTACACCTATACTTTTACAATTGGTCAACAGTACATTAATTTTCACAAAAAAATAATAATTTTCTTTTTCGATCTATACATTCGTTACACCTGTACTTTTTCTATTGGTTAAGAATACATCTATTTTTGATAAATAATATTTTTTTCTGTCAATATGGACTCTTTGCACTTATAGTTTTGTTATTCGTCAACTAAAAATAAAATTTAGAGATATATACAAATGTATAAATATGGAACGTTGCGTGCCATTGAGCATAAATCTAAAAAGAAGCATTGAAGATTGGCTGATTTTTCCTGCACATCAATTATACGAATAAGTTTGACACCAAGGCGGTAAGAATAAATAAATTAAATTAATAATAATAATAATATTGAATTTAATATATTATCAAATGTAATTGAAAAATTAAATTTTTAGAATTCATAAGAAATTTCAGAATTCTTGTGGCAAAATTACTCGGCTATATTCAATTATCCATTATTATTATTATTCTCTTATTAATTAATTAACAAAATTATTATTAGGAATTCAATTATTTTTATAAATGGTAAAACTCATCGCAAAGTTTCCATTATTTTTAATACAATTTTAATTAAATTCCTCAACAGAATTCAATTGTTTTAAAATTTATTGATAAAATTCTGTTTAAGAATTCAATTTTTTTGAAAAAGGTTTCAAATTAAATTCCTTGAAAATCCTGAATTTTTCATTCGTTTGAAACTTTAAAACTTCAAGAGCAGTGGAAATAGCTATATTTTATTATTCAAAGCTATGTGTACTGATAAAAAGACTAATATTTTTATTATTACACAAATTTATGAATTTTTTAATGCTCCGTTATTAAAATTTTTATGAAACTGAAGATACTAATGTTGATTCATCGAAAAAATTTTCTCCAAATAGTTTTGGACACAAATTTTTTGTGTTTTTTTTCTCAACTCAAGTAAACCCTTCAAACTCTAAATTTCAAAAAAGGTGGGAATTATTTTAAGAATCCGTTTGAAAAAAAATTAAGAACTTCTGTTGCCTCAACTTTTTTTTTATTTTAGGGTTTGAAGGAGTTACTTGGGTTAAAAATAAAAAAGAAAATTTTTTATATTTAAAGTTTTTTAATTTGCTAAGTTAATATTTAATCTGCGCATTGCTTAATTTGTAAATCGTACTTTTCTTATTCTCGAGTTGTTATTAATTAGGATTACAAACTTTGTTTACTTTTCAGTTCATTAAATATTGACTGGAAAACGTTGCAATACATTGTTTATCAATCATGATAAGACTTGCAATAATCTGCTTTTTAATGCCCATTATTGCTAGCCAAAGATGTACCTTTGGTATTGAAGAGTTTGAAAAATTAAAAAAACTTAATGCCAGTGCAGATAATCTCATGGAAGAAGCAACTCGAGGTCAGAATGAAAATGCGGCAATTATCCTAGGTAATGAAGGAAGTGGCAAAAGTGCACTAATTAATTACTTAATAGGAAATGAGTTAGAAGCTTTCACATCTGGTGAGAAGCAGAGCATAAGAATAAGACTAGTTAATATAACAATACTATTGGACCAGACATTAATGGTGGATCACAGATAAAGAATACAATTCCCACAAGATGGAACTCAATAAGGCCAGAATTTCGGGATTTGGACATCTGGGATACTACTGGATTTTCAGACAAAAAAGATGTAATGCAAGATTTGAATAATTCCTTTCACATGTATCATTTAACGAGAAAAGTCGAAAATCTGAAATTCATTTTAGTTATCGCTTTTAAAGACATTGTGACTGACGATCATGGACAGATTTTTAAGTTCTTACGAACAATAGATGTATATTTCAATAACACGTTCATAGATGACTTTAAAAGTATATCAGTTATTATCTCAAAAGCACCTCGCGTGGATGTGGATGGTAAAGAAGTCAATAATGAATACATAAGCAAAAAATTATCTGAGTATTTATCAAATACTAATGTGACGATATCCGAGGATTCGAGAAAATTTTTACAGGATGTAATAGATAATAAGCAACGTATAGCCTTTTTCAGAATAGTGCAAACACCAGGGAAAGTCACGTCTGATATCGATGATAATATTATTCCAGCAATTAAAAACAGCGAGAGCATAAGCAAGAAATCTCATCAGGATATAGGTTTTCTACTGTCAATACCGTCAAAAGATTGCCTACTAAATGCCTATCTTTCATAATGCCAATTTTGTATAATTAGTTGCTGGTTGCAACTTAGATTTAAATTATAGGGCTTGACCCGTATGTAAATAAATAAATAAATAAATAAATAAATAAATAAATAAATGATTTACTGCCCTTGGGTACAGTTTTTAAATTAAACACATATGTGGAGGAATGGATCCAAGAGAAGTCAAACGATTTGGAACTAATCAATGATAGTAATATATTACATGACAAAATGGAAAAATTAAAAAAGGACCTCAGTCTTATTAATTCTTCACAAACCACTTCTGCTTTACTGGATCAAATTCATAATCTGAATATAATTCCTGGTATTTTTAAAGACTTAGACGGGGAAATAAATTTTGTCAATAAAATAGACCAAGTTAATTTTATTGAGTATTATTTTACTACGTCAAGAAAAATTAAAAGAATTAAATTCCTAATAAAAAATATAACTAGATATTTACATAATCGGTTATCAAAATTGATTTAATTATATTCAAAAAAAGTTGGAAAATAAGGGAGCCAAAGAAAATAATTAAAAAACAGAAGAATTGAAAAGCCTCTTGTCAAGATCTCGAATCTTTTTGTAAATAATTCTTCAAAATACCCCGTTTTTATGGATTAACTTCAATTTTCATTAAAATAAGCCTCATAAAATTTATTAATACTATTATCGCTGAAGTCGAAAAATGAAAAAAAAATTTTCTTTGTTTGATTATTTTAAAGTAGACTTTGTAAGAAACAAAATTAAACTATTTAGAACATTTCCTCATATCATGAGTTTTTCTTTAGTTTTTTAAAAAATGTACTTAGTTAGCTTTCCAGATAACAAACAATACAAAATTCTATTAATAATATAATCAAAACATGAGTTTTGATCAACTACCACAATTTGAAAACATTTATATTAAAAAAAATGAATAAATTATGTAATTTAAAAAAATGCATTTTAATTTTTCAGTTTTCCTTTCTAATTTATAATCCACCACCTTAAAAATTACTAAAAAAAAAAACATTTAACTTTTCTTTTTATTAAATTGTCTACCATAGTGATTGGTTATTTGAATTTTAGAATTCATAAAAAATATGTGTTCTAGAAAAAAATATGCGCCATTCAATTTCGTACAAGAATGTATGTTTAAAAAATTAAAATTTGGAATTAAAAATTTTTTTACTAACTGAATTGCTGCGGTGAATATTATTTATAAAGAAAAATTAGTTTCATGTGAAAAATTTTATTCAATGAATAAAAAAAATTTAAACTCCTGCGAAGAATGTTATTTATAAAAAAAATGTATTTTGTTGCGAAAGATGTTAGTCAATTGCTTAAAAGCAGCTAAATTTTTCTAAAAAATATTTATTAAAATTTATGAATTAATAATTGAATTCTTTCGACAAATTATATGAAAATATTGTTGAAAATACGTAATTACATTCTTTCTAAGAATATAATTTTTTTAAAAAATCATTGAAGTTCTGCAAAGAGTTTTATAATTTATATAAAAATAATTGAATTTTATTAAAATCTTTAAAAAATAATTAATAACTTAAGTGAATTGTTAAAAAATTTTGTAAATAACGCAAACAATGACGTAATATAAAGACGATTTATTTAACAATAAAAAAAAGAGAAACAATTTCATAAATTAATCTGATTGTGGTTCTTCTTGTTCTGGATTCAGCAATTTTTTCGTGATATTAGAGAATTTTTTCAATTTCGCCACAAAAAAACCATCCATATTGTGTGTGTGAGGATAAAATCTTCTTGTTAATTTCATAGACGGATGAAATCTGTGTTGTCTGTAAGTCGTAAAACCTTCAGTTCCAAATTCCAATCCAGTTGGTAGTAATTTTACGTCACGTTTTTGTAATGCATAATCAATTATCCTCTCATTTTCATCGGGTAAAATTGAACATGTCGAGTAGACAATTACGCCACCAGTGCTTGATTTATGATTCACTGAATCAATAGCCGCGAGTAATAATTCCCTTTGCAATGTACAACAACGTTGAATATCCAATTCGTCCTTATTGATTTTAACACTTTGATCCTTGGCAACTACTCCCGTTCCTGTACATGGAGCGTCGAGTAAAACACGATCAAAGTCCTTCAGAATCTGTCGAGACGAAAAATTTATTTTCCATTAGTTAGGGAATTTATTAAAACTGTGCGAAAAATTGGGAGTAAAAAAAGAAGGAAAAATTGTCAAAAAGAAATTTTACTCACACTGGGAATTTTACGACCGTCATTTTTACAAATTACAATGTTCGTAATTCCAAGACGATGGGAATTGCCAATGACGGCTTTTAATCTATCGGCACTGAGATCGTTGGAGAAGATGATACCGGTATTTTTCATTATTGACGCAATGTGCGATGTTTTGCCCCCAGGTGCAGAGCTCATGTCGAGAATTCTTTCATTTTCCTTTGGATCTAGTGCCATTACCGGCAATAAACTCGAAGCTCCTTGAATCATGTAATGACCAGCTAAATATTCAGGAGTTGCGCCCAATGGCACTGGTGATGAATAGACAACGAGTCCAATTTTCGACCATTTACCAATTGGATCAACGTTCATTCCACGATTTATCAAAGCCTGAAATATTTTCCAAATACAGATTATTAATACAAATTTTCAAATATAAACTTCATTTTTTAAACTAAACGGTAAAAATTAGAAATTAGGAGAAACAATTTTTTAAATAGTCTTAATTTTTAGCCAAATTATCGAAGATTTGAAGGATATTTAATTGTCTGAATTACTCACTTGCGCCAAATCTCGTCGTCGGGTTTTTAACGTATTTGTCCTAATTGTCACAGGTCGTGGTACATCGCTGGCTTCTAAATATTCCATTAATTCGTGGAGGGGAAAAATTTGCATCAACTTCTCCATTAGGAATGTATTGTACGAGAAATTTGTGCATAAATCAGCGCACAACAGATCTGTATAATCGGATCGTGATTTGCCCTCTTCGCGCAAATTTTTAAAGTCTGTGAGAACCATTAGAACGTCTTTTATTCGATTTTGAACGTCTGTCAAGTCTGTGGGATTCGCCAATTCCTCCTCGGTTGGAAATTGAAAAACTTGTTGTCTTGACTTCATGTCTTGCAATTCATCGGCGGCCATTTGACTAGAATTTGTTTCAAAACATTAAATTGAATTTGAATTTAGATCGAAAAGTTAAATTGACTTTAAATTAATTTAACTGGGAATTTATATCGAAAAATTATATTGAATTTTGAAATTAATTCAACAAATTAATTCAATTTTGAAATAAATTCGAAAAATTAAATTGAATTTTGAAATTAATTCGACAAATTAATTCAATTTTGAATTAAATTCGAAAAATTAAATTGACTGTGAATTGATTTTGAAAAATTAGTTTGACTGTGAACTAATTTCGAGAAATTAAATTAACTTTGAATTAATTTCGAGAAATGTATTCGGTTTTGAATTACTTTGACTGTGAATTGATTTGGAAAAATTAAATTGAATTTGAATTAATTTCGATAATTTAATTTGACTTTGAATTAATTTGACTGTGAATTAATTTCGAGAAATTTATTCGATTTTAAATTAATTTGACTGTGAACTGATTTCGAAAAATTAATTGGAATTCGAATCAATTTCAATAAATTAATCTCAATATAAAATTGAATTCGAATTAATTCCGAAAAATAAAATTCAATTCGAAATAATTCCAAAAAATAAAATTCAATTCGAATTAATTTCGAAAAAATAATTTGTCTTTAATTTCAACTAATTACCGAGTCTTTGCTTGTAGTTTTTCAAGTTTTTTGCTCGCTTTCTCAATGGGAAGCATATCCTCATCATTGTCTTCTTCATCATCGTCGTCGTCTTTTTCTTCTGAATCGTCATCAGAATCTTCATCACTGTCACCAACGGGATCTTGAAGATAGTTGTCGGTCTCTTCGTCTTCTTCTTCTTCTTCGCCTTCTTCATTTTCGACTTCTTCGTCACTTTGTTCTTCTTCAATTTCTTCGTCACTTTGCTCCTCTTCTATTTCTTCACCATTTTCCTCAATTTCGCTGCCAATGTTTGATTCATCTTCTTCTTCTTCTTCATCTTCATCATCCTCTACAGGAGATTCTACCGTCTCTAATTTTCTTCGTTTATTCACTTTTCCATTACGAGAATCCTAAAATAAAAAGTGTTTTAAATATTTTCATAACTTGTGAATTAACTTAACTTTGAAATTCTGTAATTAATTAACTAAATTAATTGTAAAATTGTTTCATTGATTAATTTATTTATTAATTGTGGAATTGTGAAATTTTAATTAATTCATTCATTAAATTGTGAAAATACATAATTAATGTCTAAATAAAAATTTATTTAATATTGTTTAAAACTCACTGGCTTTTGTTCTTTTTTTCCATTTTGTGTTTTCGTCTTTAAAATCTTATTTTTCTCCACTTGTTTCTTTTTGTCCTTTGTCCTTAAATTTGTATTTTCTTCCGGTTCGTCAAAATCACTAGTTTCCTGAATAAAAAAAAGGCCAAAATGTAAGAGTTGTAATGTATGGAATTTTAATTCGTTTAATATTCCAAAAAATAGAACTTGTCAAAAAAAACTTACGTTCTTTCGTTTTTTCGAATCCTTCTTAGAAACTTTTTTATTCTTTTCGTTTTGTTTCTTTGCTTTCAAATTCACGTTCTCTTCGGGTTCGTCCAAATCACTAGTTTCCTAAAGTACAAAAAAAAAATTTTTAATCATTAAAAGTTGAATTTCTATCTTGAAATTAAATTAAATTGTTTTAATTAATAAACCTACTGGTTTCAATCTCATTGAGAATGGTTTTACTTCCTGGTGGTCTGATGTTCCATTTTCCTAAACAAATGAAAGTTTATACTTTTTTTAATACGATTTTTAATTGTTACTATTTTAATTGTGACATTTTTAATTGTTTTACTTTACTATTTTAATTGTTGCTGACTTGTTACTATTTCAATTGTTACATTTTTACAATAGTGTAAAAAATGTTTAATTGTTGATATTCTATCAATAAACAGAAAAAATCACTCACTTTGACATTCTTTATTTTCTTCGCTTGCACCTTTTCTTGATGTGCCAATTTCTTTGAGAGTCGTTTCCTCGCTCTTTGCCTTTGACGACGACTTAATGTTCCTTCTTTTTTCTCTACAACAGAAATAACGTTATTATATTACAATTACATCAGTGATAATTATATACCTATCAATATTTATTTATCATTATTTCTCACCTAATAAACCTGTGGGAAAACTAGGTTCGCCCTGTTTTTTTGACTTTCTACCCGGACCACTTCGTCTCGTTTCTCCCTCGAATTTCGCCTTTCGTCCCATTCTACAAAAATGAAAGTAAATTCAATTGTTAATTAATAATACGCATTTAAAAATACTTTAAATCTGTAAAATAAGCGCAATAGTGAAATTCTGTTGTGACCGTGTGGATCATATTTTTTTGAGGTTAGGTCAGTTAGAGCGCACGCAAAGATTCGGTTAAGAATAATTTTATTCACTACTCGATAAATTACCTTCTTTATAATGCAATTCGACAGATTGTCGAAAGTAAAAACTTGCTAAATACTTATTATAAGTAAAATAAGTAAACAAATCGTGTATTTATAAAAATAACAAAGTATTCTTGGCTCCGTTGACAACACACGTGGATTAAACACAGGTTATGTTCGAAACCACATTTGTTTGTCGCTGTTTGTCAATTAAATACACAAAGAAAAAGTAGAAAACTGCTAAAAATCTTCTCGAATGATAAAAGTAGATTCGAAATTTTGCATGTAAAATAAAATACGAAAGTAGAAATAATATATAGTAATGAAATTGAAAAAAAAATTAAAATTAACGATAAAATAAAATGGTAAGAAATAAATTTTCTTATCTAAAAGGAAAATTTGGAGAATAATTTGAAGATTTAAATTTTCCAACCGGAAATCACTGGCGCCACTTTCCAGTGATGCGGTGCTCTTTGGAAGTAAAGCTGAAAATAGTGTTTTTGCGGGACGGGGGGGTTATAAACACGAATGGTCGAAATGTTTCATCGAAAATGTGGTGATCGTGTTAGTTTAATTAATAATAATTGTACGGCAGTGAGAAATTTTTCTGAATACAATTATGGCCTTGTACTTAGCGCTGAGCCACTTAAAGATGATGAACTTTTTGAAGTTCGTATCGATAAGAAGGTAAGGTGAAAAATTTTTTCTACAATCAACTCTCATCTCACTGTCTGTATATTTTCTTTATCAAAACATCTGTCTAATTATCAACGATTCAACCCTATATTCCCTTTGGGTATTTTATTTATCGTTGGAATTTGTAAATTATTTTTACAATTTATACATTTTATAAATTTTATGCATTTTATACATTTTATACATTTTATAATCTAAGGCTAAAATTTATTTTATTAGTCTTTTCTTTTCTATAGTGTTTTACCTCTCTCAACCAACTTGATTGAATTAACAATTTTGATCTATTTGCTGATGAAAAAGAGAGTATTGCCAATTAATAGAATTGTAATTGAGTTTACTTAATTAATTAGTTTAATTGAGGTCATTTCGAAACAAGTCTTCTGTTTTAGGGGAAAATATGATAAAGGATAAAATTAATTTACATTAAAGAGTTCATGAAACTCGATGAATTTAAATTAGATTGTTTCAAAAAAAAAGAATTTTTGACAGACGGATTTTGTTCTTCTTTTTGTATTATTTTTTCGGGAGAAAATGATTTGAGGGGGAAATTTAGGAGAAGAATATTGATTTTTGTAATTGTTTAGATGATGTCATGGAGTGGAAGTATCGAGATTGGAATTACAGCCTGTGATCCAGATTCCGTCGAGTTGCCTGCATGTGCAACGAATCTTCGTCATGGATCATGGATAATGACCAGCTCCAGTATTATGCACGATGGGGAACCAATTGTTGAATTTTATGGAGTTGATCTCGATACTTTGGAGGAAGGAAACACTCTTGGAGTTATGCGAACATCCAAAGTGAGCCACTCTTATTTATCATTGACAAATTTTCATTTATTGTCTCTTTTTCCTAACAAAAAAAAACTAAAATTTCGATTTCGAATAATTCTGATTCTACAAAATAAAAATTTTAATTTATTTGTCAATTTAGTTTTTGATTTACTTTTCAATTAATTTAGTTTCTGATTTACTTTTCAATTAATTTAGTTTTTAATTTAGTTTTCAATAAATTTGGTTCTCATTTAATTTAGTTGTAAAGTTAATAACTTTTCTTAGAATTTAATTTGGATTTGAATTAATTTTTCAGAGTGAATTAATTTTCTACGTGAACGGGACGTCGCAAGGTGTGGCGGCAGTTAATATTCCCGTGAAAGTATTTGCGGTAATTGACATGTATGGCAATTGTGTTCAAGTTACAATAACTCAACCGAGTTTGTGCGTTAGTTTTGATGAGCCAAAAGACGAGGCTGAAATAAATAATGATTTAGCAATGGAGGAGGCTTCAAATTCATTGACGACTAATTTGGTGGCTAATTTAAATGTCAATATGAATGTTAATGTTAATGTGAATTTACCGAAAAATCCAAGTGCCGCGTCCGTGAGGGAGGATCGATTAAAGTTTCACGAGAGAGTTGGAACACTGGTGAAATTGTCAAATAATGCGAGAACAGCAGAAAGAAGAAGACCACTCGATGAATTTAATAATGGAGTTGTCATGACACACAGGCATTTGAGGGATAATGAATTATTTGAGGTGAGCATTTTATTTCTAATATTAGAACAATAAAATAAAATTTTTTTCACTTAAAAAGTAAGTCTTTAACGACTGAAAAAAGCTATCGATCTGAAATAGAGAAAATAAACATTAAAAAACACAATATTTTTCATACTTGAGTAAAATTGAGGAAAATGGCAAATAAAACGAATATAAAGACAAGTTTTTTTTATTTATAACACTTGTTGTAGATACGAATTGATAGATTAGTGGACAAATGGTCGGGAAGTATTGAAGTGGGAGTGACAACTCACAGTCCAACAGCTTTGGAGTTTCCTGCAACAATGACGAATATGCGATCTGGAACAACAATGATGTCTGGTTGTGGGATTTTAACGAACGGAAAAGGAACACAGAGAGAGTATGGAGAATTTAATCTCGATGAACTTAGGGTAAATAAAAATGTTCTACTTTTCTTTTTTTCTTCAAAATAGAGAAAATACAACAAAAAAAAAAAATTCTCATAGGGAAGCAAAGTATGAAATCATAGATGAAATAGCATTTTTTTCGTAATTTTTTCACAGGAAGGAGATCGTGTGGGAATGATAAGAAAGAGCAATGGAAATCTACACTATTTTATAAATGGTCTTGATCAAGGAATTGCTGCTAAAGTTCCTATGGGAGTATGGGGTGTTATTGATCTTTATGGAATGACTGTGAAAGTAACAATTGTCGATCGTGACGAGAGAGAGGAGCAGAATCTTATAACGAGACGAAATACTCTTCATTTGCAGTCTCTGAATGGTTTGTTTTTTACTCTCCTTTTCTTTTCATTCTTATTCTTAAAATTTTTTTTTAGAAGGAAAGTAGCAAATACTTTTCTGCCAAAGAAAAGGAAAATCTGTTTTTAGTTCAATTTAGAAAAGAAAGAAATAATAATTCACTCATATAGTAGATAAATAAAATAAAAGAATACTAAAAAATTAATTTTATTAGAGAAAATTAGATACAAAATTAAAATGAATTTTATTATATTAAATAGGAAATGATACGCACGCCAGCGCTTGGAACGTGATATTCCATTTATAATTATCTTGAAAATTAAATCTTATATTTTCAAGAACAAACATCAATTTTTGAATGATTACAAATTTAAAATTTGAAGAATCCACTTATTAATAAGTATTAAATATTCTTGCTTATTATTATTCAAAAATTTAAATAACATTTTTCGCAAGAATTTCATTATTCTCATAAATAATATTTTTTAGAGTAATAATTCAATTATTTTCAAGAATTTTAATATGAATTCAATTATTTTTGACAATTTTGACAACATTCTTTTTAAAAAATCATTATTTTCAAAACTTTTAAGACAATTTTTCAAAAAATTCAATTATTTTAAAAAATTTAGATAAAACTCTTCACAAAAATTGAATTATTTTCATAAATAATAAAATTCTCCCAAGAAATGCAATTTTTTTAGAAAATAATAATATTGTTCGGAAAAATTAAATTACATTTCTAAATATTCACAATATTCGTTTTTAAAAATTCAATTAATTACAAAAATCTGATTGAAATTCTTAGCAAAAAATTTAATTATTTTCAAAAATAAAAAAGTTACTTTGCTGATATTCAATTATTTTCAAAAATTCAAATAAAATTTTTCGAAAGATTAAAATATTTTTAAAACTAATTAAATTCTTCAAAGGAATTGAATTATATTCAATAAAATTTTAATATAAATTCTCGATAGAATATGATTATTTTTAAAAATATTATTTAAATTAATTTATTTTCAACAATTCTGATAAAGTTCTTTGAAACAATTGAATTATTTCTATAAATTGTAAAACTTTTGGCAAAAATTTAATTACTTTTTGCAAATAGTAAAATTCTTCTAATAAATTCAATTACTTTCAATACAATTTTAATAAACTTTCTAAAAAAAAAATCTTGAAAAATTCTAGAAAGAAATTTATGTTGAAGATAATTTTAATAAAATTTCTCTAAACAGGTTCATTTATTTAAAAAAATTTTAATAAAACTTTTCTAATCAGTTTATTGTATTGTTCTCAAAAGTTTGTAATACAATTTTTTGTAAATTTCTATTATTTTCAAAATTTTCAATTAAAATTATTTTTAAAAAATTACACTCTTTTGCGAAATTAAATTAAATTCTTTAAGAAGAATGTAATTATTTACAAAAACTCTATTCAAGTTGTTTAAAAAAATTTGAATTTTCTAGGAATAATTTTAGAGCAATTAATTGAAAAATTATTAATAACAATTAATAATAAACACGATTATTTTAAAAAGTTAAAAGAAGATCATCAAACAAATTCTTCAAAACAATTCAATTATTTTAAAAATTATCTAAAAATTTGTCAAAGAATTAAATAATTTTCAATACAATTTTAATTACAATTTTTCGAATTTTTAAATAATTGCATTTTCCCGGAGAATTGGTACAAAATTTTTCAAAATAATTTAAATTTTTGAAGAAATCAATTAAGATTGTATTGAAAATAAGTTAAATTATGATAAGAATTTTGTTACATAAAAATAATTATTATTTATAAATTGCCTTTTTGCAAAGAAGTTTATTATAATTATTGAATGTAATTTTTTGATAACATTTAATTACTTCGAAAATTTTCAGTAAAAATTATTTTAAAAAAAGCTTCACTATTTTCCAGAAAGTTAAAATAAATCCTTCAAAACAATTCAATTATTTAGAAGAATTTTTAGAAAAATCTTGCCAAGATTTAAATTTTTTTCAATACAATTTTAATTACATTTTCTTGAACGAATTCAAAAAATGGAAAAAATGACGACAAAATTCTTTAAATGAATTAATTTATTTTGACAAATTTTGATTTGTAAAATCAAGATTTTTTGCAAGAATTTGATGATTTTCAGTACATTAACTTTAAAATTGAAAACATTTAAAAAGGAAAAATATTTCAATATTTGAGAAACAAAGATGCAAACAACTAACTTGAAACTGCGAACAGATTACCGGAACACTTCTATTAATATATAAAAAAAAAGATAGATTGTAGATAATTTATAACTTTTATGACTTTAATTTTACAGAAATAGGAGAAGAAGAGCCACTGGAGAGGTTAATGTTTCATGCATGTTGTGGAACGCGGGCTGATGTTATTAACAATGGTCGAACTGCGCACAGGCCTAAGTAATTTTCTTCTAGATCATATTTTTTATTTAGTAAAAGAATTGAAGAATTTTATTCATTGTGGAATTAAAATTTTTTTAAATTGAAATTAAGTAAATATCTGTTGGTTACAACTCATATTTTTACAATTGTTTCTAGCGCCATTGACGATTTTAATAATGGTGTTGTACTAACATCGCGGCCCTTGAAACCAAATGAACTATTTGAAGTAAGACTTGATAAAATCGTCACCAAATGGGCTGGATCTATTGAAATTGGTGTCACAACTCATTCTCCAACGGAACTCGAATTTCCCTTCACAATGACGAATGTTAGGTAAAGAAAATATTCTCCTGCATTTAAAAAATTAATATTGTCACATACAATTTTCAAGAGCATTTGTTTTATTTTCTACTATTTTTAATTATATTCGTAATTTCTTACTTGATGAGAACTTTGTTGATTGTAATATAATAATAATTATTTCGTGTCTTTCTTCTATATTTTTTCTATTTTCTATTCGTTGAATTTGATAGGAACTTTGTTAACTATAGTAGAATATGTAACTTATTTGTATTATTAAAAATAATAATGTGATAATATAATAATAGTTTTGGTTTTTTTTTAGATCTGGCACGTGGATGATGACTGGAAACGGCGTAATGCACAATGGTATCACAATAATAGATCACTATGGTCAGAATTTGGATAGACTGCAAGTTGGCGATCGAGTGGGCGTGATGAGAAAGGATAATTCGACTTTGCATTTTTATGTAAACGGAGCCGATCAAGGAGCAGCAGCGATGAGTGTCCCCGAGAGAATTTACGGCGTTATAGATTTATATGGACAAGCCGCTCAAGCTACAATTGTTGACAATACAGATTTTTACAGTCCAACCACTAATAATTCTAGTTTTAGTAATACAACGCTATACAGGTACATTTTTTCTTCTCTTTTTCTCGCATTTACAATTATACTAAATTTCACAATTTTTTTTTTAGTTTATTATGTTTTATATTAATATTTTCGTTTTCAATTTTGATTTCGTTTCCCTTTCAAATTGTACATTACTTTTGCAAAATTTAGTATTTACAATTTTTTATATATAAATTTTTTAATGATTAGTATTTTTCAGTTAAAAATTGCGCATTTTCTGCTGAAATTCTAAAATAATTTAGAAAAATTTAGTATTTGTTTAACCATTCTTGTAAATCTAATTTTTATTTTCCAGTGATTTGCGTTTTCATCATATTCATGGGAAAAATGCGAGAATTACGAACAATGGTTTGACAGCTTCGAGACCACGGGCTTTAGGTGAATTTAACGATGCTATTGTTATTGCCAATAGAGCTTTGCGCGATGGAGAAATGTTTGAAGTTTTGATCGATAAAATGGTTGATCGATGGTCGGGAGCAATTGAAGCCGGTATTTATAATTTTCATTTATTTTAATACATTTTCAGTATTATGAAAGAATTGTTACAGTTTTTAGTCAATAGTATTTATTTTGTACTTTGTTAGTATTTCTTTACTATTCAGTGAGTATTTATTTAATATTCAGTTAATATTTATTATGTATTTAGTAAATATTTATTTAGTGAAGATAAAAGAAAATTTTTAATGAACAATTTATTATAGGCGTGACGGCAATAAGACCAGACGAATTGGAGTTCCCATCGACAATGACTGACATTGATCACGATACGTGGATGCTGTCCGGTTCGACAGTTATGCGCGACGGTGTGAATCTCAGGAATAATTATAGTTGCGATCTGGATAAACTCACAGAAGGCAATCGAATTGGAATGATGCGTTGTTCCGACACGACTCTACATTATTATTTAGATGGTGTTGATCAGGGCGTTGCTTGTACTGGACTTCCCGCTCACGTCTATCCCGTCATTGATTTATACGGCCAATGCGCTCAGGTAAATAAAATTTTGTTTTTTAAATTTTATACCTAATAAATGTCATGAAAATCACTAAAATTCTTGCAAAGAATCTTTGAATTTATAAAAATAATTAAATTGTTTAAAAAAAAATTTTAACATAATTTTTTTAAATAATTGAATTTTTTGAAAGAATTTTTTAAATATTTTCAAAATAATTGTATTAAACTCGAAAACTTTTATTAAATATTTTTTAAAATGAATGTATTTTGATGAGAAATTTTTATTAAAATACTATTAAAAATTGTTGAATTCCTGCGATGAATTTTACTATTTAAAAAAATAATTCAGTTTTTCTGGAGAATTTTATCAGAATTTTTGAAAATGATTGAAACAATAAAAATAAAAATAATGGAATTCCTTTAAAGAATTTTATTATTAATGAAAATAATTGAATACTTCCGAAAAATGTTATTAAAAATTTTCAAAATCTTGATTAAATTGTTTTGAAGAATTTCTTTGAATTGTTTTTAAATAATCTATTTTTTTAAACAATTTTGATTGGAAATTGTGAAAGTAATAGAATTTTATGAAGAATTTCTTTCAAGTTTTTAAAATAATCACTTCTGTTAAAAAATTATAATTAAATACTTCATTGTTGAACTTTATTACAATTTTTTTCAATATGATTGAATTCCTGTGAAATATTTTATTATTTATAGAAAAATAAATAATTGTTCCCAGAAATTTATCAGAAGTTTGGAAAATAAATGATTTATTTTTATTTTATTTTCAAAATATTAAATTATACAGATAATCTTAAAAATAATTGAATTTTTTAGATGAAATCACTTTTAGAATTATTTTTAAGATAATTGAATGTTTGCAAAGGCTTTACTAAATAATTGAATTCTTTTGAGAAAATATAAAAAAGTCTATTTATAAATAATAAAAATCTTCGTAAAAAATGCACTTATTTTTAAATGATAAAATTCTTATCCTAATTTCATTTATTTCCAATACAATTTTAATTGATTTCTACGAAAATTTAATTTATATTGAAAAGTTTTGTAAAAATTCTCTGGGAAAGTTCAATTATTTAAAAAAATAATAATAATAATTTAATAAAAATTTTTTTAAGCATTCAATTATTTTCAGAAATAATTCAATTTTCAATGTACTGAAAATAATTGAATTTTACCAACATTTTTTCAAATAGTTGCATCTTTTCGAAAAAATGTAATTAAAATTGTATTGAAAATTATTTAATTCTTTGCCAAATTTTTAGAAATTTTTTTAAATAATTGAATTGTTTTAAAGAATTGGTTTCAATTTGCTCGAAAATAGTAAAGTTTTTTTAAAATAATTTTTCTGAAGAATTTAAAAATAATTGAATTTTCTGATGATCTTCTTTTAACTTTTTAAAATAATCGTGTTTATTATTAATTGTAATTAATAACTTTTCTATTAAATTGCACTAAAATTATTCATAGAAAATCCAATTTATTAAAACAATTTTAATAGAGTTTTTGTAAATAATTACATTTTTTAAAAGAATTTAATTCAATTTCGTAAAAATTATGTAATTTTTTAAAAATAATTTTACTTGAAAAGTTTGAAAATAATTGAAATTTATAAAGAATTTTATTTAAAAATTTAGAGAATTATTGAACTAATTAGAAAATTTTTATTACAATTTTTTAAAATAAATGAACCCGTTTTCGAGAAATTTGATTAAAATTGTCTTTTTTTGGAAGGATTTTATTTACAAAAAGTAATTGAATTCTTGCCATAAATTTTACAATTTATAGAAATAATTTAATTGTTTCTATAAATTTTTATTAGAATTGTTGAAAATTATTGAATTTTAATGATATTTTTAAAAATAATTGTATTCTTTCGAAAAAATTTAAAATTATTGTATTGAAAATAACTGAATTCCTCTGAAACTTTTTATTATTTATGAAAATAATTTAATTCTTTTGAAGGATTTCATTATTTATGAAAATATTTTAATTTAGCGAATAATTTTCTTATATTTAAAATAACTGAATTCTTGCGGAGGATTTTCCAATTCATAAAAATAATTGCATTGTTTCAGGAAATTTTTTATGACATTTGTATTGAAAACAATTGAATTGCTCTAAATCTTATTATGTACTTAATAAATGAATTCTCTAAATTTTGAATCTGTAATTAAAAAAATTATGTTTAGTCTTGAATAAATAGAAAATTGTTCAATTTACAAAATATTAATAAACGGAATTCCGCGTTTCGTGCGCACTTCGTTCGCTAGTTTGTTATAATTTTGGTTTAAAAAAATAGGTGACAATCGTCTTGCCAGAGAGGAGAGACACAATGACACAACAATATTTGCCGTCGGAAAATAGTACCAGTCAACAGCCAACGTCCGTTATTCAACCGCAGTGTCAAACTGAAATTACGCATAAATTTCACGAGTCTGTTGGTTTAAATATTCAATTGAATAGTGAAAGAGGTGTTGCAACACGATGCCGTGAATATAGTAATGCCGTATTGTTGAGCGATGCACCACTTGAAAATAATGAACTCTTTGAAATTTGCATTCAAGAAGTGGCACGCGAATGGAGTGGTTCCTTAAGAATAGGAGTTTTGAGTCATGAGAATGGCAATTGGCTGACGTCCATGAATCTTGTTCCAGGAATGACATGCATTCCATCCGACTCTTGGTTTCTCACTGGTAATTTCAATTTTGAATTACATGAAATATTCTGTCTATTTTCAATTAAAAATTTTCCACTTGTTACTTCTTCGTAGAGAAAAAGTATTAAAATTTGAAATTTTAAAGATTTGTTTTTTTATGAATGCAGGTAACGAAATTCGTCACAAGGGCTATGTACTCTGCATGAATTATTGTCCGAGTTTGGATTGGATAAGAGTTGGGGATAAAATTGGATTGAAACGAACGCAGGAGGGGAATTTGAAATTTTACATAAATGGAGAAGACATGGGTGTTGCGGCTTCAAATTTACCAGAAATGGTCTTTGCGGTTATTGAACTTTTTGGTAGTACAGTTGCCGTTAGTATAACGAGTAGTAAACAACAGCATCCTGTAATTTCTCCGAATGCGAGTTTAAGAATGCAAGATTCTCTGGAATTACTTTTGGATCCCATGCCACCAACGATTCGAAAGCAAGTTTTCCTTTTTTTTTCTCTTTCTCTCTTTTTCGATGTTTTATTTCTGACTAATCCCGGGAAAAATTCAAATATTATTCTTTGTTTTTATTTTAGTGATGGAGGAATGGAATCGTCGATTGAAAATTCAGAAGCAAAACTGTTGAATGAAATGGTTCTTACGCCGACGCAACCTATTAACACATCAGTCGGGGATGATTATTGCTACGAATTTCATGAAAATCATGGGCGAAATGTGCAATTGGAGAAGCGAATCACTGCTAGAAGAGTAGCTAGTTACAATCAAGGTATTTTTTTTAAAATGAATTTTGTAAAAAAAATTAAACTATTTATTGTCTACTTTACCGAAAATGACAGAAAACAGAAAAGAATTTATATTTTGCTATTTACTCTGCTTACAGGTGTAGTTATGTCGAGTCGTCCTTTAATAAGAGGGAAAATATTCCAAGTAAAAATAGAAAAAATGAATGAACGATGGGTTTCTGGAATGCTTTGTGGAGTAACTTGTGTCTCACCGGAGAAAGCTTCATTTCCCGTTACCGCCCTTGGCTTCAAAAAGCACTCTTGGATTATATGCGGCGACTGGATCTCTCACAATGGAAATAAAGTACGAAATTTTGCCAATTTTTTTCAATATATCGAAATAATATTAACGTATTCGGTTTATCAGAATTTAGAGAAAACAGAGAATTAAGAGAAATGTTAGGGAAAATAAAATTGGTCAGGAAAAGTCAGAAAATTTTATCGAAAGTGCAGTAAAAATATTAAATTTCTATAAATCAAAAGAAAATTCTAGATGAATTAATTAAACTTTAAAGAATGTTAAATTGAATTTCTTTACAATAACTCAACTCTAAAAGAACTAAAATTTTCGTATATTTTATTTTAATTTAATAAAAACCAGTTAATTAATTAATTTTTTAACTGATTATTTTGCTTGAATATTACAAAAATAATTGAATTTTATAGCAATTGCGTTTACAACTTTTTTTATACTTAATTGAATTTTAAAATGTTTTGAAAGAAAATTGTATTAATTCTGGAAAAACTGAAATTTTTGTTTATAAATTTGTTAACTGCTAATTTTACTTGAATACTGCAACAATAATTTAATTTTATAACAGCTGCGTTTAGAATTTTAAAAATAATTGAATTTTAAAAAGATTTAAAAGAAAATTAAAAAAAAATTAAATTAAAATAATTGTATGTAAATTCTTTTGATAGTTTTTGGAGAAATTTTTTATTCAATTTTTTAAGAATATATAAAATTGATAGTTTTTGAAATCGAATGAAAAATAATTAAATTTATTCAAGAAATTTATTAAAGACTATTCAAAAATTTAATTTTTAAAGATTTTTAATGTAATCAATGGTACATAAATAAATTTTCAAAAGTGAAAGGTAAAATTATTCATATCAGTGTGAAAAGCAGCAAGAAACAGTCAAAATTGTATCAAATTTTTTTATTTTATTAATTAGTAAATTTTTTAAATGATTCAATGAAAAATTAATTTTTTAAAACATTTGAGTTCCAGTTTTTTAAATAATTGCATTTTTTTGAACAATTAATTAAAAATTTGTGAAATAATTGAAATTTTCTAAAATTTTATTAAAAATAATTCAACTTTTTCAGATGTTTATTGAAATTTTTTGAAAATAATTTATTGAAAGTTCACATTTAATATTTTAAATCCAGTTTTTACTCATGAAACTTTTTTTTATTTTGATCTCCTCTTGAATTTGATTTATTAAAAGAATGTTATTCAAATTCTATTGCTACGTAGCTGAGAAAGTTTTAATTCAATTTTTTGAAGATATTTAATTGGAATTGTGTGAAATCGAATGAAAAAATGTAAATTTTTGTAAAATTAAAGGAAAAATAATTGAATTTGTTAAAGAATTTCATTAGAAATTTTTTTTTTAATTTAACTTTTAAAGAATTTCATTTTAATAAATGGAAAATAATTAAATTTTTCAAAGTGAAACGAAATATCATTCATATTAGTGTAAAAAGCAGCAATAAATAGTCCAAATTGAATACAAAATTTTGAATTTTAATAATTAGTGAATTTTAAAAATATTTAAACGAAAAATTGATGTTTCGAAAACTTTTTTTTAAAATTCTGAAAAATAGGTTTTTTAAAAGTTTCAGTTCTATTTTTTTGAAGAAAATTAAATTTAAATGAAAAAGTAATTAAAAATTTTCCAAATAATTGAAATTTCACAAAATTATATTAAAAATAATTGAATTTTTTCAGATGGTTTTATTAACATTTTTTAAAAATAATCAATGAAAGTTCATATTTAATATTTTAAATCAGGTTTTTAGTCCTGGAATTTTTTTTATATTGACCTTCTCTTGAATTTTATTTATTATTTCACCCAAAATGAAATTTTGTTTTTTTTAAATAATTTAATTCTTGAAGAACTATGAATATTACTAATATCAATTTTTTTAAGGAATAATTTTATAAATAATTTTTGAAAAATTCCAAAATATTTGAATTTTACAAGAGTTTTGCTAACAATTATGATAAATTGTAAAATTGAAAGTAATTATTATAATTTCAAAAGGTTCTAAATTCAAATTTTTGATAATTTCAATTTTAAATAATTTATTAATTTTATTCGATAATTCTGAAGAAATTAGTTTTGGAAAAATTTCTATTTGAAAACATTCTTAAAAATGATTTAAAATAAGTTGCAAGTTGTAGAAAATAATAAATTGAATTGAAATCTGGAAAATATTTTTGGCCAAGTTAAAAAGTAGCAATTTTAAAAAAAATTGAATTCCAGAATGATTTAAATAAACATTTTCAAATATCTTAATTCGTGTGCAAAAATAATAATAATTTAATATTTATTTGGAAAAGAAATTATTGAGGTTTCGAATAATTTTACAATATTGGAAATATTTAAAAATGTATATAAAAAATATTGTTTTGTGTATCCGATACGATTTTTAAAGTGAATTAGAATATTCTTTAAAAATTACAGGTGAAGACAAACTATGGATCAAATTTAGAAAACTTACAATGTGGTTCAACTGTCGGCTTATTAATTGACGAAGACTCGAGATTACATCTTTACATAAATGGCGCTGATCAAGGAATAGCGGCAACAGATTTACCTCTTTATGTCTACGCAATAATTGATTTGTACGGTCAATGTGAACAAATTTCAATAATTGGATTTACAATAGAGACTGTGAATTCAAATTGTGCGAATAATAGTACCGTGATAGAGCGTGCATCATCGGAAGCTGAGGACTTTGAGAATTCAAGGGAAAAAGCCGATTTAGAATGTCATGAGAAGGAGAATATTGTTCCCGAAATTGGAGCAAACGTCACACTAAATATTCCAATAGAAAGCACTGCTAGTTTAAATCTAGTCGACAATATGCCACATTCTTCGTCCAATAATAATTCAAATCATAATTCTCACGTTATGGCAAGTAGTATTCATTCCGATAGCAATAATTCCGATTCATATTCGGATATTAATAACGATCAACAATTGGAACATTTAAAACAAAAGCATCATCATCATAATAATGACGATCGTTGTAATCGTCGTAATGATGACAATGTCGATAATCAGGACATTGAAAATAGTCGTCAAGTAAATCATAACGATTTAGAAAATTGTTCCCATTTAAATAATATCACACGGAATGAATGTACAAATGTAGAGATAAATAATGCAACGAATATTAATATTAAAAATGGCTCAGCAATGAGTACAAGTAATATGAGTAATTTAAATACAGCGATAAATTCGACAAATGCTAATAATGCCATTAATGAAAGTATCGCGTCAAATAGTCAAAATAATCAAGTGAATCAAGATAATCATAGAGAGCAAATTAATGGAACGCAAAATAATATTCAATTTTCAAATATACAAAATAATATGATTGGTTCACAGGATTTACAATTAAATCTCAATGGACATTATCAAATATTTAATAATTCCTTTACGAACAGTGTTAATTCAAATCATCAGAATATTCATAGTCAAAACGTCCTTCATAATGCACCATTGGTCGCTTCGCTGCCGTCCACTCCAATTGGGAGTTTTGTTTCAGTCTCAAAGAAATGTGAATACTTAAAAGCCTGTACTAGATTAAAAAAATCACTTGTCTTGCCTGATGAATTTTTTTCACTCGATGAAATTCTTTGTTATTGTCATTCGTGCTATAAAATTGATGGCGATAGTGTTATTTGTAAAAAGGGTGAACCTTTGGCGGAATTTGCCGTTCCTATCGGTTGGACGAGATTTCCATTGAAGCAAAGTATTAACGCTAATCAAATTCCTCAATTGACGACTGATAAGTGGCATGTGGCTTTCTATGGCACGAGATTGGACGCAGTCAGGTAATTTATTCATAAAAGAACTATTTTTCTTCAAAAAATAATAATTAAAAGTAATTAATTATTAAATTAATTTTCTTTCCATATTTTCACTCTAAAAATTACAAACATTAAAATTGTTATTTTTCTTTCTGCATTCAAAAAACAAATTTCTGATACTGAGAATGATTTGTAGCAGACGAATTTTTATTTTTATTATATATTTTCAGGGGAATTTTAATTTGTTCTTATATTTGTGGACAAATTTTAATTTGATTTTTTATTTACAGGCGAATTTTAGACAGAGGCGAATTATTAACGAAGGAACAATTGGACATGAGTAATTTAACAACAAGTGTAAATAGTGAGGATCAGAATCCTCAAGTGGTTTTCTCACCGAATATAAAACACGCGGGCACGGAAGATTTTACAAAACAATATCCGTAAGTTTGTGGAAAATTGATGATTTTCGGTTTTTTTTTCTTTTGGATAATTAAATAAAAATTGATAATTTTTTTTAGATACATTGATACGCAATCGGACAAGAAGCTCAATGCATCGACAGCATTCCAGTTATTAGTGAGACCTGGTTCATATACAATAAATTCAAAGAAAGATGATGTCGATTCGCAAATTGAAATCACTGAGTGGTCCACGAAGGAAGCTGGAGCAACAACCATTGTCGCCCTTCTCATTCACCTGGACGGCTTTTAAATCATTAAAAATACTTTCAGTATCCAAAGATGGTGAGTTTTTTTATATTTATTTACAAAAAAAAATGTCCGTTCTATATATATTACTTATTAACAATATTTTTTTTATTATCTATTAACATTCTTTTTATTATCAATAGAGTAGAATAGACTTTTTATTATTAATATTTTTTAAAAATTATTTTTATCAGGGTTGCCACAAATTAGGAAAATGAGGGAAAAAATGAAATTGGTCAGATAAATTAAGGAATTGGTCAGGAAATGAAATGAAAAATAATTAAATAATTAATTTAGAACAGATAAAAATTGACATTTCAAAAAATTTTATTTAAAATACTAAGAAAATAGTTGCTTAAAATATTTCAGTTCTATTTTTTTTTAAGTTAATTCAATTTTTATGAACAAGTAATAGAAAATTTTATAAATAATTGAAATTTCCTTAAATTGTATTAAAAATAATTGAATTTTTTTAAAAGAATTTTAAAAAACGTGAATTCGAAAAAAGAAATAAGTGAATTTGTTTGAAATTTTGACTAAAATTCTAGAAACATTTAATTTTTAAAAACAATTCCAAATGATTTCAATTAAAGTATTAAGTAATTTAAGTTGTTTGAAATAATTGAAATTTACCAATTTCTTTTATAATTTCTTAATTTTCTTTTTCGTTAAAAATAATTACATTTTTTAAAAGAATTCCAAAAAAATTTCAATTCAAGAAAGAAATAAGTGAAGCTGTTTAAAATAATTCAAATTTTTTTAATTCTATTAAAAATAATTGAATTTTTCAAGACATTCATTGAAACTGACCGAAAATAATCGAGAGAAGAACTAAAACTGCTTCTTATAAATTATTTAATGAATAATTTTACTTGAAATTTATTTAACGGATAATTTTACTTGAAATTTATTTAACGAATAATTTTACTTAAAATTTATTTAACGAATAATTTTACCTGAAAATTTAAAAAATAATTGAATTCTATAAGAGTTGCGCTTTAAATTTTTTACCAATAATTGAATTTCAAAAGGTTTCAAGTTAAAATTTAGTAAAATTTTAATTTTAAATAATAATGAAATTGAAAAATCTGAAGTAGTTTTTTTTGAAATCTTTATACATAAATCTTTGTTCTAATTAGTTGACTTAGTCTGAAAATTAGGGAAATGAAGAGAAAAACAGAATAAAATTTTTGTGGCAATCCTATTATCGTTTATTTTTTTATTGCTAAAATATTACAAGTAGAGGAGCATGAAAATTTGCAAATTATCAATCGAAAGAAATTTGAAGATAAATCTTGCATTTTTCAGAATGCGTCGACCTTTCAACAAAAAAGTCGAGTTGACGACGCTTTAATAATTTTTTTTAATCGTTTAATTAATATAATTATGTCGACTAATTTGAATTTGACGTTATATTTAAAAATTACCCTCCAAGATTTTTACGTTATTGTAAATAATGTCTTCGCTAAAAGAACTGTATAACTCTTAAATTTAGGCACTTTCTGTGATATATAATATATATATTAATTACAATTTAATCTATATCGTCTTAATCTATTTGTAATCAAGTATATTCGTCAGTTTTTTTCTTGTTATATAATATAAATTTATATATTCAGTCAATCTCAAAAATATTTTTTTTGTTTTGGAAAAAGATTCCAATAGTTTTCATTTTTGTAGTTTTAAATTTTCAATTTAAATTTTCAATTTAAATTTTCAATTTAAATTTTCAATTTTAATCTTTAATTTTTAGGTTTTAATTTTTCATTACCAATTTTTAATTTTTATTTTTCAAATTTCATTCTTCTGCAAAAGAATGTTTTGTTTCTTCTAGTCATTAAAGTATTGACGAAAAATACAAAAATATTGTCAACGTGTCCATGTTAGTAACGTACGAGTCAATTTAGATAATGAAACACGCAAATGCAACTAGAAGCAGATAAAAGAAAATTTGAAACAATTTTAAGCAATTTTTTTCGGTAATTTCAATTTCAATTAAATGTGATTTAATTGGCTCGTTAAGATATTATTGTATTTTCTATGAAAAAATGAAAAAAAAATCACGCAAACTATTTTATAATTTACAACAATATTGTTATACAAGTTTGTACAATGAACTTTTTGCGCGGTCTACAGAAAAGTCTATTTTTCGGGAGTGAAGATATGTATTAATTACAGGATTGATCTTAGGAGAGACAGTCGAAAAAAAGATTGTTAATTTTTGCGAGTTACGAAATTATTCTTTTCTTTAGAAATTGTAATTCTTGTTCCATTCTCTATAATAAAAAAAAAATAATTCAGTGTAATATTGTAGGTTTTAAAATATTAAAAGAAAAATGTTCAGCAAAATACATTCGCGCTTTATAGAGAGTAATTTACAATAAGGAAAATTCTTGAAGACTCGATTAAAAAAGAATATCCTCAAGGAGAATTATTCACTTTAGAAGATAATTGTATTAAAATATCAAAATTTTTCATTCTTTACTTTAAAAAAAAAAAATTATTCTCCTTGAAACACATTTTAATGTAAATCAAATAAATAAAAAAACAAAATATTTACATAATAGTTTTATTATTCTGTAAATAATTGTTTTTTTATATTTAACATACAGAAAATATTTAAGTGTATGTTATTCTTTTTATTTGTCCATGAATCAAAATTATTTTCACTCAAGACTTTTTTTGTTCGTGTTTTAAAGAATTTTCCCTAGTACGTATAGTGTAGGTGAACGAAAATTGTAAAATCTTCAAAAGCGTATTTTCAAATTACCAGCATTTTTTTAATTTGGAAAATAAATTTTTCATCGCAAATTTTCTCTTGGTTTAAAAAGAAAAAAAATAATTGTTCTAGAGAACAAAAATAATTCAATTTTTAAATTACAACAATTTTATTAGGTTTTTTTGTTTTCTTGATTAAAATTTGCTGGTAAAACATTCCCACCTACACAGGTAATTATTAGCTGTTAGAATTCCTCGTAAATTAACAAAATGATAGAATTAGATTTGAATGGCACTCTTTTTAATTTTGACTTTGAAAAAAGAAAAAAAAGCAAAAATTGTGTAACTTATTCGCGTTGCGTTATGAATAAGAGAAAAAATATTTGATCAAACCTAGGGACGTCCTTTAAAATTTTAATTTATTAATGAAAAATAATGAATGCTCGGTATGGATGAGAAAATATTATTATTATTATTATTATTATTATTATTGGAAAGTGTAATATACATAATGAGCTGGGATGAGTGGCAAAAAAAGAATAAGTTTTAATTTAAAGAAATATATATTCAATGGAAAAAGAAAATAGTTTTTCTTCTCTATACCTGATGCCGTTCATTTTTATTTTTAATTGTATTGGCATCTTTTTTTGATTTTTTGAGTTTCGTTTCAGGTGCAAAATATTTTCTTTTTCTAAATTACTTATTCTCTTTTATTTTATTTTTTTTTTTATTTTTTGTATTTGTATTTGTTGTATTTTTTTGTATTATTCATTCGTTTTGTGTTTCTTGTAGTTGTATTTATATTTGTTTTTTGTAGTCAAATTCTTTTTGTAGTCAGCAATTTTTATTTTCGAGACGAATTTGTACTTTTCTGCGAATGTTTCCTTTTTTGTAAATATTTATTTTCTTTCTTTATATATCTTTAGTAATTAGGTTTTTCAGTCAAATTATATTTATAAGCGACGATTTTAATTTTCGAGGCGAATTTGTATTTTTTAGGAATATTTCCTTTTCTAATTATTTAGTTTCTTTCTCATAATAATTTTTTTTTTGCATTTAAATTTTTTTGATTCTTTATTCAAATTTTATTTGTAACCGACGTTTTTCATTTTCAAAAATTTGTATTTTTGCAAATATTTTCTTTCTCTGTAATTACTTCTTTTGTATTTAGTTTTTTTTATGAATTTTTTATCTTTGTAGTCAAATTTTATTTGCCATCAACGATTTTTATTTTCGAGCTGACTTTGTATTTTCTTGGGAATATTTTTTTTCTAATTATTTAGTTTCATTATTTATATTTATTTTATTTTTTGTATTTTAATTATTTTAATTTTTTAGTCAAGTTATAGTTTTCATCGACGATTTTTATTTTCGGCCGAATTTGTATTTTTTGCGAATATTTTCTTTCTCTAAATTGTTTACTTTTTTGTTTATATTTTTTTGTACTTTTATTTTTTATATTTTCTTTTGTACTTATATTTTTTCATATCTATTTACATTTGGTTTTAAATTTGAACTCAAATTGAATTTGCAATCGACGATTTTTATTTTCGAATCGAATTTATATTTATGCGAATAATTTCTTTTTTAATAATTATTTACCGAGAAAGCGAAGCAATGGAGTTAATTTTGCAGAAAAAATTGTACTTTTAAAATTTCGATTTTTAATTTCAGGAATACTTTATATTTTGTTTTTTATTTTTGAAAACAGATTTATTTTTCTCTTCCAATTAATTAGTTTTCTTATCTTTTGTTTACATATTTTTATATTAAAATGAAATGAAATTAAAATAAAATTGAATTAAAATTGAAATGAAATGAAAAAATCTAAAAATTCGAATTTTTATTCTCGATAAAAAAATTCTTGATTTATATTTTTGTTTTCGAAAATGGAATGACAAAGCAGACTAAGTATAAATCATACAATTCGTATATTTTTTATTTCTCAAAGTACAATAAATTGATAATACATAATTGTTTTGTTCGTCAAGATATTATATATAGGTGGAATAATTTGTCCTAGACCCAGACTCTAACATTTTGATCCCAAGAGCAGCTTGCAAGTGCCATTCCATTGGGTGCCATGCAAATTGATGTCACTCGATTCTCATGACCAGAAAGTATTCCTTTTTTATTAAAAAAAAATACAAAACAGAAAAACGGTAAATTTTCTCTTATAAATTGATTTAATTTAATTAATTATGAAATAATTTCTTTCTTCTTACCGTTATGTTGTTTTTTCAGGGTATCCCAGATGTGAATTGAATTGTCATCACTGCCGCAGAAAATAAATCGACCGCTTAGAGAAAGTGCACACGAAGTAAATCCTGGATTTGAATTCGGTGGCTTGAATGTCGCTAGCTGTTGATCCGATCGAAAGTCCCATAATCGAGCCGTTTTGTCCTCGGAGGCTGTTGCGAAACCATAACTCGATGGATGATACTGTGAGATTTTTTTGTTTATTATTTTTCTAAGTAATTTATTTTCTATTTTTTAATATTATTTTTTCTATCTTTATTTCTAATTTATTGATTTTGTTCACCTATTTTTACATTTTACTCCTTTTTCTGTTCTTTTTACCATTTTTCCATTTTTCACTTTTGTTTACTATTTTTTTCTATTTTAATTTCTAATTTTGTTGCTTTTACTTATTTTAACATTTTTTACTCCTTTTTCTGCTCTTTTCAATGTTTTTCTATTTTTCACTATAACTTTTTATTTTTCCATTTTGTTTACTATTTTTTACCACTTTTTTACAATGTTTCGAATTTTTTACAACATTTTACTATTTATTAAAAATTTTTTACCACATTTTTACTTTTCTCTTTCTTTTTAATTTTTTTCATTTCGTTTATTTTCTATATTTACGTTAAAAAAATCAGAATTTGAATTCTTTATCTATAATTTTTCCGAAATTCGGATTTCTTTGCTTTTTGAGTGTAAAAAAATTTGTCTTTTGTGAAAAACTTACACAAACTGAATTAACGTCCGACTCGTGTCCAAAAAAAGTCTGTTTCGCCTTTTCTTCTCTCATGTCCCAAAGTTTACATGTTCTATCAACCGAACCAGTCACGTAGGTGCTAAAATCAGGACCCAAACTCATCGTGCAAACGTCTCCAGCGTGAGCACAAAAATCTGTTGTTTTCTTATTCGCCTCCAAGTCCCATATGCATCTAAATTTTGCATAGAATCAAACATTATTCTCTCTTGTCGAAAATATAGAATTAGAAAAGAAATTCTAATCTATTTATTCTAAATTCTAATTATTAATCAACTGGGAAAATTCGTAATTAATTAATTTTAATTTATGATTAAATTACATTTTATTTTAATTTATTTTCAATTCCTATTGATTTTAATTTATATAAAAGTACTAAATGAAAAATTAATTATTATTAATATTTTATTTTCTCTCTTTCTCTCTCTCTCTTTCTCTGCGCACAGCAGATTTCGAGGATTCAATATTAGATTCGAAATTATTTCAATGTGGAATTTAATTATTATTGTTAATTATAAATTAATTGATTAATTACAGATTTTCATGGTATAGGAGGGAGAAATTTTCTGATTACCTACACTTTCATGTCGCCGGAGCCGGTGATTAATTTCTTATCGTCGAGAAATCGACACGATGAAAGAAATCCCTCATAGCCAAGTAATTCGCGCACCATTTTCGCTGAACCAGTGGAATCGCGATTATTTACATCGTAAACGGTGCACATGTTGTCCATTCCTCCGCAGGCGACAAAATTTCCCGATGGTGAAAATGCAACTGACATAACCCACGCTGAACGTAAGGGAATTACTTGTACCTTATTTCCTGTCCAGGAGTCCCAAATGATTAATTTTCCGTCCAGTGATCCTGTCACGCAGTGTCTGGAAAATTATATTGTTAATTTTCTTTCTGCAACTTTTTTTTACTGTTTCAATTTTTTACTTTCTTTTCGCTGTTTTTATTTCATTACTTTTCATTGCTATTTTTATTTTTTTGTTTTTAAGTTTTAACTTTTCTGTACTATTTTTACTTTTTTACTTTCTTTTTACTATTTTCATTTCATTAATTTATTTTGCTACAATTATTATTTTTTACTTTTGTTAACTTTTCTTTACTATTTTTATTTTTTTGGTACTTTTTTTTATTGTTTTTATTTTGTTACTTTTATGTTCAATTTTTTTGTACTTTTTTACTGTTTTTATTTTGTATCTTTTCTTGTACTATTTTAATTTTCTTTACTGTTCTTATTTTATTACTTCTTTGCTCTAATTCTATTCTTGTTTTTTACTATTTTATTTTTAATGTATTTTTCTTTTGCTCTTATTTACTTATCTTTTAATTAAATTTTTCGATTCGATAAAACTGACCTACTGTCACCACTGTAATGAACCGAATTCACTTTATTGATGTGTCCCTTCAGCATTTTTTTCGTTGTCATTTTCACTTTTGGTGCATCACCAACACTTCCGCACGCTTCTTCCAATGTAGTGTCTTGTTGCTTCTTCTGATCCTCCTGAATTTCGAAATGAAAGTTTCAATAAATTCTACCAAAAATTTTTCTACCTACAGATATTTAATTAGATTTAGGGAATTAATTAGATTTTTACCAAAAGAAAAATATTACCTGACATTTTTTGATTAAGTCCTCGAGTTCTTTTTTCAGGGCAGTCGTCTCTGGATCTTCTTTACCCATTTTTGTTATTGAAAGATTGTTCTAAATTTATTTTCTATTATTTTCTTCTTCTTCTTCTTTTTCTTCTTCGTTTGATTTGAAGACTAGTGATTTAGTTGAGAATCGAGTGTAAACTAAACAATTGGTGGAAAACGTCTACGAACTAGTTTCCGTTAAAATGCAAAAGAAGCCTCAGCAAGCGACTACTGCCCCAGTAATCATATTAAATCAATGTTTAATCCCATTTGTTGGACATTACCTCAGCTCTTCCGCGTAATTTAATTACAAATTTTTCTTTTCACTATTATTATTATTCTTTTTATTATTAAAGATAGAGAAAGATTTTGATAATATGATTTTTTTTTCTTGAAGTTTTAAAAACATATATATCTTTTTCTTTTGTGGTAGAAATAAATGATTGTTTTATTATGTAACAAATTTTAACCTATTTTTGGATTTATTTAAAGAATTATTATTATAGAAATTTTTTCTGAATAATAAATAAATGTTCTTTATTTCAACAAATGAACAAACATACAAAAATTAATTTGTCCTTTCATTCTGAGAATATATTAACAAAAATTAAAAAAGCAAAATTAAAAATTACAAGCATTTCTAATTTCTGATTAAATTTGATAATATTTTTAATTTCTTATTAAATTTATTTAAACATTTTTATTTCTGATTAAACTTGACTAAAATTTGTGAATTCTAATTAAATTTTACTAAAATTGTTAATTTTTAGTTAAATTTGACTGAATTTTTTATTAAATTTTATTACATTTTACAAATTTTTTTATTAAATTTGATTGAATTATTTTTTTAATTTAATTACATTTTTATTTTCTGATTAAATTGGAATAAATTTTTTTATTTATGATTAAAATTGACTAAATTTGTGAGTTCTGATGAAATTTGACTAAAACTTTTCATTTTCGGTTAAATTTTTTAAGTTTCTGATTAAATTCCCAATTTCTTAATTTAAAAAAAAAAATTTTTTTCTACTAATCCCAGTAGTTTTGTGAAAAATTGAGGAAGTTCAGATGCAGTGATTTTTGATGAATAATGGTTTATTAAACCATGGAAGAAATTCAGGCAAGCGTAACCATTCTTTGGAGAATAGATGTTGACGAAATATTCAATGATCTAGATAAACTTTTTTGTTATAGCATTTTGTTTAAGAAGAAATAAAAAGCCGATCACTTGTGTCGTAGGCATCAACTTTCTCATATAAGTCGCAAATTTCGTACGGTTCATTTCATTTTATAGAAAAGATTTCGAGTGGAAAGTTGTTATTTAAGGTAGTTGAATTTTTCATTTGAATCAAACCATTTTGAATCGTTTCAGAGAATTTATTATTTGTAAAATAATTGTTTTTATTTTTACATATTTCATTAAAAACGTGATATTTTCGACTCATTTTAAAAAGAAGTTGAATTTACAGCTTTTAAGGTTTTTTGTTTATTTAATGTTAAACTTATTTGTTGAAAAGTGAAATAATTTTTTTCGTTTTTGTGAAATTATTTTTTTCTATCTTTTTGTTTTTCTCTTATTTCTGTTTTTTTCTATTATTTATTTTTTCTAATTGTTGCTTTTTTATTTTTTCATCTTTTCTTTTCAATTTGTCCATTTCTAGTTTTTTCTTTTTCTATATTTTTTTGTTTTTTTTTCTTTTTCTGCTCTTTCATTTCTTTATTCTTTCCTTTATCTTTCTTTTTGTTTTTCCCTGTCACTTAAAAAATATTAATTACTAAAAAAAAGAAGAAAAATTGTATGAATTTTCTTATCGGCTCTGATAAGAGTAAACAATAGTAGAATAAGTGTAAACAATAAATTTTTTTGTATATCTTTTCATCTGACATTCAGTTTTAACTAGATACTTGCTCGAACAAGTCTTCATTTTCACGTAAAATAATTGTATTAAACATATTTTCCAGCAACTTGATAATATATTTTTTTACATAATCATCTAAAAATTATTTGTCGTTTTTCAGGTATAAGATAGGAGAAAGGAGAAGAGGATGAAAATTCTACAAATTCTGAACTTTTTGATCATTTTCTTGTATACGGTGAGAAGTGATGATTTGAGGTGCAATGATACATCAGGAATAAATCGATACGTCAGCAGGAATAATTTTCGTTCATTTTGCGACAATGAAGAGAGAGGAGATCCAAGGATGGAAAATTGGCACGATATGAAAACAAGAGGTTGTTCCTTAATGACAGTCGACACTGACGGTAATTTATTTTCTTTCTTTTTATTATTTTCTCTTTCTTTTAACTTTTTATGGTATTTTCCAATTTTCGGCAAAAAAGTTCTTTAAAATTTATTTTTGAAAGATTTTTGTTCTTTTAAATTTGAGATTTTTAATAAAAAATTTGGTGAAATTAGAAAATAAAACTCTATAAAATTGAAAATTTATTTTAAAGAAATTTGAGAAAATTTCCGAATTTTTCAATTGTTTAAAATTTGAAAGAAAATGTGGTAAAAACGTGGCAAAGATAACATTTGATCGTGAGCGTGGAGAAAAATTTGAATTCCCTTTGCCACTCATAATTATGTGTGTCTGTTGACATTAATTATTGTTCTTTAAAATTTTGGATTCTTGAAATAAGAAAATACTCTTTAAGAATAAAAAGTTTCATAATAATTATTATTGTATATATTTTCAAAAATTTTAATAAAATTCTTGACAAGAATTGAATTATTTTCATAAAAAAGTAAATATTTTTGCAAAAATATTCTCAAGAATTCAATTATTATTTTCAATGCAATTTTAATAAAGTTTAATAATCAAATATTTAATTATAATTATCAAGAGACATAATTATTTTTAAAAAAAGTTGAAAAAATTTCTTGTTTTATTCAATTAAACAAGAAATTTCAATTTCTTTAAAATTTTCAATTAAAAATATTTAAAAAAAACTACAATGTTTAAAAAAAACTAAAAAGTAATTCTTCAAAAGAATTGAATTATTTCACAAAAATTATAATAAAATTGTTTAAGGGCATTTGAATCATTATAACGTCACAGTTTGTTCAAAGCATGTGTTCAAATACTATGACGCTATAGAATTTAATTAAAATTCTGAGAAGAGTTAAAGTATTTTCTAAAAAAAATTTTAACAATTATAATAATTAAATGTTCAATTTCAATTATTAAGAATTGAATTAAATTGTTTGAAGAATTAAATTGTTCATAAAATTCAATTAGTTTCAAAATTTGCAATTACAATTATTAAAAAAAAGTCCATCATTTAAAAAAAATTTTTAAGAAATTCTTCAAAGGAATTTAATAAGGATTTTCAAGATTATTTTTAAATTCTTGACAACAATTGAATTTTTTGCGACAATTTAATAATTTTTAATACTAAAAAATGAAAATATTTTAAAAGTTCAAATTTTTTTTGTTTTATTTTTAATATTAGTGGTTACTATTTTTTTTAATATTACCAAATCAAAAAGGCTATCATCTCGTTAAGAATAGAGGAAATAAATAAGCAAATACCTATATATAAATATTCTATACCACTTTTATGATAATGAAGAAGAAAAAATTATACAGTACAAGAAAAAAATTTCCCGCTAAGGGTTAAAAATTATTTAAATATACTAAAACTTTTTCTTTGAGTTAAAGCTGATCCATAATGACTATTATTATGTCATTAATGGAAGACAACAAAAATTTTAATAATTAGTTCCGACTTGTAATTTTATCATATTTTACTATTATAAACTTTGCTTTATGACTTTTCTTAGGTTCAATTTTTTGCGTCTGCCAACCATAAAAAAAGAACCGGTTTAAATATGACAATTATTTTCATACAGTCGTTAAAATACTTTTTTATCTACTTTTTTCAATTTTTGTTTTTTCATATGTCAATTTTATTTTTTATAATTTTTATTTTTATTTACAATAATTTAATGTCAAGTTGAAAATATTTGCCATAAATAAAATAAAATAAAATTTGTTCTCATTTGCAAATTAGGAATATATTTTTTTCGATTTTCTTCTCTCTTATTTTTTATAAATTAAAAAATTTTTTTTTATTTTGAATTTTTTGGAGCAGTCGAATGTTTTTATGGTGGTTAGTAGAGTATATGTATATAGTTTTCGTTCGGATCAAAGAGTGTGTGTGTGTGTGAGTGGTTCTGTCATCGCGTAAACTTCTCATTTCCGTGCGTGGTACATTCAGTGGAAGTTGCATGTCTCCGTGAGATTTTTTTTTCGGGGGCATTTTTCTCAAATTCTTTTTTTTCACATGCTTTAATCGGCAAAAAAAAATTGCTTTCAAGAAAATGAAGACAAGACTTCTCATTGTTTTGTGTTTATTAATATTTATTTCGGCTGCTTGTGAAGTTAGATCCTCATCGAACGATGGTAAATAAATTTTTGTTTATAACCCCTAAAAAAAATATATTTTTCCTTTCTTCTTCTGTTATAGAGAAAAGAAAAATTATATACAGAAAAAAATTTCGATTAACTAAATTTATATTCGCCTTCGGAGGGAGAAATTCGATCTCGTTTATTATTAATCTTATTGACTCAAGTGGTTGAATTTTTATTTCATTATTAATATTTGAAAGTTGGATAAAATAATTTGACATTTGACACATTTTGAAAATTCTTCTCCATTGTTGTATGTAAGAATTTTGTTATTTTTATTATTATAATAATATAGGAAAGAGGTTTTTTCTTTTTTTTCTTTGATTACAATTAACAATTATTTTGGAAAATAAATCATGACATAAAAGTTATGATTCTCTTTTTTAATTTTGTTCGAAAATTATTTAATATTAATGTTTTTGTCCCTTTTTTATTTTTTACTCTAATTAATATTATTTAGTCTGTATTACTTGATTCCTATTTTTTATTTTGTTCTTCAATTTTATTCCTTATTTGTCGAAAATTTATTTTGTCTAAATTATTCAATTTCGTTCTTTATTTTATTATTGGTATTTTTTATTGTTTACTCCGTTGATTATTTAATTTCGTTTATTGTTAATTATTAATTATTAATCATTAATTTTCTTAATTGTTAATTTTGCTCCAGTAATATTGATCGTTTTTTTTTAATTACGTCAATTCTTAATTATTTCGTTTAAATTGGAGTAGATTGACTCGAATAGTTGATGATATGTTTTCTGTCATTTAATTAAAAATTTTATTAATCCGTTTTTTTCGATTTAAATCCAAAAATAGTTTTTTGTTTCAAACTGTCAATAAATTATTTATTAACATTTAAATATAAAACTCGATATTTTCTGTGCGAGTTTAATTTTACTTGTTTTTAATTAATTTTTCCCGCAGTTTTTCTATATTTGTACAATTTCATTAAAAAATTGCATCTGGAAAATGTAATAAAAATCCTTGAATTAAAACAATCAGATAGAGACGCTTTTTCGTCATTTTCAAGTGTCTGGAATATTAATTATTTTGACTAACATTCTGAAAAGTAATTTAGTTTTTTTGCTTTAAGAAGAAATGTTTCTTTTTCTTTGTCTAGCGAAGAAAATTTTTTTTTCTTCTTTAAAGTTTAAACTTCTTTGAAAAAGTGAAATTTTTTTTAAAGATTCACAAAAATTTCCTCTATATTTTTTTTGTATTTTTTTTTATCATTTTTCATTTATCATATCCGGCTGAACGAATTTTGCCTACGTGACATTCTATAACATTTAGGGAAAAATTATTTTTTTTCCACCCTCACTGCTCTTCTTGTGAGAGAAGGAGAAAATAAAGAAGTTTTAAATTAGAATTTCTATAAATAGAAATTGACTAAGAGTTGGTATTTCTATAGTAATTCAATTTTAATTTATCAGTTCTGAAGCAAATTAAGCAAAATTATTAGTCCAAAAGTAGATAATTTAATTTTTGTTTTTTTTAGATTTTTGAGGGTAAAAGAATTTTTTTGTTTTGTTTAAATTAAAATAAAAAAATTTGTTTTCAAGTTGCAGCCACGTCGGATAAATAAACGCTTTAGGGAAATACACGCACAACATTCGTTGAACGCAACGCGGTTCGTTGGCGCTACTTTTTTAGATGACATAATCGACATGTAGTATTCCGCGTCTCAAGACTCAGATGCAATCAAATCATCATCATCCGCTCTATAAACTCTCGTCGATTATTTCAGAAGAAAAATATTTTTTCCATAGAATTTTCATTTTTTCACAGTAATGATTACATTTTTTTAAAAATTATTTTCATAGAGAAGGAAGTTTTCAAATAATAATCGAAATGACCCGAATAATATAATAATAAAAATAGCAAATAATAATTAATTGAATTAAAACTAAATCTAATTAATTCAATTAATTAAAAATTTGGGGATTTTTTAAAATAAAAATAATAAAGAAGGATTTTTTCGAATTATAATCGTTTATAAATTTTCTTTTTACCATCGAGAATTATTAATTGAATTCAAATTCAATAATATTCAATAATATAATCGAATTGATTTAAATATTCCAATTTCAGATATCATTGTCTTCACTGTCGCTACAAATGCCACTGATGGTTACAAAAGATACATTAAATCCTCCAAAGTTTATGGATTTAATGATAAAGTAAAAGTTCTTGGCTTTGGGGAGTCATGGAAAGGTGGCGATGTCCAGAGGACAACTGGCGGTGCACAAAAATTGAATCTTCTCAAATCGGCGCTCGATGAATACAAAGAAGATGCGAAAAAAATTATGCTCTTCACTGACGGGTGAGAATTTTTCTAAACTGAATTAAAAAATTCATGAATATTATTTTATTTTCCATATTTCGGTTGTTTGGATTTAAATGCCAATTTTATTTTAGATGTAATTAATTAATTTAATTTTGTAATTTTTTCTTTTTTAACGTAGAATTTATTTTTTCTAGTTACGATGTGATATTCATGTCGGACTTGGACAGTATTGTGGAGAAATTCAAGGAATTTAACGCACGAATTGTCTTCTCCGCTGAAAAGCATTGCTGGCCGGATAAAACACTAATTTCCGAATATCCTTCAATTGCGAGAGGTTTGCGTTTTCTAAATTCGGGAGGATATATTGGTTACGTGTCCGATATTTATTCGCTATTGTCTAATGTCGAATTAAAGGACGACGATGACGATCAATATTTTTACACGAAAGTCTATTTGGACCAGGAATTGCGGGAGAAGCATAAAATTAAGCTCGATCACAGGGCGGAGATCTTTCAGAATCTTTATGCAGCTTTAGGTAAATTGGAAGAAGCTGATTAATTAGAAATTAATTTCAGAAAATCGAGTTTAGAAATTAAGGATTTAAATTTTCGCAAATTAAATTTAACTAATTTTAGAAATTAATTAATATTAGGAAAAAAAATTATCAAAATTGAATTAGAAGTTAGAATTTAATTTAGAAAATAATTTTAGAAATTAGAATTATTGTAGAATTTAAGAAATTGCCTTCGATTTCTTTAATTTAATATTTTATAAAAAATTTTTTTTTATTAAATTTATTTTATCGGTGTTTAATTTCAGGCGATGTGGAATTAATGTTCAAGGGAAATGAAGCCTATGTTCAGAATAAAGAATACAATACTGTGCCAATGATTCTACATGGCAATGGACTTAGTAAAGTGGCGTTAAATTATTTGGGAAATTATCTCGCCAACGCCTGGAGTCCAGAGAAGGGCTGCATTGATTGTTGGGTGGATACAATTAATTTAGAAGAAGCTAAAACTAAAGCATTTCCAGTCATTCAGATAGCAGCATTCATTGTCAAGCCAATGCCATTTTTAGAAGAGTTTTTGATAAAATTACACCAACAATCATATCCAAAGGAAAAGTTACATCTATTTATTTACAATAATGTTCCATATCATAAGAAAGTGGTGGAGAAATTTGTCACTGAGCATGGCAGTGATTATAAGAGTATAAAGACAATTGAACCTGAAGATGAAATCAATGAGATTGAAGCTCGAGATTTTGCAATGTATTTATATCTTTTATTTTCTATTAATTAATTAATTATATTTATTTATTTATTACTTCATTTCTTTGTTTATTATATTTCTGTATTTTTCTCTATTTTTCTCTATTTATTCATTTTTTTCATTTTATTTTTCTGATTTCTTGCTTTTTATGTTTTTGAGAATAAATATTTTGTCTCTTCTTTTTCAGGGATCGTTGCTTGGCGAAAAAATGTTCGGGATTCTTTTCAATTGACGCCGAGGCACATTTGGATAATAAGGAAACATTGAGATTGTTGGTGGAACAACAAAGAGGAATTGTTGCTCCACTAATTGTAAGACCGTTCAAGGCTTGGAGCAATTTCTGGGGTGCGCTCACTGATGATGGATTTTATGCCCGCAGTTCCGATTATATGCAAATTATTCACAATGAACGAAGGTATGTTTGAAAATAAATATGAGCAATATTTTGAAATTTCATCATTCATCGCTTATTATCGATTTCGAATAAGTGGAAAATTATCTTTCATTATTTTCACACAGAGAAAAACAATACATTCGATTCAGAGCCTATAGAAATGATTTTTAAGTTTTAACCATTCAAAAAAATTTTATTCGCTTCAAATATTCGATTCAAAAAAAATGTTTTATTCGATTCAAATAAATTTTATTTTGGATAAAATATAAATTTTACATTTTCTAAAAGAAATGTTCTATTGAATTTTTTTTTCAAACTAAAATGTATTACAAAATCATTTCGTAATAAAAATATGGTATATTAATATTATTTAGAATTTAAAATTAAAAATGATTGTTCTCTAACACAGTAGATAACTTATGAGTAAAAGTCAATTTTTTTATAACAAACATTTAAAAAAAACTGTTTTAAATACAGGCAAACCTCCATATGGCGGAAAGCGATTTGACAATTTTCCGAAAAGAAGTCCGCCGTTTGGGGGTTTGCCTGTATTTAAATAAAAGTTTTCTCACTTTGTGTATATTTATCGGAAATTTTTTGTCAATTTTTTTTTTGCTTCTTTCACATAATATTGCTGTTATAATAGTTTTTAGTCTTCAATAATTTAAGGGAAAAAAAACAATATAATATTTAAATTCTTTCAATCGAAAACAATAGAGAAATCAGTCTTGAATGATCTACGATCAATACTATACATATTATCAGCAGTGCATTCATACACTCCAGCATCCATTTGTGTTGTGGGATCGATTTCTAATTTCGATTTTATCTTGTCTTCTCCAATTTGCCACTCGTGAACCTTTAAATATTTTTCCGTTTAAAATTTTGACAATTTTTCAAGTTTCAAAATCGGAGGGAGGAGGGTGGGGGAAATTATTTACACGTCTATGAAATTCACAACGTTTATGATCTTCGATTGAAAGGCAAAAAAATACGTTTTGTTAAGATACACATTTTTCTTTTTCTAATATAAAATTTTTAAATCAGATTCAAAACAATAGGCAAAATTTTTATTATAGAAAAATGCATGGAAATTTGAAAAGAAAAATTATGTTTTCTTCTAAATTGATTTCGAATTTCAAAATCAAATTCTAAAAATTTTTTATAGAAAAATGTATGAAAATTGCAAAGAAAAATTTTGTTTTCTTCAAAATCGTTGATTAATAAACGTTGTGGACTTCACGATTGTAATTACTTTTTGTTATATTAACAGTTTCCAATTTAAGGAAAATTATTAATTTTTGAAAAATTTGAAGAGAAAGAATTTAACTTTTATTGAAAATTAAAATTGATTACTATTGACAAAAATTATTTTTAATTTAAATATTTATTATTTTCTTGAAAAAAATATTCTTAAAAGAATTTAACTATTTTCAAAAGTTGACAAACATTTTTTTTCGAAAGAATTTAATTATTTGCGAAATTTTCAATAAAAATTCTTCGAAACAATTTAATTATTTTAAGAATTTAATTATTTAAAACAATTGAATTTTATTAAATTATTTTCAATTTTTTAATTAGTTTCGAAATGTTTTATTAAAATTTTGGTAAGTAATTAAATTCTTGCAAGGAATTTTATTAAAACTTAAAAAATAGAATTTTATTACCTGTAGGAATTCAATTATTATTTTATATCTTAAAATTCTTCGAGAGAATTCAATTCTTATTCTCGAAAATTTTGATAAAATTAATTATAAGTATACTGTTCTTATTTTCAATTATTATTATTAATTAAATTAAATAGTATTCAATGATTTTCCAAATATAATTTGGTTTTTTTAAGATTGTTTTTAATTTTTATAAATAGTGTGTAATTTATTAATTTTTTTAGACTTACGTGTAAATAGAGATGAGTGTAAATTTCATTGCCATCTTTATACCATGTTATGTGGGGTCGTGGAGTTCCACGGGCTGTGCAAAGAAATGCAATTTTATGTCCAAGAACGTATTCCAAATCAAAGTGAGAAGCGAGAATAATTTTTGCCCCCTAGAAAAAAACGAAATTAATAATATTTGCCTTCGCTATTTTTTCTTCCTGAAAAATTGACGAAAATAAAATAATATTCGTAATTCACGGAAAATAATTTAAATTTTAATAATTCGAAAAAAAGAGAATGAGAAAGAATAAAAAAAAGGAATAAAATAAGAACTAAAAATAGAAAATATAAATATTTTTATATTATAAATTATAAATTTTTTAATTTATAAATTTAAATATTAATAATTAATCAATTAATAAATATTTAAAAAAATATAATTATCGGTATATTTACATTTAAAATTTATTTCTATATTTATAGTAATACATTTTTCCTTTGCTTTCAGTAAAGAAAAAGAAAAGTTTTCTCTCGCCAAACGCAAGAAGCATTCGAATTGAATCTATTCAATTATATTGAACAACTCACATCTGCATTATTGTAATAGTGATCGCTTTCTGGATCACGATACTTTCCGGTAATTGGCAGTCCAATTTGAACACGAGACCTGCTTTTAGCCCTGCCGCGTCCTCTTCTTGCCGTGATTTCTTGGCAAATTAAAAGAAATACTGCCAGAAATAGAATAAACGATGTGCGGGACATGACTTTCTGAAATTCTGGAAACAAGCAAAAAGAATTTTCCAATTTTCTTCTTCTTCTATTTACTTATTCTCTGGAAATTAACTTTCCATTTCATCTACAAACTGAATTTGTTTCAATATTTTTCTTTTCTTAAAAATTGAGAGCCCCTTTTTCTCAAGAGAAAAAGTAAGAACAAAAAAGACTTTTTTTTTATAGAAAAAGTTCAATAATACTTACGTGTTTTAGAGACACACGGGGTTTGTGAACGATACAAAACTCCGATGTAACTGACTAGCCACTGGTCTATTACTTCCCTAGTATCCTCTCCTATTCTGTCTCTATTACACTGTTATAAGTTGATATCTCTAACTGCATGCGTTTATATTACGCCAAATTTAGGTCCCGATCTTTATCTTTAGATTCGAAATTATTCCAAATGGAAAATTGAGTGGAAAAAGAAATAATTGTAATTTTCTCTCGCCCTATATATATATTAAAAAATAGGTCAATGCTCTCGTATATTCTGAGATCAAGGCGTATTTAAAAAGGGGGAAATTTTCTTCTTGCTTTGTCTTTAAAATTCGAAAAAGAGGATTTTTAATTGTGAATTTTTCCAAATTGAAAAATCGTGTATTCCCTTTTTTTCTTTCTAATGAAGATGAATTTGACTTTCAGTAATAAAGTGGCATATATATATAATATATATATATATATATATATATATATATATATATATATATATATATATATAATATATATATATGTAAGTGTAAATTAAATATGTCCAGTGGAACCGGCGTTTCGAGTAACAGATACATTACCCCACTCAGATCCAATTATTTCTTAATAAAAAGGATCTAGGGGACCTTTGTTGTTAGTGTCTACGCAGTAGCCCAAGAGTTGGAGAAAAACGAAAACAGAAATTGATTCTACTTCTGCTTTTTTGGGAAAATTTTCTCCTATTCTCTTCTTTAATTTTCTTTCATTTTTAGTCAATCTGAAAATTGCTTCTTTTCAGTAATTTTTTCTCTGTTTTTGCTAAAGATTTAATATTGATTTGATATTTTAATATATATTTTAATTGGACTTCATTTTTATTTTATCGTTTCTTTCCAGGAGGAAATGTATTTTTTTTGCCTTGTTTTCTTTTTTCTTATGAAAATAATTGTCGAAATTTTTGTTTTTTACTATAAAGTTTAATTAATTTCTTTATTTTCTTATACATTTTTTTTGAAATTTTCTCTTTTGAAAAAAAAACTGTTTTCTTTTCTTTTGAGTCAATTTGAAAATTCTTTCTTGTCGATAATTTTTTCTCTCTTTTGCTGTTCAAGATTTAAGAACTAATTTTACTAATTTCTTTACTTCCTTATTTTTTATTGAAAAATATTTTTTTATTTACTTTTATTTAAATATTTATTGTTTATAAAAATTTTGTTAGTAATTTATATTTTGTCAGTAATTTACAGTAATTCCAACGAAAAATAGTAAATAAAAATCGATTTCTTGTTAAAAATAATTTATTTTTCATTCTAAAATATAATTTTTTATAAACTAAAATTATTTCCGATTGGTAAATTTTCATATGTGTTAATAATAAAATTGCCATCTTGTATTAAGATATTTAAATGAAAATTGAATTTGAATTGAAGTCGAAAATATAGAAATAGTTTTTTTTATATTAAAAGCTTAACGAATGTAAAGAAAAAATGCATATTTAAAATATTAAAATCTAATTCCCTTCTTTTAATTCGTTCTATCTATTTACTTTTTCTTTTTCACTCTGAAAATTCTGACCAAGGAATAAAATTAGAAGAATTTAGTCCAAAAAATTCAAAGTCCGTGATTTTCTCGTTTCAAAATCTTTCTATTTTTATGTAAATTCTCCAAAAAAAATTCTATTTTTGTTGATTTTCTTTTTTGAAAGACGAATTTAGACAAAACGTGATTTTTCTCTTTTGAAAAATATTTCCAGTGGCTCAAAATTTTGGTGTAAATTCTCCTAAAACCTTTTTTTTCGGGCGATTTTTTTCTATGGAAAAATTTAGAGAGTACTTTATAGAACTTGGTTTTATTTTTGATAAATATTTTCACTCCTTCAATTTTGTTATTTAAATTTATTAAATTCTCCTAGAAAAATTTTGTTAATACTTTTCTTTGTCAAAAAAAAAAAAATTTAGAGAAAATCTGAAAAAACGTGAATTTTTTTCTCGGAAAAATTTTAGTGTTTGGGTTTTAATGTAAATTCTTCTTTAAAAAAATTTTTTTTGGTCAAATTTTCAGTTAGTTTAGAAAAAAAGAAGTAGTGAATAAAAAAAACTGCCCTCTCTGTTAAATCAATGTTAATTCAAGGTGAACGAATTTAATAGGAGAACATAACATAATCGGTTTTAAAACCACGTCGATCCACTGCATACTGATTGTCAGCTTGACATTCATAATATCCCGCATCTTTTTGTGTTGCCGGATCTATTTCCATTTTTGATTTCACTGTATCGTTTCCAATTGGCCACTCGTGCACCTGCAATTTTTCCAATTTAGGTACAAATTTTCTCTTTCAATTTTCTCTAGGAGTTTGTCGTAAATTTCGATTTGGAATCAATCAATTTTTACTGCATTGATCAATTTTTAAGTAAATTAAATTAATTTTTATTAAATTGATCAACTTTTAAGTAAATTCGATTAATTTTTATTAAATTGATCAACTTTTAAGTAAATTTGATTAATTTTTATTAAATTGATCAACTTTTAGTTAAATCGATCAATTTGTACTGCATTGATCAATTTTTAAGTAAATTGATCAACTTTTAGATAAATCTATCAATTGTTAGTTAAATTGATCAATTTTTACTGAATCAACTTTTATTGAATTAATCAATTTTTATCAAATTGATTTGTGATTGATATTGATGTAGATTGCCCGAGAGATTTTTTATTACCTGAAAGAAATTGTGATGATAAAGTTCGATTCCGTCTTTGAACCAGGTGATTTCCGGTCTTGGCAGTCCAATTGCCATGCAGAAAAATGTGATTTTCCTTCCTAACATGTAGTCTAATTCGAAATGAGACGATTTGACAATTTTCGCTCCCTGAAAATATAAATTAATTGTTTGTTTCCTCTTCTTCGAGTTTTTGTTGTTGTTGATTTTTCAACAATAGGACAAATTTTTGTTGCAAATAGATTTTTTTCTTCGCAAATAGATTTCCATATTTTTTTCTTTGCAAACAAATTGAAAAACTTTGTTTCTTCTCAAAAAAATTCAGACTTACATCCTTATTTTCGTAATAATTCACGCTGGCAGGATTACGATTGAGATTTGGCATATTATGAACCCCAAATCGATTGATATTTCCCATTCTACCACGACGACCTCCTCCTCTACCACCGCCCTTCGCAGCCTCCACGTAAATAGAGGCCAGTGTCAACAGTAGTAAACAATAAGTCCACCATTTCATCATTTACCCCCTTTTTTTTTGGTTTATAGAATTGAAAAAAAAATTTACTACATTAAGAAAACAAAAAACAAGTATATATTAGAAAATAAGCAAAAGGAATTTTTTTTTTGATGAAAAATATTTCTTACCTTCTTTTTTTTCTCTTTCTTTTCGTCCAGGAAAATCCTGCGAACTTGAATAAAGAATGTGTACTGAATGAAAACGTTTTAGAGCCTAAAATATGAATGTACCAAACTAGATGGAAACGCAAGCACTGGTGAGAGAGTTATGAATCTCAATTGGATAATTATGCATAACCCATTGCCAGTGAGTGAGCTCTCATCGCAAATCACGAACGATATATGAAGTTGATGGCTTGCCAAAACATTTAAAGAGATTATTTTATTATTTTCAGAGAAGCAAAATTTATGGAATTGCGTGAATTGTGTTGCCACCCTTTTTTTACCTTTAGAAATTGTAGGAGAAATTTTCTAACTCTATTTTCTTTTCTTTTCCAGGGGACTGTGGAACGTGCCATTTATTAGCGGCTGTTATTTAATTAATTCAACTATCATTAGCAATAAAGAAACGCGTCCATTGTACACGAAAGACGATCTTGATCCGGATATGTCATTTGCTTTAAATAATCGACTGAAGGATGTGTTCATGTACGTGAGCAATAGAATGGATTTTGGACATTTGATAAATCCGGAAACATTTAAAATTTCATACACTAATCCGGATATGTATCAGATTATGGACAATAGAATCGATTGGGAGAATAGATATTTGCATGAGGATTATTTAAAGAATTTTGACGAAGGTGTTGTGCACCAACAGGTAAACCGAATATTTTTGTATTAATTTTATTATTTTAATTCATTGCACTAAAATTTTTCCAGGTATTTTTGATTTTTTAGAATTGCCCAAAAGAAAAAAGTCAGGGAAAGTGAAATTGATCTGGGAAATTTATCAAAAGAGCTGGAAAAAATAGTAGATTTTCAGAATTTTTTTCAAAAACATTCTTTCGACTAAAAAAAATCTGGAAGTAATTTAATTTTTTCAAATTCTTTTGAAAATAGATATTAAATATATACTTTGTCGTTTTTTGAAAAATAATAATTAAAATGTTTCAAATACTTTTTTTTAAACAGTTTTGAAAATAATTGAATTGTTTACGACTTTTATTAAAATCTTTGAAAAGAATTCAATTATTTTCTACAATTCTAATAAAACCTTCGAAACAATTCAATTATTTCTTGTTTTTTTTAATTCGTTTAAAACATTTTTCAAAAGAATTAAATTATTTTGTTAATTCTCTATAAATTTTTTTCTATAAATTGTAAAATTGTTTCGAAAAATTAAATTATTTTTAATTTTAACACTTTAATAAATTTTCATAGAATAATTTTAATTTTCAAAAACATATGATATTAACATTTTTCGAAAAGATTCAATTATTTTTAATACTATTTTAATTTACTTCCATGAAAAAATTCAATTTTTTAAGAAAATAAAATTTTTAATAACATTTTTCGAAAAAATTCAAATGTTTTTCCAAAGAATGCAATTATTTAAAAAAATTTGATTAAAACTCTTAGAAAGAATTTAATTATTATTAAACAAAATTTTTGTATAAAATTCTTTCGAGAAAGAGTAAATTAGACGAAAAGAAAATCAAATTTTTGTGACAACTCTGTTTTTGTTTTTTTTTTATATATTTTCAAATTTTGTTTGTATTTTTTTATATTCTTTTTATATCAAGTTTTATGGATTTTTTTCTATTCGCCTTTTAATTAATTTTGAATAGAACATAAATTTTCTTCGTCTCAATTTTTAATTTCATTTAAAATTGAATAATTTTAAATTACTTTGTAGATAAATTTTAACTTTGATGCTTTATAATTAATTTTTCTTTTCAGCCATGTCCCGACGTTTTTTGGTTCCCTATCGTCAACACCAGAATGACAACAGAACTTATCGAAATTATGGAGGCTTTTGGAAAATGGTCCGATGGATCAAATCAGGTAAAGAGCTATTAAAATCTTTTCTCAACAAACTTTCTTTACCTTTTGCTGCTTCGAAAAACTAATTTTCTTCTTTAAGAAATATATTTTTTTTTAAATTAGTATTCAAATCAAGACAATAATTTATGGAAAAGATACCGATTTATTGAATAGAAAAATATTAACCATAATTTGGTTTTGTTTTAGCAATTTATCCACATGGGTAAAAGTATTAAAATTTGTTTAATTAATTAATTTCAGTTTTCAATTTTCTGGAAAATTAGAAATGTTCTTTAATATTTTTTTTACGAAAATTGATATTATTTTCTACAAAATTAATTTTCTCTACTTAAAAATGTTTTTTTTAAGTTTAAAAATAAACATTTTCTCTTTAATTTTTTAAAGATTTGGAAAAATTTGTAATAAATGTTAAAAATTTCAAAATATAAATTTTAGAATTTTGCTAAAAACAGAACAAATTTTTAAAATTAAGATCTAATTTAAAGGAAAAACGAAATTTTTTTCTAAACTAAATATAGAACAAATTTTCAAATTTGGAATCAATTTGAAGGGAAAACGAGATATTTTTCAGAAATTATTCTATTATATGGATTAATTGGAAAAATATAAGGAATAAAATGACTACTTTGAATAATAATAGTTTGCAATAACTTCGAAGTATTAATAGAAATTTTTAACAGGACGCAAGATTAAAGGACGGTTATGAAAATGTACCAACGCGTGATATTCATATGAATCAAGTGAATTATGAGCCTCAATGGCTTTATTTCTTGAGTCATTATGTCAGACCACTACAGGAGCTTGTATTCACCGGCTACTTTCACGATGTAAGATATTATATTTCAATTTAAAAACATTTTATTTTAATTATTTCTAGGATAACAGACTCGATGGTGGCTATGAAGCTGTACCAACGCGAGATGTGCACATGAATCAAGTTAATTTAGAAAAAGAATGGTTAGATTTTCTAAAGTCGTACGTGGATCCCTTGCGACTATTAGTCTTTCCGGACAGAGATGAATACGTAAGCGTACTTACAAAAAAAAAAAAAAAATTAAGAGAAGGGGAAAATTCATTAGGAAATTTAAATTTAAATTTCTCTCAACACGCACTTTTTGTTTTTAAATTTTACACCTTTAAATGCAAATTTCACTTTGCTTAAACAAAAAAAAAACGGTGGAGAGAATTTTTGCCATTTGGATTCAATTTATTGATTTTTATATATATATATTTCTTTGTTCTTATAAATCACAGGCCTCGGATATTATAAATTTTTTGACACTTTTCCACTATTAAATTTTTCGAATTATTTAATTTTAAATATTTTCTAAAAATTCTTTGTGCAAAAAATTCAATTAATTGACAAAAAAAATTTAATATATTTCAATTATTTGGAATTTTTTCAATTTTTTTCAATTCAGTTCAATGCAATTAAATTCAATTGATAAAAATATCAAATATTTTTAATTACACATTTTCGAAAATGAAAATATCTTCAGAAAATCTTGATTATTTTTAAATATTTTCCATTAATTCTTTTAAAATGTTTAATGAATTGCAAACAATTTTACCTTATTCTTTTTTTTTAAATTTTCCTCTTTTAAGTGATTTTTTTAATTGAAAAATTTGTTATTTTTGAAAAATTATTTTAAAAAATCTAACTTAAAGAATTTCTTCATTATAACTTTTTGAAAATTAATTATTTTCAATCTTTACGGTTATATATTTTTATTGTATCATCTAAATGACTTAAGGAAAAAACATTAGCAGTTGCAATTAGAATTATTGGGAATAATTGAATTAATTCTCATGGAAATTTTAGAAAATTAGTTATTATTAAATATTGAAAATAACTATTTAGAGAAGAAGTTTTGTTAAATTTTTAAAATAATTGAATCACGAAAGATTTGCAATTTTAATTTTTAGAAATAAGTAATAAAATTTCAGAAAATTTGAATTTGTAATTTTTTAAGTTTTTAATTTATTTTGTTTTCTCTAAATTAAAATTTTAATAATTTGATTTATACTTTTTAGAATTTATTTTTTAGAATTATTGTAGTTTTTAATAATTAAATTTAGAAATTAGTAAAAATTAGGGAGACACTAAATTTTTATGAAAATACTAATTAAAATAAATTACTTTTTTCGTTTATTTCCCTGTATTTTTAAACAATTGAAGCGACTTTTTTTTGGTCTTCAAATTCGATCCGAGGTCTTAAGTTGTAAAAATTTGTTTATATTATTTGTTTTTATATATTATACACATTTTTCCCTATTAAAATTTTTATATTGTTTTTTTCAAACTTTATATCTATTTTTATATTGAATTACTCGGCATTGTTTTATTTTAAATTGTTTATTAATTTATTTTCGTCTGCACATTTTAGAAAGGTGATGGAACTGGTGCTTTGAACGTCGAACTAATTTAGCTTTTGATTAATGTCCTTGTTATTTATTTCGAAAATAATGAAAAAATTATTGTTTGAGTCAGAAATTAATAATTTTTTCAATATTTAAGTAAATAAAAGATTACTAATTAATTTTGTTGTCAGTGTAAAAATGCAAAATAATTGTTTTTAAAGATTTTATTTAATTTTTTCGATTATTTGAAAAAGAAAAAATTATTTATAGGATTGAAATAATTATAATTTAATTAAAGAAAGAGAAAAAAAATTATTAATTAGTAAATGATTAATTAAATTATATAATTCTTCCACTTTTAGTTCTGTTTTAATTAGAGTAAATTCTTTTTTGAGATACTAATCACATTTGTAAAAATAAATATGTTTAATGTTATTTTAAATGTTGAATGAAAGTTTTGCTTATTTTTAAGTAAAAATTAATTGTGCAAATATTCATGTCATAGAAGAAAAACTTTTTAAAACTGAATTAATAGAAAATTTAAATACAACTAGGATTTAAAATTTCAATTAATTTAATTTTTGTTTTTCTTTTCTTCGCGATATGTCTTTTTGAAAGTAAATGTTTAATTTTTATAATTCTAAATGTTGGAAGAATTCTTTGCTATTTTTGTAATTTCTGTATTGACTATTTTTTTTTCTCTAAATGCTAATTTTGGTATTAATTAACGTGTTACAGCCTCCTAGAGCGACGATGAATTTTGTTGTTCGTTACAAACCTGAAGAACAACCATCGTTGAGACCACATCACGATAGTTCAACGTACACGATAAATGTTGCTCTAAACAGAGCTGGCATTGATTACGAAGGCGGTGGCTGTAGATTTATTCGTTACAATTGTTCAGTGAAGGACACAAAACCCGGTTGGATGTTGATGCATCCTGGAAGATTGACACACTTCCACGAAGGTTTGACTGTAACAAAAGGTACACGTTACATAATGATTTCCTTTGTAGATCCATGAAAAAAAAGAATTTATTTTAGGAGAGCAAAGCACTGTTATCAATATTATATATTAGGAAAATTATCTTCTTTTATATTTTCAATTTTTCTATAAATGTAAATTTCTTCCATATTTTCAATTCTTAGTTTTTCCATTTATTTTCAATTTGTATTTTTTCCATTTATTTGATGGTTCAATTTAGAAAATTAATTGTTTCTTTTCAATGAAAAATTTGAAATTTTATCTGAAATGTAAATTTTTGTATAAATATATGTCTCTCTATAAAAAAAGAAAATAAAAAGATCTGAAAGACTAAATATGGACGAGAGAGAGAAAGAGTCAACAATATTTAAGTTTATAGATAATTCTATTGACAGAAAATAAAAATACGTCTAAATAATTTAACGATCGTTAATAATAAATTGGACCAAAATGTAAAAAAAGTTTTTTAAAAACTGACATTCTTTTGAATCGGTATTTTAAATCATTATTTTGTATACAATTTTGTATACAATTTAAATATTTTTTTTAAATTTATTTACTCGATTTTTTTTTAAATTAGAAAATTTTTCTCAATTTGTCCAATTTTTGTTCTGTTTGTTAAATTATTTTCATACGAAATACAAAAAAAAAATTCTATGTAATGAAATGAAGCAATCAGAATGTTTATTGCTTTGTTAAAAATAGAAAAAACGCTTTAACGATAACGCACATGTACGACGAATTTTTCAACGAGTTATTTCTTTTTTTAAAGAAGATTTTAACAAATTTTTTTATACTTGTACTTTTTCAAGACATATCAATTTAATGTTTGTAAATATGTAAACAAAAGTACTAATAATAATAATAATATTATTAAATCTAAAACAATTACTTTTCTCATAGGGACATTTTTTTTCTCAAAAAAATGAAAATCCATTTTCTGTTATAAATATTTTTTTTTCGAATCTATTATAATACAGTCAATAATAATTATTAGTGCAGAAGAAAATTAATAGTATAATATTTCAATATATTATAGGAATTATTTATATTTTTATCTAAATAATATTATTTATATTTAGCGATGTTTTTTAATTCTATAAAATATAAATAATATTACAATTGTCAATATAAATAAAATATAATATTCGGTAATATTACATAATTATAAAAATTATTAATATAAAAGCATACAATTTTAATTTCATTGTTTTTTTTTTCAACAGTTTGATGTATTTCCGTTTAAATACACGAGCCGAGTTTTCTTTTTAAAAATTAAGTCAAGTACGTGACAGTCTGAAAAGACTTTTTTTTATTATAATTATAAAATATCTAAAATATGAATTCACTTAAAAGTTTAAAAACGTAGTTTCTAAGTTCAATACTGTAATATCGACTTTTTTTAGAAAATAATTAATAAGACTTACAAGTTTTTTTTTAGGCACACTCAAGACTTTACACGCGTAATTTTTTTTTCTTTTTTCAAAGTGATAGATCGTCTATTTTTTTTTTTATAAAAAAGAATGTAAAAGCATGATTCTATATTTTGAATTATACATAATTAATTATTTATTAATTAATTGTACGTAATTAATTATATATCAATAAATTGTACGTAATTATATATCAATTAATTGTATGTATTTAATTATCAATTAATTAATTAATTAATTATGTAGGTAATTATAAATTTTCTACATATTGCCGCAGTTTTTCGTGGGATTCATCAAAAAAATCCTGTACATTTATAATTTATATTTTACAATATATATTAGGAACATCAAATATTAGATTATTAATATTAAAAAAGAGAAAAAATTGAAAAGAGAAAAAAATCAGTTTTTTTAAAATCGCATTTTTAAAATCTTTATTTACATGGTAAAAAAAACGTATCTCTCTTTTTTTCTCGTAAAAAGTTAAAATATTTTGAGAAATGGGTGTACCTTTTCACAGCGCAACACCTTAAATAATAGTAATAATAATAATATCTCATAGCGCTTAGGTTTTAATTTCTATATATATATATAATATGAATATAATTTGTCAAATCAAAAAAATTTGATTGACTTCTAGAACACTTCCTATTACACTTGAAGCATAAAAGCATTTTTTTTCTTTGCATTATTTTCCAAAAATTCGCTGCGTTTTACGTTATTATTTTAGCGGACAATTGCTTCTTATCACAATTTTCGAGAATATTTTTTGTAGAATTGTTGTCGAGAATATTTTTCTATATAGAATTTAATATATTCGCCGTGAAATGCAATGATTTACAAGTTTATTTATATTATGTACATCGGTACACGGTTTCTTTTTTTTCTTATCAGGCTCGGACGCAGTAAAATTATATTTTCGAATTCTCTACATTTTTTAGTTAATTTTTTCTTTCTTGGAATGTTTCTTGAAAATCAAATTTTTTTCGTAGAAGAAAAAACTTGAGACAATTAGTTTTTTTTTAAAGAGAGAGTGAGAGAAAATTCGTCTGATTTAACATAAAAAGATATGTACAATTTGTTCGTTATTGTATATTTATATTATAATAGAAATTATGCATTTTTTTTAATAGTTATTATTTAGAAACCGGCTCGTTTTAGTTCATTTAATTGATGAGCAAGTTTTTCTTCCTTGGTTCTTCTAGCTTGTCCCAATTTTCGACACTCAATGTAGGTACTTAAAAAACGTTCAACGTCAATTTTTCGATTTAGAAAATCTTCGGCTATTTTTTCACTTTTCTCGTGACTGTCGTCGGCAGATTTTTGCAGGCATTCTTTTATATGATCGGGCGTGTATATTTCCGATAAATTATTATATTTTCTTAATAATTGATCGTAACGGGCCTTTAACTCCTTGACTGTTTCCACTTTACTTCGGACTTCGTTTTGAAGTTGTTTTAATTCGTCTTCTTTCACTAGATTCGCAGCTGGAATTATTAATGTGAAATTTAGAAGAAAGATATTAATTTGGAGTTTAGAAAAAATATTAATTTGAAAATTAGGAAAAATATTAATTTGAAACTTAGGAAAAATATTAATTTGAAACTGAGGAAAAATATTAGTTTGAAACTTAGGAAAAATATTTATTTGAAACTTAGGAAAAATATAATTATAGTTCAAAATTCAGGCTTCGGATTGAGTTTAAGGTGCGCAAAAAAGTCACCTTAGTTAATTAAAAATAGAAAGAAAGTCGAAACACTAATTTACTTCCTTCAGTGTTGTCAGAAAACAATTTATTTTATATTTCCCTGATTTTTCACTCATTCTGAAATTCAATTATTTCTGAAAATTACAATTGTCACCCTTCCGAAAATCAATTATTTTCTGGAATTTTCAATTTAATTCCTTGCTCAAATTCAATTATTTTTCATAAACTTCCGAAAATTCTTCGAGAATTCAATTATTTAAATATACAAGAAGTCAATTTTTTATAATAATTGTAACTGCAGTAGATTTTTAGAAAATTTTCATTTCTCTTTTTGAAGATTAATTTATTTATAATAATTCAAAATAATTTAGTTAAAAAAAATATATGACCAAAAATACTAAGAATTAGATTTTACAAATTTTGGAACGTTATTATTCTAAAATGATTCACATTCTTAAAATAATTTTTCATCAATTTTAAAAAAGTCAATTTTTCAAGATTTTTAATTAAAAGATTTAAATAATAGCGTTTTCATCAAAAGTTTATTAACAATTCCAAAAATTAGATTTAAAAAAAAGTTTTAAAACATTTTTTTTTGTAATTAGAAGTTATTATTAAAATGCATTTTTTTCTGTAGTTGTTTCAATTTTTGGAAATATGTCATTGAAAATATTGAACATAATTGATTCTTAAAAAATTGTAGAAAAGAAATTCTTAGAATTATGTTTTTCGAAACTATTTGTTAATAATTTTTGAAAAGTAATTTTGAAAGAAAATTTGTTTTCGAATTATGTATGTAATTAAAAAATTCCCAAATAATTGAAGTTTAGTACAATTTTGTTAGCAAATCAATTGAATTCATTTACTTTTTCCTAACTTTTTAAGTAAATAATTCAATCTTTTGTAAGAATTTTTTAGAAAATGTTTTAAAAAAAATAAATGTTAAACAAATTTGAATTAAAAATGAAAAAACGTTATTTTAAAAACATTTTAATAGTTAAGACTTAAAAAGTAGATTTTCTGAAAATTTCATTCAATGCAAATAATTGAATCTAAAAAAAATTCTAAGAATTATTTTTCTTTCAATATGTTAATGTAATTTTTTTCAATTATTTTTCATTGACTTTGATTTCCCGATTTTTATTTGAAGGTTTTTTCATTAAAATTGTTGAGAACTTTAAATATTTTACCAAAATTCGCATTTAAAATTCTCCTAAATTTTATTTTCGAAAATTTAATAAAATATTTACAAGAAATCAAATATATTTAACAAATTTGGACAACATCTGAATTATTCAAAAATGTTTCTTATTGTATATTTAAAAATTTAATTTTTTGAAAATAATATTCAAAAAATTTTGAAAGTTTTGACCGTTTTGATTATAGATATTATTCACACTATGAAAATCGAAATTTAAATTGCTTTTTTACCAAAAAGTGTTTTTTTTTTCTGCAATTTGAAAGAATTAAAAAATTTATTTATGAGAAAATTAAAAAAGTCGCATTTTATGAAAATAATTCAATAAGGCGGGTTTTTTTAAATAGTGAAAAAAACTGCAAAAAGTCACAATATCTAAGCACTGTGTATTGGTTAATATTTTTTTTCAAAGTAAATTAAAATAAAAATAAAATTGATTTTATTGTATTTACTTTTTTAATGCAATTATTGTTGTAGAATTATTATTTTGAATTATTTTCAATATTTTATACTGTTTTTAATTAATATTCAAATTTTCGATTATTTAAAAATTTTTTTTAAATTATTATATTTAATTTAAAATAATAAAAAAAACGTATTCAACTTTAATAATTTAACTCACCTGCTGTTTTTTCAACCCAATCAATTGTGTCCTCAACTGCCGAATCAATATCCTTCAATTGTGAATGCTGCTCAAGGAGTTCATCAATTTTCTCATCGTTGCAATTAAGTTTCTTCAATTCCTCAATTGTCATGTTATTCAACTCAGGAAAAAATGTGCACTGAGGTATTTGTGTTTGTATTTGACTTTGCATTTGAATATTTGTATTGACATGATGTAAATTAGAATAAGTGTTTGCGTGTGATTGTTGTGAATTATATTGAACTGGATTCGAATTGTGTAGATTTCTATTGCTCGTCACGTATGTCGAGTGATGCGATGACGACGTTGTTCCTGATTGATTCTCCGCAATGTAAGTGTTGCCCGAATTCGTGTAATTATAACTGAATATTCCTGAATTTGTGTTTGGTGATGAAAATTGTGGATATTGCGTATTATAATAGGAATTGTATGATGTCGACGGATGTTCAAAATATGGATTTAGAGCGTAAGATGGTGAACCTCTTCCTGCAATGTCTGAAAAGGAAATTATTTAAATTTTTATTTTGGTTTCCAATTAAAAAAAAAAGAAAGAAAACAGAATAGAATAGAAGAGAAATATTTACCAATATGTGGCACAGCGGAAGGCGGTGAATTATCTTCTAAAAGTTGCGGTGGATTTCTGCTGAATTCTCTGATAATTGCCTGCACAACGCGACCAAGATCGCTGTGAACTGTGAACTAAAAAAGAAAAATCGTCAACGAAAAAAAAAAACTAAAATACAATAATCGAATTAAAGAAATGCTTTTAAGTCTTCAAATCTTACGAGCAGTAATCCTGGTGCACTGGTGATTTCACTGTGCTCATTGCACCAAGGATGTGTTATCGGAGGTGTCACCCGAAGAACAGGCTTCTCAAGAGGAAATTCCGGTGAGAGTGAGACCAAAATAGCCATTCGCCTATCTCCAGCATCAAATTGTACCTGATATTCCACATCTTCCCTCAGTTCCAAAACACTAGAACGTATTTTCATTTATAAATTATCAATTCCTCATTTACAACATTTACTCAAGTGTACTTATGATAAGACAGCAAAAAGACATTATTAACATAAATTGTAATTATACAAACAGCTGTAACTAATAACCCGAGAAAGAATCAATTAAAACATGAATAAATTATTTAAACTATCCTCAAAATTACCAACTTCTCTCCTAATATACAAAATTTTTTACAAAAATTACATACGAAAATAACTGAAAAGAAAGAAATTAATAATATACAAGATAAAAAATTTCAGAGGGAGTTGAATTTCATCTCATTTTGCCTTTTAAAACGAATGACGAGGAAATTTTGTAAAATTAGTCATCAGATAATTACTGATATGAGAAAGAGACTTTAGTTCCTATTGTCTTGATTCAGAATCTTTGTACAAAGCCACATAACAATGTTAATAGACGAGGTTAACAAAAGGTTAATTTCTTTCTTTTTTTCGCTCAAAAAAAAAAACAAAACTTCACTTACTGATCGTTGAAAATTTTCAAAGTGTCGATCTGTCGTTTTCTCTTGACGGCGGCATTTTCATTTTCTCCACGGAATATTCGCGATAACATTTAAATGCCTTAAATTTGGATAAATCATTCGCTTTTCTTTGCACAACTATAAAAAACTCCTCTCTTGTCAAAAGTTAACACCACAGCAATATAGCCTCAAACAGCTGTTTTCGATTGCAGTTGACTTCAAACCGGAAGTGTTGCGTAGTCTTGTCATGTGAATGAAGCCGCGAATATCCGATATAAAAAATCCACCGCGCGATAACAAAAAATAAAAAGTAAAAAGAAAACTTGAAGGAAAAATACTGATTGGAATTTCTTGTCAATTTAATTTCATTTTCTTTTTTCATTATTTTGAATAAGTAAATTCGAAAAAAGAAGCAGAGTTGTTGACGTTTAGTGAACATAACCTCAAAATGTAGTCTTCGTAATTCGTAAACAAAAAAACTTGTGTGTGTTTTAATTCGAGGTTTATTAAATTATTAATATATAGATACTTAATAGAAAAGGAAGTGTAAATAATTTTTACAATTGGGAAAAATGCCTGTTTTTCAAGAATCGTGCGCTGAAGTAAGTATTAATTTTTCTAAAGTTAATGTTTTGTTGAAAAAAAAAAACTTCAAGGTTTTTTTATTTCTTAATTTCTGTGTTTATAATTATTTCTACTTTTATTATACATTTATTTTATTTGTTTCAGCAAATACAGGCACAGACGGTAATTATAATTCATCCCGGATCATTGTATCTTCGAATAGGACGTGCGTCGGATTTGAATCCTTACACTCTTATAAATGCAATTGCAAGGAGACGACTTCCTGGTGGGCTGGAGCACAAGGACACTTTTCTTCCCTCACTCGTGCCACGGGTGAGAATATTTTCCGATTCATGAAAATAGAGACAATCTTTAGACTAAAAAAGCAAAATGCAAAATTTCTAAAATTCAAAATTAAAAATTATCAAATTGACAAATTTAAAATTGATAATTTTGACCAAATTGGGACTAAATTTGCAAAAGAGATAATAATTCAATTTTTTGTAAGAATTTTTTAGAAAATGTCAACAAAAAAATAAATGTTAAGGAATTTTAATTAAAAATGAAAAAACTTTATTTCTCAAATATTTTAGTAGTTAAGACTAAAAAAGTAGATTTTCTGAAAATTTTATCAATGCAAATAATTGAATCTTAAAAAAATTATGAAGAAATTCCAAGAATTATTTTTCTTTTAATATTTAAATGTAATTTTTTTCAATTAATTTTCATTGATTTTTATTACCTAATTTTTATTTAAAGATTTTTTTCATTAAAATTGTTGAGAACTTTCAGTATTTTAACAAAAATTCTCCTAAATTTTATTTTCGAAAATTTTAATAATATATTTTACAAGATTTCTAAATTTCTAAAATTCTAAATTAAAAATTATCAAATTGACAAATTAAAATTGATAATTTTGACCAAATTGGGACTAAATTTACAAAAAGAGATCCAAAAAGAAATACAAAAATTTGTATTCGACTTTTGATTAATTTAGAGTAAGAAACTAATTTTTTTCTTCTAACTAAATTCGTAGACGAAAGAATTGACTCAAGCAATGGAGGAATCAAGACTTCAGGTATCGCACACTCTTCAATCGTGTCTTCAGTCGGACGGCAGACGAAGATATGCAACACCGCCGCAACAAATAGCGGCTTTCAATCGTAGATCGAATCCTGAAGTTTTGTCACCCTCGTCCAGTGAATGGATCAAAACGGATCAAGACGTGATTATTGGTGACGATATTTTGTCGTTAAATCCAGCGGCGGATTTTAATATTCACTTTCCCTATAGAAGAGGTGAACTCAATGTTCATTCTGGTCCTGGTGGTAGTCTTCGTTCAGTTTTGGCCGATCTGAAGGCAATTTGGGAATATGTTTTAACGGAAAAATTGGACATTCCTCTCAGGGATTTGAAACACTATCGAGCCGTTCTTATAATTCCTGATATTTACAATAGACTCTATTTGAAGGAGTTGACGACACTCGTTCTTTGTGAAATTGGTTTTGGCGGCTGTTTTTTACTGCAGGTAAATTTTGTCATCAAAATTGATCGATATTATCAACTTTTATTATTAGAAAAGAAATTTAATTTAAACTGGTGTCTTTTTACTTTCAGGATCACGTGGCGGCGACATTTGGAGCAGGTTTGGGTTACGCTTGTGTCGTCGATGTCGGAGATCAAAAAACATCGGTTTCTTGTGTTGAAGATGGAATTTCGCATAGAAATACTCGCGTGCGAATGGATTACGGAGGTGGTGATATTACGCAAACGTTTTTTTGGCTTCTGCAAAAATGTGCTTTTCCTTATAAAAGTTGTGATCTGACGGATAAATTGGACGCACTTTTGCTTAGTCAATTAAAGAAGGAATTTTGTCACGTCGATTTGAATATTTGCGGATCACAGGAGAAGACGTTCGTCGTTAAAAAACCGAGGCAACAAACAGATACTTACACCTTGCAGGTGGGGATTTTTATCTAAAAGTTTCTGCTTTTCTTTTCTTTTTCTATTCCTTTTTCTATATTAATTTTTATTTCTTTTTCTATTTCTATTTTTCATTTATTTTTCTATTTCCATTTTTCATTTCTTTTTCTATTTCCATTTTTAATTGCTATTTCCACTTTTCATTTCTATTTCTTTTCTATTTATTCTTCGTCTCTTATTTTTCCATTCTATTTCTAATTTTTTTCCGCATTTGTTTCTATTCATTTTTCTCTAAATACTATAAAGATTTTTCTTCAGTATTTTTACAATAATTTTCCATTTTGTTTAAATTTAGGTAGGCGATGAGTGTCTTGTAGCGCCTCTAAGTCTTTTTCAACCAGAATTATTTAAAGTGACGGGTATTCACAATGTTCACGTGCAAAAACGTTCGGTCGGCGATTCGGAAGATCCTCACGATGAAAATTATTTAAGAGAAACGAGCGTAAGTTAATTTCTTTATTGCGAGTTAATTAATAAGTAACAATTCGATTTTTAACAATTATTATAGAAACTTTCATTTTTTTGATCTTTTATCTTAATAATCGTTTTTTTCTGGTGCTAGTTTGCAATTTGATTTTAGTTATTTTTGATTAATTTTTTTTTCTTCCCTACTTTTTGATAATTTTTTTTTTCAAATGCCTAAAATTTAAAAATTAATGTTCTGAATGTATAAATGAGGGAAATTTAATTATTTCTTCTTCAGATTAAAAATTTTTAACAGTAATTTTTCGTCACGTATCAAAGAAAGTTAATTTTAAAATTTTTATATGTTCAATTTCAGTTTTTAATTTTTTATTCCTAGAATAAATAATTTATGGAAATATTTTGGTTTAAATAATTTAATTCCATCGAGAAATTTCACGAAAATTGTAATAAAAACAATTGAATTTTTATGAAAAATTTCAGTTTTATGATAATAATTGAATTCTTTTGAAATATTTAATAAAAATTTAATTGAAAATAATTAAATTATTTCGAAGAATGTTATTAAATTTTTTTTTAAATAATTGTAGTGTTAGGATTTTATTGAAATAATATTGAAAATAATGGAATTTCTGCAAAGAATTTTACGATTTATGAAAGTAATTAAATTGTTGCGAAGAATTACAAAAAAAATTGTTAAAAATAATTCTATTGTTTTAAAACATAATTTTTATTTTTTTCGAAAAGTTAGGTACATTTTTGGAATTTTTTTTTAATAAATGAATTGTTTCGAGGAATTTGAATAAAATTTTGGTGAATTGAATTATTTTGGAAGAATTGAATTAAATTTTGTTTAATTTGAATTCTTTCTAGGATTTAAATGAAAATTGCATTGAAAATAATGGAATACTTCGATAAATTTTATTAAAAATAATTCAATTATTATTAAGAATTTTATTCAAATTTTTACAAGTAATTGAATTGTATCGAAGAATTTTAAAGTAATTAAATTCGTGTTATTTTTTCAAATAATTGAATTGTTTCAAAAAATTGTATTAAAACTTTTGATAGTAATTGAATTATTTTGAAGAATTTACACAAATTTATTTAAAATAATTTAATTTGTGGAATTTTTTTAAATAATTGAATTCTTTCAAGGAATTGTATTCAACATTAATTAAATTGTGTTAAATAATTGTAGAAAAGTTTTTTAAAATAATTAAAACTAATTAATTTTGTAATTGAAATAAGTAAATATTTTGAATCTGAAATTATTGAAGAATTTTAAGTTGATAAATTTTGTTTATCAATTTATCGTTTATAATTTTCATTAAATTTCGTTTTGTTTTTTTTGTATAAAGAGAAGAGGAATCAAGGAGAATCTGGAACAAACTTTAGAGTCTCAAGAAGAAACGGCAACACCTGCAGTTGTTGGTGAAGAAGAAGTTGTCGTCGATACTGTTGACTCGGCACCAATTGCCCTACAAAATAGAGAATTGGACGCACCTCGCGAATTCGTCACTGGTCCTCAACAACTTTTAGGACTCGATCATGCCGTTTTGCAGAGTATTGACAGATGTCGTACGTATTATTTAATTTTTTAAATCTTTCTCATATAATTTTACAATTCTTTACACGAATAATTTTCGTAAAATATTCTAGAATCGAATAGATTTATTTAATTTTTATTCTATATTTTAGAATCGAATAGAATTAATTAATTTTCATAAAATATTTTAGAATCCATTAGATTTAAATAATTCCCATAAAGTATTTTGGAATTGAAAAAATTGTTTAACAACTTTCTTTAAAATGTTTTAGAACTGAAAAGATTTAATTAATTTCCATCAAATATTATATAGAATCCAAAAAATGAAATTAATTTCTATGAAATATTTTAGAATTGAATAGATTGAATTAATTTTCATAAACTGTTTTCAAGACGAATAGTTTTAACTAATTCTTTTTGTTTTCATAGCGACGGAAGATTTAAAGAGAAAAATGTACAGTTGCGTGTTGGTGGTCGGTTCAGGAATGAAATTCCAAGGAATTGGAATGTGGCTACACAACAGAATATCTCTTCAAATTCCTTATATGTACAGAGCAGGTATTTTTTTTATTTCAATTAAAAGTAAATCTAATTTTAAAATTAGAATATTTATTTTCAAATAATAAATATTTCTAGTAATAAATACACTCGGGTCGCATAGTTTCAGTACATTTTGACTGTTTACTTGTAAATGCTCGCTCCACTTCAAATTCAAATATTTCTGTAAAAATAGATACAACAGCTATCAAACAAGGATCATTTTAAAGCTCAATAAATTTAGAGTCAAATAGGCAAAAAAATAACCAATTTAATATTGTAAATTTGAAAATATAATTCTTTAAAGTTAGAGATTTTTTATGAAAATTACGATTTCGGAAACTGGAGTTCAAGCGAACGCCAATTGAAGAAAAAAATTTTTTAAGACTTGACAGTTGTACAATAACAAGTACAAATTCCATTCTTTAATTCTAGACAAAAATCATTTACAAATATGAAGTATTTTATTCAAATTGTCTAAAAATAATTGCTCTTGCTCTAAATTTTTCGAAGAATATAAATTGCAAATTCGTCGTTTCTATTCATTTGTTTTATCAATTAACCACACTTTTAAAAAATATTGAACCTCTTGACTGTAGTAAATTTAAATTATTTACATGAAATTTATCCCTCTTCTTATAATGTTACAAATTTTTACTCGCATTATTACTTATTTTATTTCAAGGTGCAATTTTTTAAATTTTACAATAAAAAAGAGATGCACATTTTTCAAAAATTTGGTTAATTGATAAAACAAGTGAACAGAAATGACGAATTTGCAATTTATATTCCTTGAAAACTTTAGAAAGCAAGAGTTATTATTTTTACAGAATTTAAGGCAAATACTGAATACTTATAAAAGATTTTGGTCTCGAATTAAAGATTGAAATTTGTACATTATATTGTAAAACTGTCAAATATTAAAGAAATTTTTTCATTAATTGGCGTTCGCTTAAACTCCAGATTACGAAATCGCAATTTTCATAAAAAATCTCTAACTTTAAAGAATTATATTTTCAAATTTACAATATTAAATTGGTTATTTTTTTTGCCTATTTGACTCTAAATTTATTGAGCTTTAAAATGATCCTAGTTTGATAGCTGTAGCACCTATTTTTACAGAAATATTTGAATTTGAAGTAAAGCGAGCATTTACAAGTAAAAGTCCAAATGTACTGAAACTTTGCGACCCGAGTGTATTTCACGTAATAAAATATTTAAAATAATAGAAAACTTATTTTAAAATAATTACTAAACACTGAATTTAACTGAATTTTATTTTAAAATAACTTGAAAAAATTTCAGAGCAATTGGATATAATAACTCAACCAAAGGAAATGGATCCTGGAATGACAGCGTGGAAGGGAGCGGCAATATTAAGTTGTTTAGAATCAGCTCAAGAATTATGGATAAGTCGCCAAGAATGGGAACGTTCAGGTGTGAGATTATTGAGGGAAAGAGCGCCCTTTATGTGGTGATAATAAATTCAGTGCCAGAGCTAATAAATTATTTCACGAGACAAAAGCGAAACTCCAATTATTATTCAGGTAATTACAGTAAATTTGCCATTTTACACTTATCCGAATTATGAGGATGATAAACAACAATGCCAAGTGTATTGAGAAAATTTATAAATTTATAATTTTCGTCATTTATATCTTCGTAAACATCGTCTCCGCCTTGTAGTTGCTTTTTTGATAGATGCTTGATAGGGGTAAAAGAAAAATTTCAAATAGTTTAGTTTGAAGTCATTTTCAGTAATTAGAAAAATAATTCTTCCTCTATGAGGAAGAAAAATTGGTAAGAAATTGGAATTTTTTCTTCTCTACTTACCATTAAAAAATTGATAATTTCATCGTTATCGGGAAAAATCAGATCGAGAGTTTTTGACTGAAATATAATTTTAATTCATGAAATTACTTTACGATTATTGTTATTAGAATACTATAATATTAAATAGTAATTCTATCAATATTTATAATCAGGGTTGTCACAAAGATTTATTTTTGATTTTAATTCTACAGAATTGTTAACTAAAAGTATAAAAAATTTACATTTTCAAAGATTTGAATTTAAACTTTTTGAAAATTCAATTCTTTTTTTAGAGTTTTTAACTAAAATTATTTTCTAAATTAATTATTTTTAAAAATTAAATAAGTAATAATAAAAAATGTATAACAAACTGAACTAATTTTAAATTTTCGTAAATTCAATTCTTCTTATGAGTAAAAACATTGTTTAGAAGAATTCAATTATTTAAAAAAAAATTGCAATAACATTTTTCGAAAAAATTCAATTATTTTCTAAAATTGGGATAAAATTCTTCAAAATTCTTCTGAGAATTTTTATTATTTTTAAAAATGTTATTATAATTTTTCAATGCATGTTCAATTGTTTTTCTAAAATTTTGACAAAATTTCTCGAAATGATTCAATTATTTCCTAAACTTATGATAAAATTCTTTTAAAACAATTAAACTATTTTTATTAATAATAAAATTCTTCTTAGGATTTCAAATATTTGAAACAATTTTTTCGAAAGAATTCAAATGGTTAGAACTTTTCAGAACGATTTATTTATTTACTAAAATTTTGATCAAATACTTCTCAATTATTTCAATTATTAAAAAAAAATTTTTAATAAAATTCTTCCAATTAATTGAATTATTTTTATAATTAATAAATTTCATCTGAGGATTTTAATTATTTTATAAAAATTTGAATAAAATTTAACGAATGAATTTAATTTTTTTCGAAAATTTAGATTAAGTTTTTCGAAATGATTCAATTATTTACTGAAATTTTAATAAAATTTTTCGAAATCATTCAATTTTCTTATAAATAATAAAATTCTTCTCAGGATTTCAATTATTTAAAAAAAATTTTTTAATAAAAAATTGTTTAAAAAAAACAAATTTTTTCCAGAAATTTAAAGAAATTAAATAAAAAAATTTTGTAATTGTTTAAAAGAATTTAATTTTCTATTAATAATTTTAATAAAATTTTTAATTTAAAATATTAATAAAGACGATTATTTAAAAAACTTAAATAAAATTCTTCTTAAAATTCAATTACTTTGAAAATTATCTCTAAAATTTTTTTAAAACTCCATTATTTCCAAAAAAATTCAAATAAATTCTCAAAAATAATTATTTTCACAAATTCTTATAAAATACTTTAAAGACTTTAAATTTTTTGATGAAAATACTTTACTAAGAATTTAATGATTTCCAATACATTAATTTTAAAATTTAAAACATTGAAAATGGAAAATTATTGAAAAAAGTTGTTAAATAATGAAGCAAACAAAAATTAACTTCAAACTTAAAATTTCTAAAAAATGTTATTCTAAATTCAAATTTTCTAAAATTTCATATTGAAACCTTTAGAAATTAATTTATTTAATAAAATTCAAAATTAACTAATATAATTAAATTATCTTAAAAAAATTTTGTGTAAAATTATTTATTTAATAGTTTGTAAATAATTATTTTATGACAGTTCTTCTTGAATTAAATTGCTTAAAAATGAAAGAAATTTAAGGTTTTCTTTTGTAATTTGTGGCAATTTTAAAGTTTCAAGACAAACAAAAATGTCACTAAATTCATAATTTTCTTATGAATTCTAAAAGTTGAATTTTTTTCCCTGAAAATAAAATTTTCGCTGATAAAGTTCCCTGACTTTTCCCTGAAATTCATGAGCAAATTCAGTATCTTTGATTTTTCACCGAATGCTCTGATTTTTAAACTCTGTCAACCCTGATAATTAATAAATATTTTAATCAACTTACAAGATCCGATTTGACAGAATTGAAAATTCTTCTCACTAGAGCATATTCTTCTTCATAGGTGACTTGAGATTCAATTTCATTAGCATTTAAAGCAGCTTTCTTCATTTTGTCATATCCTGATATTTTATCCTCGTAACTAGAAAGAAAAAAAAGATTAAATTAATTATATTTCTTAAATTTTATTTTTTTACAAATAATATCAAGTACTTACTAGGAAACATCGATTTTAAGTCTAGACAATTCTTTATTTAGATTATCTAATAATGTGTTCATATTCTGATATTCTTCTTCCAAATTTTTCACTGCAGTCGTGTATATATCCTTTGATTCTGTTTCGAGATAATTTTTCGGATTTTCCATTTGAATCAGTCTCTTTAAACTTTCAAAAAATCGCATTTTCTTTTCAACAATATTTTCATTTGTTGTGTTACTATTTAATGACGAACTGGGATTATTTTTTATCGCCTCTGTCAATTCGTCAATTTCACTTTGCATTTCCCTTTGAACTTCTTTTAAATACTCGTAAGTATCTTGTGGGGAAAGTTTAATATTTTCCGTCTGCGTCTCCATTGTGTATGACTAATTTATTCTGAAACTAATTTAATCAGTAGAATACTATAATCATACTAATTTAGTAATTAATTATTTTAATTTCGTATTTTTACAATTTTTTCGTATGAAAATTTTGTTGTTTCATTTTTCCATTTTCTGTGCAAAATGTTTATATATAATTATTAAATGGTAAAATTTAAGAAAAAAGATATTTATTTTTAATAATATATTTACTTGTATATTATAATAATTTAATTTTTTTGATTAAATTTTTAAGAAGTAAATTTTGGCGGGAAAGTTTCGAGATCGAACCTAACCTAGTTTAACAGCTTAAATTCACTTTTTACTGTTTTTGTTTTAGAATGTTAATTATTGCCTTCGAATTATAGAAAAAATTGTTAGGAATATTACTTACTAAAATTTGGTTAAATTGAACAACTCCCAGAAAAACATAAACTCAAAACTGATTCGTCAGTTTGTTGTTGACAAAATATAGTTTTTACTGCTCACGCTGCTCACGAAACTTTAATTCTCGGGGAAAATCGAAAGAATTAAGAAATCAGGAGGGAAAAACATCTTATTCTCTTTTTGGTTGTTTTCCTAAATTTTACTTCCATTGATAGTTGTTTGATTATGTTTAATAAAAACGGTAAAACTGAAATTGTTTGTGCTCGTGTCACGCTCTTTAAAAATGGACTTTCTAACCTAAAAACTGTCATTCGTTTTCAAAACAACACGGAAGATTTTCTTTTTTGAAAAGAGAGAACATGGAAGAATTTTGTCCCTTGTGCTTGAAACGTGGTTTTAAGAAAAAAATGAAAGCTATTCAAATTAATTTAGAAGAAGCAGTCTGGATGTGTGAATCCGAAGAGGTAAATTGCAGAATTCTTTATAAATACAAAGTTAACCTATAAAAAAATAGAATTTGCATTGTTTTGATAACGTTTCGATTTGTCGCATATCTATTTGTATAGTTTTTAATTATTATTAATTATCGGCAATAAAACTATTGTCTATAATTTTAACCATTGAATAATTTCGATATTGTATCGATTCTAATTCGAATTTCCAAAAATTGTAAATTGAGGGGAAAAACTATCACTTTTGGCACCTTTTATTTACCTTATTTACTCTGTTTTGATTACTAATCTAATGTTTTAATTTAATTTATTTTAGTAATTTAGTTAATATTATTTTAAATGTTTTTTTTAACGATTTAATGTCTAACGAATCAATTATATTTCAGTGTATTTGGCCGATGGACCACAAGGAACTCGAATACATTCCTAGAAAAGTAGGCGAAACTTGGTCGTGTTATTGGAACACTTATAAACCTCACAGATCACCGGAGACACCGCCTCAAACGAATTGGGATTTTTTTACACCTCCTTATACTCCAAGAACCGAAGTTTCGCCCACAGCTTCATCAGAGACAAGTACACACAGTAATGATCAAAATCGTCTCATCAGCACCTATTCCAAAGAATCAAATTCAAAACAATTATCAAACGATCCGAACGATGATGATGTCATTACAATCGCCGACGACGACGAACCAGAAGAACTCAAATCGTCAGCGAAAAATAATTCCGATTTTCTTCACGACATCACAAATCCTTCAGCTTCCACCACATTTCCCTTGGATAAGCTGAAAAATTTAAAAAACACAACGACAAATTCCCCAAAGACAAGAATTCCAACAATTGTTAATATTGAATCGATGAATTTAGTGAATGTTGGTGACATTAAAAAATTACCCGGCGAGAAATTAATTTTAAAAGGCCTCGATAAGTGTAAAAAGGAAAAAAATGATATCCTCTCGTTTCAAGAGACTCTGGACGATTCAATTGTCGAACTAAAAGTTCCCGAAAACAGTCAATCGAATGTTAAAAAAGAGGATATTTCAATTAAGAGTGAAGCACTAGTTCCGAGTGAGGGAAAAATTGAGGTGAAAACAGTGAAATTAGAAGGTCTACCAACAGTGACTTTATCGTATCAAGTACCGACATTTTTGCCCGAAATTAAAACGGACACTCTTGAACCGAAAGAGGAGAATTCCGAGACGAAGATTGCAGACGAAAAAAGCGAAGCAGAAAAATCTTGTAACAATTCTCTCTCGAAAAAGAGTCTAATGGCTAGTAAAATGTTCCAAAAATTCGATTTCAATGAATTGAGATTAAAAAATTTGAGGAGAAATAGTACAAATGAAGTTCAGAATAAAAATACAAATGAAGTGCGGAATAAAAATGTAAATGAAGTTCTGAATAAAAATACAAATGAAATACTGAATAAAAATCGAATAGTGAATAAAAATACAAACGAAGTACAAAATAAACAAACAAACGAAGTGCAGAATAAAAATACAAACGAAGTACAGATGAAAAATACAATTGAAATAGAGAATAAAAATGAGAAAATAGAAATACAAGTGTTGGATGATACAAATACTTCTAATATGGATTCACTTTCTAATAATAAAGTGATGAAAAATATTGCCGAGACGTCGAATTTGGAAAATTTCGGTAAATCTTTTTCACCACTCTCGGAGGATTCAAAAGATGTTATCAGTGATTTGGACACGTTTTTAAATGAATATATCGAGGATATTAAAACAAGTGCCGACGAGAATTTAGATTCAAATCTCACTGATGATGATTGGTTGTCGTCTTTATTGGTTTAACCATCTCTGGTCTGATTATTAAATACATTAAAGATATTTATTTCATTTTAAAGAAGTTAATATTTTTAAATCTTATATAGAAAAAATGTAGTGTTATTTAAAACAAAAAATTAAAGTATTTTTTATAGAAATTTCGAGTGGAAAATTTCTTTTTCCAACAAATAATGGACGTTACTTGATGGAAGATTCTTTGGCATTATTTAACAGGTTTGATATTTATTATTATTATTATTTTTTTAATATTATTATTATTATTATTATTATTATTGTTCTTATTTATTATATTCAGACTTTTTTCGACTTTTCTTCCACATATTGCAAAGAAATTCTTTTTTGTGGATTTTTGATAAAATGCTACTTAAATTGAAGAAAGGAAAATTTTTATTTTCAACCTAATTAAAATTTAAAATTCTCATGAATTTAATTTTTAAAATAATTTTGGTTGAAATTTTGTTAGAAATTATTTGAATTTTGTTGAAATATTTTTGTCTAATCGAAAATTGGCAAAATTCAATTAAAAAACAATTTAATTGAAAAATTTTTTTGATTACATAATTTATTTCTTAAAGAACTTCTGGGAAATTACTAAAAAATAAAACTTAATTCATTTTAGAAAAGGAATTTTTGTTAAACATTCCAAAAAATAATTAAAATTTGCAAGAAGTACAATTTTAATTTTTTAAAGTAATTAAATTTCAAAAGGTTTTTCAAATAAAAATTAATAAAAATTTTAATTTCGGTTAAAAAAAGTAAATAAGTATTTAAATAGTCGATTAATAAATACTATTATTGGAATTTTGAATAATTCAATTTCGAAATTCTGAAAAAATTGTCATTTTAATAAATTTTAATTAAAATATTTTCAAAATAATAATTTACTTCACGAGAATAATAAATTGTAATTGAAAATTTTCAATGTTCCAAAATTTACAAAATATTTAAACTTATGAAAAATTTTTAATTGATATTTGTTGAAAATAAACTTTTCTTTTGTTTTAAATAATTGAATTCTCGAAACATTGTTTAGAAATAAATAAAAAGAATTGATTTAGAATTCCAAACTCATCTCAGGATTTCAATTAATATTTTTAATACAACTTTAATAAAATTTCTCCAAAAAAATACAATTTTTCAAAAAATATTAATTAAATTCAATTAAATTCAATTATTTTCTTAAGAAATAAAATTCTTTGGAGCAATTCAATTATTTTTATAAAATAATAAAATTCTACAAAAGAATACAATTATTTGCAAAATTTTTAATAACATTCTTTTGAAACGATTGAATTATTTTGAAAATTTCTGATAAAATTCTTTAAAACCATTTTGATTATTCTCATAAATTATTAAATTTTTTTTGAAAGAATTCAATTATTTTTATAAATTGTAAAATTCCACAGAGAAATTAAGTTATTTTCATAAATTTTAATGAAATTCTACGCAAATTTCAACTAGTATTAAAAATAATAAAATTATTTTCAAAATTTGTAATAAAATTCTATCCAAAAATTCAATTATTTTCGTAAGTAATAAAATTCTTTGCTAGTAATTATATTTCACAATTTTAATAAAATTCTCTGCAAGAATTTAATTATTACAAAATAATGAAGTTTTCTACAAGAAATCAATTATTTTCATTAATATAAAAATTCTTCGCAAGAATTCAATTATTAAAAAAAATTTTAATAAAATTTTTCGAGACATTCAATTATTTTCTAAATTTTCAATTACAATAATTATTAAAATAAAACTACAGTATTTTCCCGAAATTTAAAGAAAATTTTCCAATAATTTTTAATTATTTTTGAAAAGGAATGAAATCGTTTAAAAGAATATATTTATTTTCTGAAAACTTTTATAATTGGATTTTTAATTTTAATTATTATCAAACATGAATATTTTAAAATCTTGAAAGAAATTTTTTCTAAAATTCAATTACTTTCAAAATTTTCAATAAAAGTTTTTTTTTAAAAACTCCAATACATTCAAAAAAAGTTAAATCAAATACTTAATTATTGAAAGATATATGAATAATAATTATTTGCAAAATATTCAATAAAGAGTGTTTTAGTTTAAGAAAAAAAAACAAATTTAATTGAATTTAGAATCAAATTGAATTTTTAATGAAGAAAAACAAAAATAATCTTAAATTATTTTGTAAACTACAGATTTTTTGGAGCTATGAATTTTTTTTCGCGGAGCGTTAAAAATATTTTCTAAAAAATAACAGAAGTACTAATAGGAATATAAAAAAAATAATTTAGGAAGTACATTTAAAAAAACGAAATTTAACATATAAAAATTATTTTTAATACCACTATTTTTGAATAATAAGAAAAATTGATACAAAAAAAATCTGTACAAAACGTAATTACGTTTTCGATAATAATCTATACAAATTCCCCAACAATATATTAAACGATGTTCTCTGACTTTTCTGTCCAGGAATTGATACAAAGGAAAAAGGTTCAGAACACGATTACGTTTTCGATAATCTATACAAATTTCCCGACAATATTAAATGATGTTCCCTGACTTTTCTGTCCAGGAATAATTTCAAGTCCGACAAACTGCATTCAACAGTTCCTAAACCCTGTGAGGCGAACATTTTCAACATTTGATGAATTCTCTCAAGAGGCATTGAATCAAGATTCGTCAACATTCCAACAATGTACGACCAGAATACTTGTAATTCACCTTCCCTTTGATCACTAGCCGATGCCATTGCACTTTCACCCTCGTCATCTTCGACAATTTCCGACACCGAATGACTTTTCGAACAACTTTCCTCCTGCAGTGTGTAAGTATCATTTGCCGTTTCCTTCAGTACACCCTGCGTTACCCAAAAGCCAATTTTTCTCCTAAGAACCGTGGTTGGCGCATGAATAATCTCCGACAATTTCTCCAATGTCCATTCATGTTTCTCCTGAAAATGTAAAATAATCGTCGCATGTATCGGCGTTACATTGAGATTAATTTTCCGATCCTTGAGCTCAATTTCAAGATTCACATTTCCAAGGTGTGGTTTCCAGCAGAGGGTTCGATTTCCTTTGAGTGCCTCGAAAGCCTTCACATAACGGGCTAATTGATTTTGAACTACTTTCGGAAGTTCCAATTTCCATTCTTCTTTGAACGGTGGCCAAAATTGTGCCGAAAGAATCAAAGCCGAAGTGGTGAAATCCTCCTTCTCGGCGCAGTAAATAGTGTCCGATTGAATATTACCGTCAATTCTCTTCGAATCATAGACATCTTTTAGCATTACTTCGCAATAGTGAAGTTGATGTTCGCCAAATCGTCGCTTCAGTAATTCGAGATGTCTCAATTCCCTCTCGGTGTGATAATTCATTTGTGACAACAGTCGATCGGCTAGCAAAGTTCTATATTCATTGACAAATAAATCCTGACTTCCGTAAACACTAATTAGCATCGAGATAATGTCGGACATTTTCCTCTGTGTTGAACGCGAAGGATCGGCGTCAACCGGATCCGGCATCCATTTTTCCCAATTTTCAATTTCCTCCTCACCGGAAGCGTCGTCTAGTTGTAGGGTTTCACTCTTAGCCAATTCCTCCGCTAAATCACTGTCTGAATCGTCCAACAGACCACTGACGACACAACGAACGGTGTCTTCCCGACTTCTAAGATACAACTTTATTGGTTCGGTTGTCGTCTCGAGGAGAACTCCAGTTGGATCCAATTGACGAAGAACTTTTATCGCCGCAATGTAAGCGGTGAGTATGTCCTGAGTCGTGACGCCAGGATGCAAAAGTCTTGTCTTGAAGGCATCCTGCAGGGTTTCGATTAAATTCTTCCGCAGATCGGTTCTTTGCAAACAGGTCCTTAGATCGAAAATCGCTGGCAGGGAATTTGGATATTCGATGATTATGTTAAATAATTGTTCGATTCGCACCTTCGTGTAGGTCTCGTGCATATAGTGCTGGAGCTTCTGCTTGAACGTCTCGATAGCGTCGCTTGTCTTCTTGGGCATTATTGTCGTTTCCAATGAACCCGAATAGATCCGAACTAACCAACTCAATACCACTGTTCCTAGCCAATCGTTCAGTGGTTCTATCAACGATACGTTAAAACTTCTGTTACAAGTGTGACTCACGTAATTTTTGATTCTTATATTTATCAATGAGGTGAGAACATTTCCCACTAATCTCTCCAATAAACCCAATTCGAGGAGTTTTCTATTCGTCTCGTGGAACATGAATATTATCATCTTACACTCACATTTTGATTGCTCTTGATTACAGCCTCGGCAATGATCAGAAAATACTTCGGAATTGTCACTGGTGTCGTTGTTGCAGAACACTTTAAAGGATATTTTGTAGAAATGCTCGATTATAATATCGTGATGTAGTGGTATTTGACTTAGTAATGTCGCTCCGACTAGTAATTTGAAACGTTCGTTCACATTTTTACTGCTGTAGTTGAATTCTTTGTTTTTCATCAAGTCCTCGAGTTGTTTTATTAGTGGGAGTACGGGATCGAAACTCGAGTATAATTCATTGACGGCTTGTTGGAAATCTTGAAAACCTTGCTGCTCGTTGGTGATGAATTTAAAGTATTTCCAAAATTTTGGCGCTACGTGCTTACGAATGTAGATTTCTAAATAGTGAATTATTATGTTCTCGACATTCTCCTCGAGTTTTTCCAAATTGCGTTGACTGAAACCAGAGACATAATCGGTTTCATTATTCTCGTGACGCTTCTCGTTCAGGATTTGAGTCAAATTTTGGATCCAGAAAAATATTTTTTCTGAATTTTGAAAATTGTCAGCCATTTCAATAGATTGTTTTCTTTCACACTTTTTTTTACAATTTTTTACTTTTTGCTTTTTCACTCTCTTTTTATTCTCTCTTTCTCTCTTCTTTACCATCTGGAGAAGAATTCCATCTGTAAAAAATGAATCATTTTTTTAAATTTCGAATGTTTCTAATTTATTTATTCATTTATTTAATTTTAATTTAATTTTTAATATATAATTAAATTTTTTAAAACAGTGTAAATAATTGTCAATAGTAGCAGGGTTGCAAGAAAAAAAAGATTTTGTTCTTCCCTATTTTTTAGACAGAATTTTGATTTTTTCCTTGATTCTAAATTCACTGTACTGGGACTTTTTCAAAATTATTTTCCATATTTTGGAATTTAAGTACTTTCTGAAATTTTTAAGTGATAGTTTTCTCTGAATCAATTATTTTTAATTATTTTTTGAAAAAATTAATTGATTGCATAATTATTGACTGAATAGAAAAAAGTTTTCGTAAAATAATTCTGTAACCCATTTCTTTAAAATTCAATTTTATAAATTTAAAAAAAAAATACAAAATAGTTTTAAGTTACATTAAAAACTCAAATTTTCTAAAAATTTTAAATTAATAGTTTTTTGAATTTGTTCAATTATCTATTAATTTCTTAAAAATCATTGAATTTCTGTAAAGAATACTATCAAATATTTGAAACTAATTGCAATTCGTCAAAAAATTGCATTATTTATGAAAATACTTAAATTTTGTAAAGAACTTTATTAAAATTATTAAAAATAATTCAATACATGTGGAAAATTTTATTATTTTTTTTAAATAATTAAATTTTAGAAGAATTTTATTAAAATTTTAAAAAATAATTAAAATGTAGTGACGAATTTAATGAAAATTGAGAAAAATAATTGTATTCTAGGATGAAATTAAATATTAAATAAAATTATTTACAATTTTGAAAATTATAAAATTTTTGCAAAATTTCTGCAAAAAATTGTACTCTTTACAAAAATAATTTAATTCTTCCGAAGAATTTTATTTAAATTATCGTCAGAAAATGGAAGAAATTTAATGATTTGTATTAAAATTCGCAGGGACAAATATTATATTTATAAGGGAAACAAAAAAAATTTTAAACATTAATTAAATCTTTACGAATTTATTCAAACATTCAATCCAAATCAAAACAAAAGTCCAGAATTTTCACAAAAATTAAATATTTTTCCTGTACTTTTTATAAAATTCTTTGACTTTCCCCTAATTTTTGGGGACCTGGGACAACCCATAATTAGCATAATTAATAGTAAATTGTTTTATTATTCTTACCTCTTATTTACTTTTCCTTCTATAAACAAAAATAGAAACCAATTTTTTGACATCTTCGAAGAGAGATCTGCTTCCCCATTCTTTGAAATAAATAATACAACTTAAAACTGAATGAGTTCCTTTATATTGAAGCTATTTTCCCCCTTTCGAAAAACCAAATCAAGAAGACTTTTTTTAAATAAATATTTAAACTTATTTATATTTGATTTTCAGTGTTTTTAGTCGCAAGAAAGATTATTAACATTTTTAGGTTAGGTCCATTAGACATTTTTTCTGCTTGATTTGTACCATTTATACGATCGGTACACTCGTGTAAAACTATATTTAAAGAATGTAATCAAAGTTTCTTAAAATATATTTTTACTAAAAAGGAAAATTTGTCAACGTAAGATTATTTATTTTTTTTATTTTAGCGATTTTAGAGATTTAAATGACATTCATCCTTAAGGTACCTTAGGCCACATTTCTATGTGAATTCGAATAACGAAATCTGATTGGTAATCTCGATAGGTTGGAAACTGAAACACCAATAAAATTCACTTGTTGTCATTTCCGGTTACTCTGGACAAATTTGGTCTACTGACATTACACTCTATTCATATAGTCAATGGCATTTTTGGCTTAGCATTTCCGGAAATTTATCAAGCGGGTGAACAAGACGCTTCCTTAGAAAAAATTTTAAGAAATTACAATAATCATCAGTCGCCGATAAACTTCAATATTTTGTGGGTATTTAATAATTTACCCAGTTTATTATAAAGAGAAAAATAATCTTCCTTGTCGCTCTGTTTTTGATTCTATAAATTTGGTAAGTACTGCGCTTTTTCACACAAATTTTCTCCATGTAACAAATGCTTCTTGTCGTCGTCCATAAAAATTTTCTCCTTTTTCCCTCTAAAATTTCTAATTTAGAGAAAACAGTGAAACACATTCATAAACAAATGGTTTGTTCGTTTATAACTTGAAAAATTAAAAGTGTTTCTATTGTTGAATAGAGTTTCATAGAAAGGTTAACATGTGAAATAATTTTTGTGGAGCAATATATATGTATATTATAGAGGGTCAATTTTTTTTCCACTGATTTTCATTTGACGTTAGTCACGATTTTAGTAGAACAAACATCATGTAATAGGTAATCTGATGCTTTTGGCAATTTTGACTTCTTTTCGCAGGGGAGAAAAACAGTTTTATTGCAAATACTTATACTTCCGTTTTATTAAAATTACAATTATTTTTAAGATAATTTTATCTTCGTTCGATAATTTTAATTTCGTTTATAAATTTGCCAAAGTTTTTTGGTTTGGATGTTAAATATTTTGAACTGTTCGATTATTCGGGTATTTTTGATATTATTTGAAAGTTGTTGAAATAGGTTAGAAAATAAATTTTTGTAATCGCCTATAACGAAAATGATGTAAATTTAGTACTTAAAAGGGGAGGGGAGGGGGATTTATTTTCTCCTCCTGAAAAGTGAAAATTAAGAAAATATTCATTATTTTTGGGGTTTATGTTCTGCATTTGGGTAAATAATTGTAATTAAAAGTTACATGACGGTGTTTACTTTCAGCTTTGATTGTCAGAGTTTGTGACTTCAATGCCGAAACCAATGCAATCATTTAAAGGCGAGTACAAAAGACCCTCGATTCAAATTTCCCAATTAGTTTTCACTTGTGCTTTCGATAAAGATGAAAAAAGAATTGCTAATAGTGAGAAAAATTAAAACAGTAGTAAAAATAATAATAATAATAATAATAAAAATATAGAAAATAATAAAACAAAACTAATAATAGTATAAAAGTAGTTATAAAACCAATAATAGTAAAAATAGTTATAAAAACAATAATAGTAATAATAAATAAAAAAATATAAATAAATAAAAAAATAATATTAAAAGTAATAGTAACAGAAATAATAATAGAAACAAAAGCAGAAAAACTACGATAATAATTAAGAAGCAAAGTCTCCACTTAGACTCCAAAAATTTAGAGAATAGAAAAATTGTGTCGTATTTTTTGTTTTTTATATAGAAAAAGAAAATTGATGATTTTCCGTTTTTTTTAGGCAATATGTACAATCGTGGAGTGAAGAGAGATTCCTTTGGAAACCGGAACTTCAATAATCGCGGAATGGGTGGAGGTGGTGGTGGCGGCGGAGGCGGTGGTGGATCACGAGGTGGAAACATGGGTGGAGGAATGGGCGGCGGTATGGGAGGTGGAATGGGAGGAGGAATGGGTGGCATGGGCGGTGGAATGGGGGGCGGAAATATGGGTAGCGGAGTCAATCCTTGGGAAGGTGGAATGATGCCGGGACGTGGAATTCTTCCAACTCCAAATAATAATTTGTCGCTGGCTTCTCCGCAAGCTCAACTTGCTATCGCTAGCAATCTTCTTTCCAACATTCTACGCACTCAACAGGAATCGCAACCGCAGGTATTGTTATTCAGTTCTTTTCGATGTTTCTCCTTTTTTTTCCTAAATAATTCTTTTTTTTAAATAAAGATTTTATCACTCTGATATTAATGATAGAAATATGAAGTTAACGTAGTTTTTGTCTATGTTTATGAATAAGAATTCGTAAATGATAGAAATATAAATTAATATTCTATTTTTTCTATATTTACGAATAAAAATTCGTAAACATAAACAAAATAATAATATTAATTAATATAATTCTCTAGATTTTACTTATTTCGATTTCTTTTTTCGAAAAACATTTATTTTTGTTTATTAAATAAATCTTTAATGTCCGAGTTGATTTCAATACGAAGAGTAGGAGAAATAATTATTTGTTCTACTATTCCGACAGGCCTTGGATTTTTCGGAAAAGACGATTTTTTTCGATTTATTTTCTTTAAAAAATGCTATTTAAAAAAAAAAAATTTTCCAAATATTGCCAACAAAATACAATTTTTTTTTGTTTAAATACTTGAATTTTTATTTACCTACAGTAAAATATTTCAAAATTTATTTTTGATTAATGATTTTAAATTTTCGAAATAAATAGTTACAAAGTTTTAAAATATTTGAAATTTTTGTGAAATTTTACTGAAAATAGTTATTCTTTTAAGAATAACTTCATTTTTTTCCTTTTTTTACTTCATTTGAATTTGAGCAAATTAACTTTTGAACAATTTTAAGCTCAAATTTTATAGAAATAATTGAATACTCGGAAATTTTAATGAAAAAACTTAAAATGATGAAAATTTTAAAAATGAAATTAATGAAAATTAGCAAGAAAAAATTATGTGTAAGTGATTCTAAAAAAAAGGAATTCTTTGGATGTTTTTTCTTACTTATTAAAATACATAAAGTTTTAATATTTTTAATTACATATTTCCAAAAATTCTAATATTTCTACGAAATAATAATATGGAAATTTTTTCGAAAAAATATGTTCTAGAAATTAGGTATAAAATTTTGAAAACATATTTTCAAAATTTTAAATTAAAGTTCTTCTAAACTCTGATTATTTTTTAAATAGTTTAACATTTTGTTTCAAAATTCAATTATTTTTGAAAAATATCAATTTTCTAGAAATAATGTAAAAAATTAATTTTTGTAAAGAATATACTTTTCTTTAGTTTTTTTATTTTTGAAAAAACTAATAAATATTTTTGAAATAATTGTGTATTTATAATTAAAATTCATTAAAAATTTAATTATTTTTTGTATATTTTCAAAATGTTCTTTTATAAAAAATTCAGATATTGTGAGAAAATTTTATAGAGATTGTTTGGCATTATTAGAAGAAGTTTTTTCAGAATTCTTGAAAATAATTAAATTGAATTGAAACTTCACGATGAAAAATAGAAAAATTAATAAAAATAATTTATATAAAGAAGAAGTTCAGTTTAAATTCGAGAAAGTAATTAAATTGAATTGACAATTTTTGAAAATAATTTAACTAAAAATTCTTGAACAATAATTTGTTAAATAATTGATTTAGATAAGATGTTCAAAATTTTCGAAAATTAAAATTAAATTGAATTGAAAATAATGGAATTAAATTGAAAAATCTCGAAGAACAATAGAAGAATTAATAAAAATAATTCAATTAGAAAAGAAGTTTAGTTCAATAATCTTAAAAATAATTCATTTTTTGGAGTGTTTCAGTTGTAATTTTAGAAATTAATTAGATTTTAAAAGGTTTGTGACTCAAATTAAAAAAAAATTTAAGTTTTCTCTAAAAAATAGGTAACAAGTATTTAATTATTTATTTAACGAAATTATTGAATTATTATTTATTATGTATTTTATTTATTATTTATTGAACTTAGAAATCAGTGAAAAGTCAGAAAAATACAAAATAAAATTGTGATTTTTTTCAAGTTTTTAATCGGTTAGAGACTTTTTTGCGTCTCTTAAACTCTATCCAAGGCCTATATTTAAATTTATATAATAATAATAATAATTTATCTTCAGTTTCATTGTTTTCAATTTATCAATAGTTGAGCAAGGAAACGGTGTTGGTAAAAAAAAGAAAATAAAAATGCTATTATACTCTTAAATGTTCAGTTTGTCAATTTTTAATAACACATGCACCAATCTTATTAAAAATTTGTTTAGAAAAATAATTTTACTGCCAAGGTGCCGTCATTGTTGAGTTTGGGAAACAATTATGGCGGTCCAGGATCGAATTTCAATAATCAAGGAAACTATCAACAAGGACGTTACAGCGATCGTCCTTCTCGCCACAACATGAAAAATCAACGTCCCCAGCCTTATAATAAGGTACGATTTATTATCCATTTTCCATTCATTTTAACTATGGGAACGACTTTTTTTGAATTTAAAAAAACCAGGGAGCAGGTACAAATAGTTTTCACCAACTATTGTACTTTTAAAAATTAAAATTTCTGCAATACATTACGTATTTTTGATAAAATTTGATGAAAAACAAAAATTACAAAAAACAAGTCTTCATTTTAATTGAAATTATTTCCGAAAAATTCGACCGAGCAGTATTTACAAGTTTTTTCTTCAACGAGAATATTCTAGCTCAATGTCTCTCTTTATTTTTCAAATCTATTTTGGATTGACTACTGGTTTTTCAACACGTGTTTATTTGTCATCATAGATAAGAATAATTCATTGTCATCAATATTTTGATGTTTTCGATTGTGTTGTTTACGAGAGGACAAGAATTTTTGGGGTAAAATTTATTTTTACCATTGTTCACTCGTTTAATTTCGTTTTTTGCAAAATGGACTAATTTTTTCGATTATTGAAAAAGAAAACGAAAAAAAATATATATATTTTTTATATTTACGGTAATCTAAAGCTTTTGTAGAGACATCGGAGCTTTTTCTCAAAAAATGATGTGAAAAGCTTTTTTTTATAAGAAAAATGAAATTTAAATTCTTTATTCGTGCGTAAAAAGGTACAATGAAATATTTCATGTACGATCTTACGCCTTTTTTTGTAAAAAAGAATTGTTTTTTTGATCTAATTTTTATATAAATTTATCTGCACTATATACACACAAATTATAGCATGGAAGTAGAAACTTTTTGCAGGAAATTCTCTCATTTTTTCGAAAGCAAACCCCCACAACTGCTCTGTGGAAGTTTCTCTGCACCTTTAAAAAAAGAAAATAATGGAAAAATTATTTATTTCACAAACCTTTTTTCTCCCTTCCTTTTTGGCATTGTTACAAAACAAATCAATTGTTTTTCTGTCTCTCCAAAAACAAAAACTTTTTTAACGAAAAGTATGAAACTAATTTTTTATTACAAAAAAAAAAAAAAAAAATGAACAAAAACCAATTTATAATTCCCAAATATTTTTCTGTGATTCTGCGAGAATCAATTTTTCCATTCAAGGAGAATCACAGGTTTATTCTTCCGTTAGAAACTATTTTCTCATGATGAAAAAAAAACGTTGGTCAATTTTTGTTGACTCGACGAAAAAAATCAATTCTCAATTAGATGGGCAATCGAGCCCGTGACGGAGCCACTGGGCGACGCGGCCCATCCGCACAACACTCTCGTGCATCCGGGAATCAACGTCTCAATGGCAGTCAAAATCAACATCGCAACGATAAATCTTCTAAAGCAAATGCTGCCTCTAAACAAAATCAGGCCGCCAAAAAGGAACAGCAGGGAGATAAGAGCAATAAGGCCTCTGATAAGACCAAAGAAAAGGCAGAAACATCTGTCGTCGAAAGGTAAGCCTCTCCTGGTTGATTGCGCATAGCTTCTTCAAAAAAAAAACACGAAAAAATTTTAAAACAATTTATTATTAAAAAAAAAACAAATACGATAACAAAATATTGATAACTATCCAAAAGTCTCAATTTTCTTCACAATTCAATTGAGACAATATTTCTTCAATTATTTTATTCTTTAAAAATACAACAACAAAAAGAGGGCAATTTTTTGAGCTTTTCTTTTAAGGCTCCCTTAATTTTTTACGAGACGTTTTGCTGAAAACGAAAAATCGATACCCCTCCATCGTCAATCCAATTTGTTTCATTCGTCTCATACCTCATTATAGTCTCTCGAATGACTTATACACATGTTTAAAAAAACAAATTTAACTGTTTTTTTAATTAAAAAAACAACTTGCGGTTTGAAATACCTAGTAAAATTTTTCATTTTTATCAAACAAACAAAAAATCTGCAAATACATTCCTCGAGATTATTAAGTGAAGAAAAAACCAAAAATTTGGACATAAAATGTTTTCAATTTCTTCTTCTTTTTATATATGGTTGTATATTCGGCTTCTCTTGAGAAAAGAAAATTCAATCATCATTAATTATTCTATGGAAGCTATTTGTTTTCAATCAAAAAAATTGTGATATGTTCTACATTTTTATTCGAGATTTGTGTATATATATTATTATACACAAGATATTAAAGATATTTTTTTTCATTTTGATATAATATGGATGGAAATTAAATAACGACGACGATAATGATAATTCTGTTTTATCCCTGATTTTTTTTTGTTGTAAAAATTACATTTTTAGTTCATTGTTTTTTTAATAATTTTTTTAACAGTTTATAATTTAATTCCTGGTGGAAATTTTTTATTTTTTTTATAGTTAAGAATTTTAATTCCCAGTGAAATTTTTTTTTTGTTAATAGGAATTTTAATTCCCGGAGAAAATGATTTATCTTTTTGTAATTAAGAATTTTAATTCCCTGTGCAAATTTTTCTCTTTTTCCTTATTAGATAAGAATTTTAATTCCTGGAGAAATTTTTTTATTTCTTTTTTTATAGTTAAGAATTTTAATTTCCCGTAAAAATGATTTTTGTTAAAGAATTATAATTCCTGAAAAAAAATTTTTTTTACAGTAAAGCATTTTAAATTCTGATGAAAATTTTTAATTTCTTTATTTACAGTTGAGATTTTTCATTCCTGGTGCAAATTTTTCTATAATTTTTTTTTATATTTAACAGGCTTTGCACTAATCTACTAAAAATTTACTACTTTTTTGATTAATTAGAATAATAAAATTATTTTTAAAAAATGTAATAAAATTCTTAGAAACAATTTCAAAAAAAATTTTAATATATTTCTATTAAATGATTAAATTATTTTTCAAAAATTGAATAAGGAATTTTTGACCAAGAATTCAATTATTTTCCTGAATAATTAAATTCTTCGCTGGTTGTTAATTATTTTTTATATCTACAGTTTTAATAAAATTTCACAAAAAGAAATTTAATTATTTAAAAACAAATTTTAATTTCGCAAAAATTCAATTATATTTTAACTACAATTTTTATAAAATTTTCTAAATTCTTTGAAAATTCAATAAATAAATAATAGAAAAAGATTAAATTTAATTTTCAGTTAATTGAAATAATTTTCCTATTTTAATAAAATTTATTTTTTCTCCTTTAAAAATTATTTTCAAATATTATTTTAAATTCAAATGTAGTATTTTTGATCGAATGCGAAGCCTGTAAGAATTTTAATTTTAATTCCAAGTGAAAAATTTTTCTTTCTTGTTTACTTTGTAGTCAAGAAATTTTAATTTCTAATGAAAATTTTTTTCATTGTGACTCTTGAGTTTTTAATAATGAATTTTAGTTTTATGGGGAAGATAAAATTTTATTTTATATTCTTACTATCACGTGAATGATAAATATTGAATTTTATTTCTGAAATATCTGCGTTTGAAAAAATTATTTTCTTAAAAAAAAAAATTCAGTGCTAGGTCAAGAGTTATAGTCAGAAAGTCAAACTTATGTTCGGCTCATTTTTTTCCTCTATTTTAGAGATTATTTTATTTTATTTTAGAGTACATAATACTATTATTAGTATTATTGTACGATATTTTGTTCCATAAAAATTCTGCAATTACTTCGATCACAATGATGATGTAATTCTTACAGTGAATGTGTTAATTACAGTGTAACAATAATTAGAAGTAGAAAGTAAATATTTCTGATTTTATTTTTATTTATTTTTGTAAATTGAGATTTGCTGAAGTTTTGAAAATCCTTTTTAAAAATATGTTCTTTATTGGGTGGGGTAATAATTTTTTTTTATGTGAATTTATGGAAATTTTTTACAAAAAAAATGGTATTTTTCCCGGGGTTGGAAAAATAAATTCTTTTCTTTAGTCTCTTGACAAATTACCTCTCGTTTTTCTTTTCTATTTAAATTAAATATTACAGCATTTTTTTCATATATATTTTATTAACATAAATTATTAATAGAATAATTATAATTGATAAAAATTACTAAAAGTAGAAAAAATTCAAAGTAATAAAAAAAATATTGAATTTTTAAAAATAAATATTACTGTTTATATTATTAATATATTAAAATTTTTACATTACTGTACATTAGAATAGTTAATTTTTATTTTCTAGATAAATAATTAATTCGAGATTCATTTTTTAGAATTATTATTCTTTTCTTTAATTTGAAAAAGAAGGGGTTTAATATAAAAATATAATTTTCATAAAACTTCTTTGCAATATTTAATTTTTTAAACGTTTCGTTTCATTTTGTTTCCTCTTTTCTTGTGTCAAAATAATTTTGAATTTTGAAAAAAAAATCTAGTCAAGATAATGAGGAGACTGCAGAAAATCAGAAACGCGATTGGAGCCAAGAGCGAAAGGAAGGTGAATCGAGTGAGAATAATGAAGACGAGTCCAAGGATGCTTCAAAGGCGACTGACGATAATGAATCGAAGGAAAATAAGGATGGCGATTCAAAGGATGACATAAAGAAGGATTCCGACGATAAAAAGGATTCAAGTAAAACGCCCGTGAAAAAATCAGAAGCAAGACATGCCGAGAGTCGTTACTCTGAAGTTCCCATGAATCAAATGTTCTGTCATGTTTGCAACAAGCACATGTGGGATGGATCGGTAATTTATTTTCATTATTGTAGATTAATAATAATTAAATTATTAAATAATGATGTAAATAATATATTTTTATTGTTAAAATTTTACTTTGGGTTTAAATTAATATTTAATTTAATTTAATTTGAATTCAAATACCTATTTAATATAATATTTTCTAAACTATAATTAAACTTTTTTATAATTATAACGAATTTTTTTTTACAGTCATTCGAAAATCATCTTCGAGGACGTGCGCATAAATTAATGATGGAGAAACTTGATGAATCTTATAAACTGAAAGTTGATTTGATGAGACACGATTTACGTGTAACTGAGGAACAACGCGAACTCAGCTTGACTAATTCAAAACGTCGTGGAAGAAAGGTAAGCTTCTTTTTTAATTTACTAAATTAAATTCAAATTTTTATTCAAAACTTTTTTTTAAAATTCTGACAGAATTATAATTGAATTCTTTTAGACAAAATTAATTTTCAGAACATTTGAAATCTATTAAATTTTAATTCCTGTGGAAAAATAAATAAGAAAGTACCTATTTAAATATTCATTTAACAAAATTATTGATGTTTTGAATTTTTTGTCCCTCAGGTTGGAATTGATTTAAATGTACGAGAATATTGCACCATGTGCGACTTGAATTTCTTCGGAACATTGTCAAGTCATCGCAAGAGCGAGAAACATCAACAATTGAAAACATTCCTTCATCCACGTTGTTTAGCTTGCGTCAAGGAATTCCCATCTCGCATTGAATATGATGAACATTGTCTCACACCTCAGCACATGAAGAATGCTGTTAATAGTGAAGAACAACGAAGAAGTAATAAGAAGAAGGGTAATTTTCTAACGCGGTCTTGTAATTTTTAATCCTTTGATTGTCATGTTAAATTATATCAAAGGGCTAAAAACAATTTTTTTTTAAAGTAAAATTTTAATGAAGTATAAATATTTTTTTATTAAAGAGTTTTATGGAAAATTTGTTTACTTTTGTGTAGATAAACTCGCAAAGGGAGAAAACGAAGTTCGTACCGCTGAAGAAGAAGACAAAGATGTTGGAACTGAATCGAAGAACGATAAACTCGATGAGACATTGGACAGTTCGGAGTATATTACCGACATTGATGAGACTACTAAGGAAAATATTGTCAGTCTTAAACCACCATCTTATAAATATTGCCGTCAAAAGCAAGTTTCAGTCGGTGAGTGAATTTTTAATGGATTTTTTATTAGAAAAGTTTTTCAGTGTTGCCACCAAAAAATTTGTTTTTTCATGATTTTTTCCTGATTTGCAGACAAAATTTTGATTTTATCCCTGACACTTAATAATATTTTGCTACGCTCTAAAAATTATTAGATAATTGCAAAACAATGTTCCATTTCATTTATTTACGAATTTCTTTAAATGAAACTTTATTCCAAAACCATCAATAACTCCCTTTTTTTAATAAATATTTAATCGTCATCATTATTGTTCGTAGGAATTAAAATTTTTTAAAACATTCATATTCTAACTTTTTTGAAATGAAACTTTGGAAAAATTGTTATTTTTTTAATAACTTTCGAAAAATCTTTAAGAATTTTTTAAATCCATTTATTTACAATAAAATTCTACAGAAAATTTTGATTGCAAATTCTTCAATTAAATTTATATTAGAAAATAAAAACGTGAAATAATTCAATTTTAAAAACAAAAATTCAATATAACTTTTTCAAAAAAAAAAAAAATTAGTTTTAGAGAATTGTTTGTTAAATGTATGTAAAATTCAAATTTTCAACGATTTTAGTTTGAAACCTTTTTAAAATTTAATTATTTCTAAAAAATTCACTCTATAATGCTTTTAATTTAAAAATATTTTCCAAAATTTTAACTGAAATTTATTTTTAAATCAGCTTTTATAAGAAAATTCTACGAAATTCAATTATTTGAATAAGAAAATAAATAATTTTTTAAAGAATTGAATGTTTCTTAAAATTTACAGTTCATGAAGAATTTAATCAACAAAACTTTTAATCATTTAATTTTCTTGACGTATTTTAATAAAATTTTTAAGAGTAATAACATTTTTTGAGTAATTCGATTAGAATTTGATTTTAAATAATTGAAATTATGCAATGAGTTTTATTGTTTATGAAAATAATTTAATTATTGATAAGAAATTTATAAAAATTCATTTTGAAATCAATTTTTATTAGAAAATTTCAAGAAAATTCAATTCTGTTAATACAAAAATAAATGATTTATTAAATAATTCAATATTTCTCAAAATTTTAATATTAAATTATTTTCCAAACTCTTAATTGAAATTCATTTTCAAATCAATTTTTATAAGAAAATTCTACGAAATTCAATTATTTAATTAAGAAACTAAATAATTTATTGAAGAATTGAATGTTTCTTAAAATTAAAAGCTAAATGAATTTTATCAACAAATTCTTAAATAATTAAATGTTTTAACGTATTTAATAACATAATTAAAATTAATTACATTTCCTGAGAAATTTGATTCAAATTGTATTAAAAAAAATTAAAATTCTGCGACGAGTTTCATTATTTATAAACAAATAATTGAATTTTCAAAAAGAATCGATTTAAGCAAATAATTGAATCTATAAAAAATGTTATTATTTATGAAAATAATGGAATTATAGAGAAAACAAATTTATAAAAATTCTTGTTTAGATTAAATTATATTAGAAAATTGTACGAGAATTAAGTTGTTTGAATTGAAAAAAGCAATATCTACTAAATAATTGAATTTTTCTCAAAATTTGATTCTCATCAAGAATTTTTATCACATTTTTTTGAAGAATTCAATTAAAATTTTGTTAAAAATAATTGAAATTCTGCAATAAGTTTAATTATTTTTAAAAAAATTGAATTTCAAAAAAGAATTTTATTATTTATTCTTTTGAGATTTACTTTATGAAAATAAGTAATTGTTTGTCTAAAATTTAAAAAAGAATTTTTAAAAATAATTAAATTCTTTTGAGAAAATTTTATTAAAATAGATATTGAGAATTATTGATTTGAGAAAAATTTTGGAAAATAATTAAACTTTGGAGAAGAATTCTGTTAATTTACAAAGATAATTGAAATTTTGATAAGAATTTTATTAAAATTTTTGAAAATAATTAAATTTCTACAGTAATTTGTAACATTTCCAAAATTCACTAGTTTTTAATTCAAATTCTTTTATAAATCTAATATTTTTAATAATAAATCAAATATATATTCCAAAAAATTCAATTATTTTCTGAAGAATTTAAATTAATCCAATTTTTTTTAAAATTTTCATTTAAATTTATTCAAAATTCAGAATTTTCTTATGTATTCTAAAAATTCATTATCAAACTTTCGGAAAATTATTAAAAATATTTGATTTAGAGATAAAGTTTTGTTGAAAATTGTAGAATTTAGAAATTTAGAAATTAAATTTTTCAAAATTATTAAATTTCAGGTTTTAAAATTATTTTTTAAATTTTTATTTCTCATGGAAAAATAAATAAGTATTATTTTAAATGTATTTAACAAAAATGTTCATGTTTTGATTAATTGAGAGGAAAGTCAGTGAATAAAAAAATAATGTTTTTGTGACAACGGGACTTTTTCGCCTTTTCTATATTTCGTCGAAAGAAATTTATTTTGCGGTTTAATTAAATTCGGTCCGAGGTTTGCAATTAGGTTTCAGAGACATGATTTTCTGGAATTTTTAACTCTTTTTTTTATTAAAATCATTTCTTTACACAAACAAACTTTCGAATACAAATACTTTTAGTGATAATCTATACAAAATAGTGTTCGACAATGAATATCATCGTAATTAAAATTGAATAGGGTAATTTTTACAAACTTACAATATTGCAATGTAATTGCATTGGGGCGATTATTTTTCGTTTGCTTTTTATGGATCGATATTCAACGGATTTGACACTTGAAGGAATTGTTGCGTCTGTTGAAATACTTCGGCCCTTTGGGAATTTTTAATTTTATTCCTAAGAAGATTTAGAGTTACTAAAGTATCAGTCGGCACTTCTTGTGTCTCGAAGAATGATATTAATGTTTCCAATGATTCCTTTGCCGTGTGATTGTCAACTTTCTCCTGATTTATATCCCCAATGTATTGCTCTTCATCCCGTTTTGTCTGCAGGACAATTTCGATAATCTCCTCGTCTGAGAGATTGTACATTGCTCTATTGTCCTTTTCCATAAGTTTCTCAACATCCTTCGTGTCAACCTGTTCGTAACCCTTGATTTGCACGAGTAGTTTGACTAAATCCAAAATTGCCATCGAATCGTCCTGTTCGAAGTGAACGAATTTTTTCTCATGCCACAAACGTTCCCAGATGCGTTTTATCCCCATTATTGTGACATCGGACCATGCGTCGGCCAACCAGAAGATGACGTCCTTGATTGTTATGTTGTAGAGTCGTTGCATTATGTCAACATTGTCGTGTTGATTTTCCAGGAGTGAGAGGAGCATTCGATAGCGATAGCGCATTTTTAGGTCTCTCATTATCTCTTGATTTATTCTTCGCGTTATTGATTGAACGTTTATGTTTAAAAGTGTCGAGCGAATGTTTCCGTAGCGTAATTTTTCCTCTGAGGCGTGAAGAGGCGCGTTGTCGACAATTAAAATTGCCTTTTGTGGTATGTCTTTTTCGTGAAGGAATCTCGTGACACGGGGAACGAATTCATTGTCGAACCACGTTTGATAGACACTCGTGTCGACCCAGGCACTTTTTTGATATTGATAAATAAGTGGCAGATTTGTTGGTTTTATATTTGTTAGGGATTTGGGTTTATATTGTTTATCGACGACGAGAAGGGGAAATTTCAGTGTTCCGGAGGCATTTGTGCAGATGAATATTGTCACTCGATTTGATGTGATATCGAAATTTGGAATGTTTATCTTTGATTGGTATATTAGATCATTTGTGGGGAGCATTTTGTAGTAAAGTCCCGTTTCACAGCAGGTGAATATTTGATCGTGACTTATGTTTTCGTCTTTGATTAGTTTCTTAAAGTACATGTCGAATACTTCTTCATTTGTGGGGGCGAGAGTTGCACGATTCACTATTGGTAGTTGGAGAATTCCGTATTTTTTTCGCCACGAATTGAACCAATTTTTATTTAAAATCCCATCAGTTGCATACTCTTGGGAGAGTAATTGTGCTTTCTTTTTAATCATCGCTTGATTGATTGATAATTTTTTATTGATACCGTGCGAGTACCATTTGTAGAGTTCCTCTTCGATTTTTTCAATTATTTCCAAAGTCATTGTGTTCTCTGCTTCTGAACTTGTACTGGTCGTGCTTTTATTGTCGTAATCTTCCATTCTTAGTTTCCGGTTCTTTTGCTGTTTATTTTTCGTTTCTTTCCTTTTTACTTCTTTTTTGTTATTTTCCTTTCTCTTCTTTTTCCCTTCGTTTCTATTCTTTTTCTAGAAATCAAAAAATTAAAATCAAAACTAATATAAAAAATCCCGGCGGCGGAAATAATTGTTTTCAATTTCACATTGTGACATAAACATTGTTTACTTACGTTCTTTACGCTGAAGGAAATTTCTTCCCTCGAGGAGAAACTGTTTTCGAATAGAAACTTTTTTGAAACTTTATTTACATTTGATGAAATAATTTTATAAGTGACAGTTCTTTTAGTTATTTTTTGACCGGAAAAAAAGGAAAAATTCACTTATTTTGAGGTTAGGTAGACGACGCTTTTTCTTAACGACACTTGAGCGGATATGGACGGTTCGATAATAAAGCGGACGTAGATGGCGGTAGTGGGACGCGCGGGAAAATTCAAACTAATTTAAAAAATAAAATACAAAAACTATTTTTAAAAGTTTTTTTAATAATTTATTTTTCATCTTCTAATTCTTTTTTCTAGGAAAATCTCTGGTGAAAGAAGTACAAGGATTCTTCTGCGAAAAATGTCGTCGTTTTATGCTTTCGCCCGAGGATTTAGCTTCTCATTTGCGAACAATTACTCACTATCGTAATTTCATTCAGGAAGTGAAGTCATTGACAGCTGCCGCGAATGCTGAGGCTGAGAAGAAAATCAAACAGGAAACGGAGGTTGGAATTTTTATTCAATTTTTATTTTATTTACAGGTTTTGCATTCATCTACTAAATTAATATAGTATTTAATTTTTTTGCTATTTTTTTACTACTTTATTTCATTTGCAACACTAAAAAGTCCTTTTTTTGGAATTTATACTATTTTAAATCTTCAAATAAAATTTTTGAAAATAATCGCATATTTTTAAAGAATTTCATTAAAATTGTTGAGAATAATTTTTAATAATATTCTTTTATAAAATTTAATTATATTCAAAAATTTTAAGAAAATTTTTCGCTAGAATTCATTTATTTGTTACAAATAATGAAAATATTCGCTACAATTCAAAATTATTCCCAAAAAGAATTCAATTATTAAAGAAAAGGTTTTTAATAAAGTTCTTGACAAAAATTTAATTATTTGAATTATGCAATTTGCTTATAAGAATTCAAATATTTTTTATGAAAATTGTAAATTGTCGAAAGAATCTAATTTTAAATTAGTTAATGAAAATTTTTTCATAAAATGTTATTAAAATTCTTTGCAAGAAATTCAATTATTATCACAAATAATCAAATTCTTCTTAGCAAAAATTCAATAAATTTCATAAATAATAAAGTTCATCAAAGGAATTTAATTATTTTCCAAAATTTTATAAAATTCTTTGCAAAAATTTGATTATTTTCATAAAATGCTTTGACAGAAATGAATTATTACAATAAAAAAATTCTCCGAAAGAAATTAATTGTCTTTAAAACGAATTTCATTAAATTCCACGAAAGAATTTGATTATTTTCAAATTTTTCAATAAAAAAAATACTTGAAAGAAAAATCAATTACTTTTAATAGAAATTTTGTTCAATTCAAATTACTCAAGAAAGAAAAAAGAATTCAATTATTTTCGTAAATAGAAAAATATTTCATAGAAATTTTATTATTTAAAAATATTTTTAACGAAATTCTGCGCAAACTATTCAATTTACGGAATTTTTAAAAATAATTGATTTCTTTCATAATATTTCCTTCAAATTGCAATGAAAATAATTATCATATTCTTTAAACAATTTGTTAAAATAATGAAATTCCTGCAAAGAATTTTATTATTTATAAAAATAATTATAGTCTTTTTAAAAACAATTTTTATTTATAAAAGCAACTGAATTTCTACGAAAAATTTTATTATTCTTTAAAATAATTGATATATTTTAATATTAATTGAAGACTGTAGTAATATAAATTTTTTTTTTAATTCTTTAATATTTTTCTAAAAAAGTATTAAATTTTTGAATGATTTAAATTTCAAAAAGACTAATTTGGTATTTTTAAAAATATTAATTTCGGTAAACAAAAAAAAGTCTTGAAACATCTATTTAACAAAAGTTGTCCCATTTTTGTATAATTTAATTTAGAAATTGAAAAAAAAATATTTTTCTTTTGAAATCGCAATTAAAATTTTTTGAAGTTGTTAAATTCTCGTAAGTGATTTAAAAATATTAAATTAAATTTTCAATCAATTTGAAATTTTGTCAATATTTATTGAAATAAATTTTGTATTTTAAAGAATTTTATTCTTTTACTTTTAGTAATTATCTTTTTAATATTGAAGTATTTTTGAAGAATTATAGGGAATAATTTGGAAAGTAATGGAATTTCAAAAGAAATTTAGAATTAAAGTTATTTTTAGGAAATCAAAATAAGTGATTATTTTTAATGGATATTAAGAAAAATTCAGGGAATTACAAAATGAAATTTTTGTGCTTTTCTGAATTGTCTAAATCAATTTTTTTAGTCATAAAATTTCTACTTTAAAATTAATGATCAAGTGTGAAGCTTGAGTTTCATAATTTTAATATTATAAGATTATAAAAATTAAAATTTTTCTCATATTTTAAAGGCGGCCGAAGAGAAATCAGTCGATGATGCAGAAGACAATGAGGGAAATTGGAAGCGTCGTAAAATTGCTCACTCCGACGACGATGAGAATGCGGAGAATGCCGAGAATAATCAATCCTGCACCGATGGCAATACCGATGGTGATGATGATAAAGTAGAGGCGAAAAATGAAACCGGCGACAAATACGATCCAATGGATGCGGAAAATGAATCAGAGAACGAAGACGAGGAGAATGCGAACGATAATGCCGAAGGTGGTGAGGAGAATGCTCAAGACGAACAGGACGGCGAGGAGCAAAAAAAGAATGATGATGACCAAAAAAATAAAGACGATAAAGTTGAATGGAGCGATGGGGAAAATGAATTTGAACCCGAGGTTGGTAATTTGATGGACGAAAGTGTCGATGGTAAAACAGAGAAAGTTGAAGCACCAAAGTCAACCGCTGCTGTCAGGGGTCGTCCATCACCACGTCCAAGGGGTCAACGAGCGCGAAGATCACGCCGATAAAAAAAAAATTGAAAAAAAATTGAAAAAAAATTAACGCTATTTCAAACACCACTTTTTCTTTGTCTAAATAGCTTTCGGAAAAGTAATTTTTCTAAAATAACTTCTCTTGGCAATTTTTCGAATTAATTCACTAATTCGAAGCAATTTTTAGTACAAATTGTACAAAAAAAACTTTTGCATATTGTAATTCATTGTATTTTTTTTCTTTTTTTTTTTTTTTTGATTCATTTGATGTCGCTTATATGTCATTGATAAATTTTTTCCGGAATTGTGAAGAAGAGCATGATTCAATTAATGTTTACTGAATTTTCATTTTCAGTGATGTACCATTGATAAAAGGAATTCAGACATTCGAGAATTTTACAAAAAATAACGTTTTAGTTTATCCGTTTTAAAGAAAATTCTCGTGTGTTTTATATTTACACAAAACAAAAGGCACATTTTATCCAAATAGACAAAAAATTACATAATTCTTTAAAAAAAATTCGTTATCATAATTTTTTGACTTGCATTTTGTGTTTTTAAATTAGATGTATTGAATTTCTTTTTTTATAATTCTCAATTGTGTATGTTAAAAATGCAACTTCTATATGCATAGTCTAAAATATGAAAGTTTTCGAAGAATAAAACAGTTTCAGTCATGTGTGTCAAAAATATATTAAATAGCTAGGTACATAATTAATGGTATGTACATTTTATTCAGAAAACTGGAGTAAGCTTGAAGTAAGATAAAAAAAAGTCAGTCTTTTAATCAGTAAGAATTATAAATAGATTACATTTTTCATTCCAGTAATACATATTTGTGTTTATTATCTTTCAATACATATGTAGCAATAAATAAATAAATAAATAAATCGTACTGAAAATATTTCTTCTATTATTTCGTTAATAATTATTAATATAACTAAAAATTGTTGAGAACTATTCGAATATTATTTCTTCGGGAATAAAAAATTATTGTAGAAATAAAAAGTTTGAATATTCTATTTTATAACATTTAGACAAACATTTTTTTTGTATTAAGTTTTTAACACTGTTGCTGTAAAATTTTCTAATATTGATAAGAAAATTGTTTATGAAAATAGTTAAATTTATTCTGTTAATAAAAATTTATAATGAATTTTATTATTCTTGGAAGAAATTTTCATAATATAAAATATTAAGTACAAGGAGTATAAAATAATAAAATTATTATTGAATCTTTTGAAAATAAATAAACCCAGTATTTAGTCGACATTGAAATTATTCGGAAGGACAGAGAAAAGTTAATCCCTTATTGTAAACATAAGATAACGACCCTTGACCATTCTTAATAGAAATGTTTTTCTATCCGCCCTTATCTATATTATGTTTGAGGGCAATAAAAGTACGAAATTGAAATATTGAGCCTTTTCCCTACTTTTCTTCCTTGGATATAATTTCCCTCTTCTACTTTTCTGACAATGAGTTAATCATTGCGTCGCAGTCATCGCAAGCAAATCGCAATTCTTTTCTTCGATGTCTTAACCAGAGAAATGTTCTTCCAATTTCCAGTCATTATTTTGTTTTAATAAGTAAGTACCAACAAAATAAGACATTCTTTTAATAAACAAGTTTTAATTATTATATCTAGTTACAATTATTAGCAAAATAATTTGAAAATAGTAATTGCAAATAAAATAATTGGAGAAAATTATTTTTATTGTATTCGATGAGATTTTTAATTCCTCCAATATTTATAAAATAAAAAATAAAAAAAATATTTTTTAATAAAATTATTTTGTTAAATCTGTATATAATTATATTTTTTATATTATTAATTTTAATAAATTATTTCTTTGTAATAGTAATTTTAAATAAATGTTTACTCATAAAAAAACCATTCTAAATAAAAAATTATTCAAGGTCTAGGAATTAATTTTAACAATTAAAATATTTTTCTAATTTAATTTCATTCAAATTTTTTTACAGACATGTATCACAACGCAGACTTTAAAAGAAACAGTATTCAACAGGATACTGCAAAGTTGACTTTGAATCATCGTTTTTACAAACCTTAGGAAAGAGTAAACAAAAGAGGATACCTTGTTTAATAATCTGTAAGTACCAAAAAATATAACTTAGGTTTATAATATTGTATACGATAACGTGAGATTTTAGTCGATCTCTTAAAAATGGACAAAAATATTTTTTTTCTATTCAGTATCGAAAAAAACCGATACGTATTTTTTTATTTTTGTTTATTTAAATTTCAAAATTTTCGAGATATGAATTTTCGAAATTTTGTACTTTACATCGTAGACCTATATTCAGTAACTTATAAGTCCGAAAATATTGAGATTAGAAAAAAGTTGTCAAAAAACGAAAGATTTAGTTTTCTATCGACTTTTAGGAAATGAAAATTAGAATTATAAAAAAAATTTCAATTTTTTCAAATATAATGTCCACTGCTGTACATTTTCTAAACAATAATTATTGTTTATAATTTTTGGCAAACTCAGGAACATTATCTAAGTTCACAAAAAATATAGAAATATTTTTGGTACTGTAGATTTGCTTTCAATAAGAATTTTAAAATAAATTTCCATTCTTTCAAATTTAATGTTAACTGCTGTACATTTTCTAAACAATAATTATTGTTTATAATATTCTGCTAACTCAGGAACAGTATCTTAATTCACAAAATATAAAGAAATTTTATTAGGACAGTAGATTTGCTTTAAATTACTCTTCTAAAAATTTCTATTTTTTCAAATTTAATGTCAACTGCTGTACAATTTCTAAACAAAAATTATTGTTTATAATTTTTGGCAAACTCAGAAACATTTTCTAAGTTCACAAAAAATATAGAAATGTTTTTGGTACTTTCGATTTGCTTTAAACTAGTTTTTTCAAAAAAATTTCTATTTTTTCAAATTTAATGTCAACTGCTGTACAATTTCCAAACAATAATTATTGTTTATAATTTTTGGCAAACTCAGAAACATTTTCTAAGTTAACAAAAAATATAGAAATTTTTTTTGGTACTGTAGATTTGCTTTAAATTAGGTTTTTCTAAAATATTTCTATTTTGTCAAATTTAATGTCAACTGCTGTACAATTTCTAAACAATAATTTTTGTTTATAATTTTTGGCAAACTCAGAAACATTTTCTAAGTTCACAAAAAATATAGAAATTTTTTTTGGTACTGTAGATTTGCTTTAAATTAGGTTTTTCTAAAATATTTCTATTTTCTCAAATTTAATGTTAACTGCTGTACAATTTCTAAACAATAATTATTGTTCATAATATTTGGCAAACTCAGGAACAGTATCTTAATTCACAAAATATATAGAAATTTTTTTAGGACAGTAGATTTGCTTTAAATTACTTTTCTAAAAAATTATATTTTTTCAAATTTAATGTTAACTGCTGTACATTTTCTAAACAATAATTATTGTTTATAATTTTTGGCAAACTCAGAAACATTTTCTAAGTTCACAAAAAAAATAGAAATTTTATTTGGTACTGTCTATTTGCTTTAAATTAGTTTTTTCAAAAAAATTTCTATTTTTTCAAATTTAATGTCAACTGCTGTACAATTTCTAAACAATAATTATTGTTTATAATTTTTGGCAAACTCAGAAACATTTTCTAAGTTCACAAAAAATATAGAAATTTTTTTTGGTACTGTAGATTTGCTTTAAATTAGGTTTTTCTAAAATATTTCTATTTTGTCAAATTTAATGTTAACTGCTGTACGTTTTCAAAACAATAATTATTGTTTATAATTTTTAGCAAAACTCAGGAACATTTACTAAGTTCACAAAAAATATAGAAATATTTTTGGTACTGTAGATTTGCTTTCAATTAGAATTTTTAAATAAATTTCCATTTTTTTAAATTTAATGTTAACTGCTGTACATTTTCTAAACAATAATTATTGTTTATAATTTTTAGCAAAACTCAGGAACATTTACTAAGTTCACAAAAAATATAGAAATGTTTTTGGTACTGTAGATTTGCATTAAATTAGGTTTTTCTAAAATATTTTTATTTTGTCAAATTTAATGTTAACTGCTGTACGTTTTCAAAACAATAATTATTGTTTATAATTTTTAGCAAAACTCAGGAACATTTACTAAGTTCACAAAAAATATAGAAATATTTTTGGTACTTTCGATTTGCTTTAAACTAGTTTTTTCAAAAAAATTTCTATTTTTTCAAATTTAATGTCAACTGCTGTACACTTTCTAAATAATAATTATTGTTTATAATATTTGGCAAACTCAGGAACATTTACTAAGTTCACAAAAAATATAGAAATATTTTTGGTACTGTAGATTTGCTTTCAATTAGAATTTTTAAATAAATTTCCATTTTTTTAAATTTAATGTTAACTGCTGTACAATTTCTAAACAATAATTATTGTTTATAATTTTTGGCAAACTCAGAAACATTTTCTAAGTTCACAAAAAATATAGAAATTTTTTTTGGTACTGTAGATTTGCTTTAAATTAGGTTTTTCTAAAATATTTCTATTTTCTCAAATTTAATGTTAACCGCTGTACGTTTTCTAAACAATAATTATTGTTTATAATATTTTGCTAACTCAGGAACAGTATCTTAATTCACAAAGTATATAGAAATTTTTTTGAAGATAGTAGATTTGCTTTTAATTACTTTTTCTAAAAAATTATATTTTTTCAAATTTAATGTCCACTGCTGTACAATTTCTAAATAATAATTATTGTTTATAATATTTGGCAAACTCAGGAACAGTATCTTAATTCACAAAATATATAGAAATTTTTTTAAGATAGTAGATTTGCTTTTAATTACTTTTTCTAAAAAATTATATTTTTTCAAATTTAATGTCCACTGCTGTACAATTTCTAAACAATAATTATTGTTTATAATTTTTGGCAAACTCAGAAACATTTTCTAAGTTCACAAAAAATATAGAAATATTTTTGGTACTGTAGATTTGCTTTCAATTAGAATTTTTAAATAAATTTCCATTTTTTTAAATTTAATGTTAACTGCTGTACATTTTCTAAACAATAATTATTGTTTATAATATTTGGCAAACTCAGGAACATTTTCTAAGTTCACAATAAATATAGAAATGTTTTTGGTACTTTCGATTTGCTTTAAATTAGTTTTTTCAAAAAAATTTCTATTTTTTCAAATTTAATGTCAACTGCTGTACACTTTCTAAATAATAATTATTGTTTATAATATTTGGCAAACTCAGGAACAGTATCTTAATTTACAAAATATATAGAAATTTTTTTAAGATAGTAGATTTGCTTTTAATTACTTTTTCTAAAAAATTATATTTTTTCAAAATTAATGTTAACTGCTGTACAATTTCTAAACAATAATTATTGTTCATAATATTTGGCAAACTCAGGAACAGTATCTTAATTCACAAAATATATAGAAATTTTTTTAGGACAGTAGATTTGCTTTAAATTACTTTTCTAAAAAATTATATTTTTTCAAATTTAATGTCAACTGCTGTACATTTCTAAACAATAATTATTGTTTATAATATTTGGCAAACTCAGGAACATTTTCTAAGTTCACAAAAAATATAGAAATTTTATTTGGTACTGTCGATTTGCTTTAAATTAGTTTTTTCAAAAAAATTTCTATTTTTTCAAATTTAATGTCAACTGCTGTACAATTTCTAAACAATAATTATTGTTTATAATTTTTGGCAAACTCAGAAAGATTTTCTAAGTTCACAAAAAATATAGAAATATTTTTGGTACTGTAGATTTGCTTTCAATTAGAATTTTTAAATAAATTTCCATTTTTTTAAATTTAATGTTAACTGCTGTACATTTTCTAAACAATAATTATTGTTTATAATATTTGGCAAACTCAGGAACATTTTCTAAGTTCACAATAAATATAGAAATGTTTTTGGTACTTTCGATTTGCTTTAAATTAGTTTTTTCAAAAAAATTTCTATTTTTTCAAATTTAATGTCAACTGCTGTACACTTTCTAAATAATAATTATTGTTTATAATATTTGGCAAACTCAGGAACAGTATCTTAATTCACAAAATATATAGAAATTTTTTTAGGACAGTAGATTTGCTTTAAATTACTTTTCTAAAAAATTATATTTTTTCAAATTTAATGTCAACTGCTGTACATTTCTAAACAATAATTATTGTTTATAATATTTGGCAAACTCAGGAACATTTACTAAGTTCACAAAAAATATAGAAATTTTATTTGGTACTGTCGATTTGCTTTAAATTAGTTTTTTCAAAAAAATTTCTATTTTTTCAAATTTAATGTCAACTGCTGTACAATTTCTAAACAATAATTATTGTTTATAATTTTTGGCAAACTCAGAAACATTTTCTAAGTTCACAAAAAATATAGAAATGTTTTTGGTACTTTCGATTTGCTTTAAACTAGTTTTTTCAAAAAAATTTCTATTTTTTCAAATTTAATGTCAACTGCTGTACAATTTCTAAACAATAATTATTGTTTATAATTTTTGGCAAACTCAGAAACATTTTCTAAGTTCACAAAAAATATAGAAATTTTTTTTGGTACTGTAGATTTGCATTAAATTAGGTTTTTCTAAAATATTTCTATTTTGTCAAATTTAATGTTAACTGCTGTACGTTTTCAAAACAATAATTATTGTTTATAATTTTTAGCAAAACTCAGGAACATTTACTAAGTTCACAAAAAATATAGAAATATTTTTGGTACTGTAGATTTGCTTTCAATAAGAATTTTAAAATAAATTTCCATTCTTTCAAATTTAATGTTAACTGCTGTACATTTTCTAAACAATAATTATTGTTTATAATATTTGGCAAACTCAGGAACATTTTCTAAGTTCACAATAAATATAAAAATGTTTTTGGTACTGTAGATTTGCTTTAAATTAGTTTTTTCAAAAAAATTTCTATTTTTTCAAATTTAATGTCAACTGCTGTACAATTTCTAAACAATAATTATTGTTTATAATTTTTGGCAAACTCAGAAACATTTTCTAAGTTCACAAAAAATATAGAAATTTTTTTTGGTACTGTAGATTTGCTTTAAATTAGGTTTTTCTAAAATATTTCTATTTTGTCAAATTTAATGTTAACTGCTGTACGTTTTCAAAACAATAATTATTGTTTATAATTTATAGCAAAACTCAGGAATATTTACTAAGTTCACAAAAAATATAGAAATATTTTTGGTACTGTAGATTTGCTTTCAATTAGAATTTTTAAATAAATTTCCATTTTTTAAAATTTAATGTTAACTGCTGTACATTTTCTAAACAATAATTATTGTTTATAATATTTGGCAAACTCAGGAACATTTTCTAAGTTCACAATAAATATAAAAATGTTTTTGGTACTGTAGATTTGCTTTAAATTAGTTTTTTCAAAAAAAATTTCCATTTTTTTAAATTTAATGTCAACTGCTGTACAATTTCTAAACAATAATTATTGTTTATAATTTTTGGCAAACTCAGAAACATTTTCTAAGTTCACAAAAAATATAGAAATTTTTTTTGGTACTGTAGATTTGCTTTAAATTAGGTTTTTCTAAAATATTTCTATTTTGTCAAATTTAATGTTAACTACTGTACGTTTTCAAAACAATAATTATTGTTTATAATTTATAGCAAAACTCAGGAATATTTACTAAGTTCACAAAAAATATAGAAATATTTTTGGTACTGTAGATTTGCTTTCAATTAGAATTTTTAAATAAATTTCCATTTTTTTAAATTTAATGTTAACTGCTGTACAATTTCTAAACAATAATTATTGTTTATAATTTTTGGCAAACTCAGGAACATTTTCTAAGTTCAAAAAAAATATATAAATTTTTTTTGGTACTGTAGATTTGCTTTAAATTAGGTTTTTTTAAAATATTTCTATTTTCTCAAATTTAATGTTAACCGCTGTACGTTTTCTAAACAATAATTATTGTTTATAATATTTTGCTAACTCAGGAACAGTATCTTAATTCACAAAGTATATAAAAAATTTTTTTGAAGATAGTAGATTTGCTTTTAATTACTTTTTCTAAAAAATTATATTTTTTCAAATTTAATGTCCACTGCTGTACATTTTCTAAACAATAATTATTGTTTATAATATTTTGCTAACTCAATAACAGTATCTTATTTCACAAAATATATAGAAAATTTTTTAGGACAGTAGATTTCCTTTAAATTACTTTTCTAAAAAATTATATTTTTTCAAATTTAATGTCAACTGCTGTACATTTCTAAACAATAATTATTGTTTATAATATTTGGCAAACTCAGGAACATTTACTAAGTTCACAAAAAATATAGAAATTTTATTTGGTACTGTCGATTTGCTTTAAATTAGTTTTTTCAAAAAAATTTCTATTTTTTCAAATTTAATGTCAACATTTTCTAAGTTCACAAAAAATATAGAAATTTTTTTTGGTACTGTAGATTTGCTTTAAATTAGGTTTTTCTAAAATATTTCTATTTTGTCAAATTTAATGTTAACTGCTGTACGTTTTCAAAACAATAATTATTGTTTATAATTTTTAGCAAAACTCAGGAACATTTACTAAGTTTACAAAAAATATAGAAATATTTTTGGTACTGTAGATTTGCTTTCAATTAGAATTTTTAAATAAATTTCCATTTTTTTAAATGGAGTAGATTTGCTTTTAATTACTTTTTCTAAAAAATTATATTTTTTCAAAATTAATGTTAACTGCTGTACATTTTCTAAACAATAATTATTGTTTATAATATTTTGCTAACTCAATAACAGTATCTTAATTCACAAAATATATAGAAATTTTTTTAGGACAGTAGATTTGCTTTAAATTACTTTTCTAAAAAATTATATTTTTTCAAATTTAATGTCAACTGCTGTACATTTCTAAACAATAATTATTGTTTATAATATTTGGCAAACTCAGGAACATTTTCTAAGTTCACAAAAAATATAGAAATTTTTTTTGGTACTGTAGATTTGCTTTTAATTACTTTTTCTAAAAAATTATATTTTTTCAAAATTAATGTTAACTGCTGTACATTTTCTAAACAATAATTATTGTTTATAATATTTTGCTAACTCAATAACAGTATCTTAATTCACAAAATATATAGAAATTTTTTTAGGACAGTAGATTTGCTTTAAATTACTTTTCTAAAAAATTATATTTTTTCAAATTTAATGTCAACTGCTGTACATTTCTAAACAATAATTATTGTTTATAATATTTGGCAAACTCAGGAACATTTTCTAAGTTCACAAAAAATATAGAAATTTTTTTTGGTACTGTAGATTTGCTTTAAATTACTTTTCTAAAAAATTCTATTTTTTCAAATTTAATGTCAACTGCTGTACATTTTGTAAACAATAATTATTGTTTATAATGTTTTGCTAACTCAGGAACAGTTTCTTAATTCACAAAAATATATAGCAATTTTTTAATAATAGTAAATAAGCTGTAAGTTTTATTTTAATGAAAAATTTAAATTTTTAAACTTTAATGTCTACTACTGTACATTATATAGACAATACTTATTGTTTTTAATTTTTTACTTAGACAGAAAAGTGTTTTGAGTTATTAAAAATTTATAGAAAATTTTTTGGAATAGTACATTAGCTGTAAATTTGATTTTTGAAAAGATTTATAATTTTTATAAACTTTAACCGCTACTGCTGTACATTTTATAGACAATAATTATTGTTTTAATTTTTTTGCTTACGCAGGGACATGTTTTAGGTTATTAAAAATTTAGACAAACTTTTTTGGAACCGTAGATTATCTGTAAATTTGATTTTGAAGAAAAATTTTAATGTCCACTACTGTACATAATATAGACAATACTTATAGTGTATAATTTTTTGCTTACTTAGTGACATGTTTTTAGTTTTTAAAAAAATAATACAAACTTTTTTGAATAGTACATTAGCTCTAAATTTGATATTAAAAAAAATTTTAATTTTTAAAACTTTAATGTCCTTTACCGAACATTATATAGACAATACTTATTGTGTATAATTTTTTGCTTACGCAGGGACATGTTTCAAGTTCTAAAAAAATTATACAAACTTTTTTGGAATAGTACATTAGCTGTAAATTTGACGTGAATAAAAAATTATGCTGTTTTTTGCATTTTTTATGTTAAATAAAATAAAACTGCAAAAAAAACACCTTCGAAATTTTTATAAATAAACTTCTCATAGTGCTTTGGAAAGGTAAAGTCTTCAGCTTTCCAACGCTCACACTTGGAGATCATTTCCATTAACCGTTTTTCAGAAAAGTCACTTTAAAGTTACCCTAATGTTGTTTTTTTGCATTTTTTTAATGTTAAATATTTTAAATCTGCAAAAATAAAATCTTAGAAATTTTTTTAAATAAACTTCTTATAGTGCTTTGGAAAGGTAAAGTCTTCAGCTTTCCAACGCTCACATTTAGAGATCATTTAAAGTTGTCAAAAAAATATGCAACTAATTTAGTTTTTTATATTTTTGCGAACTTTAATGTCCACTGCTGTACACGGAAAAACTTTTTTCAAGAGTCATTACTAAATTTATTCAAGAACTCAGGATATGGGAAAAATTTAGAACTTCTTTTAGAAAAGTTAAATATTCATTAAAGAATTTTCAGGAGTTTTTCTAATGGCTTGGAAATAATTGTTCTTGACGCTGCGACTGAGTTCTTCAGTCACTGCGCCCTGAAAAAGTCTCGAACTATTTAAGAAAGAAGACGAAGCGTAACCAATGGGAATACAGCGCCACTTGGCTTTAAACGCTTTAAAACAATCTAAAACTAAAGTATCGTAACGCGTCCCTGCAGCCGAGTGACATAAGGCGGAGCGATCTTGAGTCTCGAGGTCTCAAGTTCGACTACTCAGGCGGGCAAATTTTTTTCGCTAATTTTAAATTTTTCTATTCTTAAACCAGTTCAGGACTTTTTCAAAAAAATTCAATAAGTAGTCCAGAAATGTACTACAGTTATCTCCGAACAGCTTAAAATAATGTTTCAATCTACGGTTTTGTAGCATTTCTTGTTTTATTTCCATATTCAGAGTTCTTGAATAAGTTTAGTAATGACTCTTGAAAAAAGTTTTTCCGTGTACAGTTTATGAACAGTACATATTGTTTATAACTGTTTGCTTACTCGGGGTCATGTACTGAGTTATCAAATAAATATGCAATCTTTTCAGACAACAGATTTACCTTTAATTAGATTTTTTTTAATTTTACATTTTTGAACTTTAATATCTACTGCTGTACCTTGTATAAACAGTACGTATTTTTTATAATTTTTGGCTAACTCAGGGTCATGTCTTGTGTTATCAAAAAAATGTGCTACTATTTCTCGTTTAGTAGATTTGCTTTTAATTAGATTTTTATTAATTTTACATTTTTCGTACTTTAATATACACTGCTGTACATTTTATGAACAAGCGCAAAGTTGATCTTTTCCTTCTGCTTCTTCAATTTAATTTACTCGCTTTATCCTTCACTCTCTATGGTGTAACGATGCTTTATTCTGATTTTAATTCCTAGGTAATAATGAATCACAATAATCCTATTATACAAATGAGATTTTATTGTTAATATATTTCAAAATATTTTGTTTAAATTGTTTCTTTTGTCCAATTAACTGGAAATTTTTTTTCAGTGACTCATCACTTTGCAGTTTTTTAAGAGACACCAGAAAGGAAGCATTACTCTAAAGGATGCCGGGAATGTTGCAAAGCCTGGGATTTGCGAATTCGAAGCAATATAATAAACGATGGTAGCACAGCAACTGAAGGGGTATGTAAAATAGACATAAATTGTACAGTACTTTTTATAGCTTATTTTACAAGGATAGTTTTTTTTAATCTGACAAAATTGTTGTTCATTTAAGTGACCACGTGGTCAATACATAGGTATATTTTCTTTTAAGACAGGTCACTACTGAATATTGTTTGCTGAAGTGCTCTTTTTGTTTTGAAATATTAAATTCCCTTAGATATAATTACGAAAAATTAATTAATATTTTATACACATAAATATTTTTCAAATAAGCATTTAAAAAATAACATTATTTTGTTATTTAAATAAACAGTTCAAGAAATAAGAATGCATAATAAAGCAATTTGACAAAAAAGATAACTAAAAAAATTAAAGTATTGTATATCTAATATTGTAAACAATAATAAGTAGAGAAACAAAATTTTCAAAATTAGTTCCTGTTTTTTTAATTCTACCAATTATCGATAAATGTTGCAAGTATTGTTTTAATATTTGTGTACGGAACCCGCCATTGCAGTGCAAAAGTACAAAAGATTTGCTTTAAATTAGATTTTTATTTAAATTTCACATTTTTGAGAACTGGAATGTCCACTGCTGTACACTGTATAAGCAGTACGTATTGTTCATAATGTTTTGCTGACTCAGGGTCATATACAGAGTTTTTAAAAAAATGTGCAACTTTTTTCATACAGCCATTATTACATAACAAGTTCTGTATATTTTTCCTGTAATATTCGCGTTAAAATACACCAGTATGCCAAATTTTAGCTCTAAAAAGAACGTACACACAATTAATATTTTTTTATTTATTTGTATTAAAAATCACGAGAATATTTATCTCTATTCAAAATTTTGTCTTTCGTTTAATTATCTCAAAAATTTTGTTTTCAGTGAAGAATTAATTGTGAGTCATTCAAAAGACATATTACTTAAAATACCGGAAAATGGCGCAGAAATGCCAAGAACTTTCAAATTCAGAGGGAGAAGGAAAAAATAAATACAAAATCTAAAGGGGTAAGTCAAATATATTATTTATTATAATTAAAGTATTTTTTATCACTTAATACACAAAAAAATGTTTTATTTTTATCTAAAACATTGTTTCTTTAAGTGATCACGTAGTCCGTATACTTAAATAGTGAAACACATGACCACTGAATAGTCATTAATTCATATCTATTATTTAAAAAGTAAAAATTATCTTAAATTTAATTATAAAAAATTAATTTTAATATAAGTTTTTTTGAATGATAAAGCATTTTTTAATATTAAACATTTTTTTCCATCACTTTATGATAAATGGATAAAATTCTTTCAAATTAATGGTTTCAAAATTTTGTTTTATTTAAATAGTCTATAATTCAATTCTTTTCAAATATTTTTAATAAATAATTTCTTTGTAATTAAAATTTATTTCGTTTTAATTAAAAAATTTTTTATTTGAAGAAATTATTTTTCTTTGGCATAATTATAAAAGTAGAAATTTATTTTAGTAGTAAGAATTTCTGAAACGTTGCACCTAAAACTTGAATATTTATATTTTTTTGCAAAACAATAATTTTTCTCTAGAATTTTTCATGAAAAATCACTGTGTAAGAGGATTTTGAAAAAAAAATTTACTCTTGTTATAAACAATTCAACATTTTTATTATTTAATTTACAAAAAAATTAATTTCAGAAAAACTTGTTGCCTAATTTAAATGATTGAACCGTCATTATTCTTGCCTTGAATCAAACTTGGGAAAAAATTATTTTGTTTAAAGATTAAATTAAATTTTAATAAACAATAAAATTATTTATTTATAAAAAATATGTAAAAAACCATTTTACCCATGAAATTTTATGTTGAATTTTTTTTTTTAAATACTTTTATATAGTGATTTTTCATGTAAAATACTACAAAAAAATTAGGAAAAAATAAAAATATTCAAGTTTTAGGCGTAATGTTTCAGAAATTCTTACTCTTAACTATTTGTATATTTTATCTTGACTAAATTAACTAAAAAATTTTTGCACAGATATATTGTATTTTTTCGCATCAAGGCGCACAAACCGAAAGATGAAGAGGACGTGAGAAAACACTAAAGAGTTGTTCATAATTAGCGGAAAATTTACGAAAAATGTAATATTTAGCTTTCATTGTATTAGGTAATTTTTCTGCAAATGTTAAAAATATTTGTTATTTAGCTAGGGATTTTAAAACCAAAAAATTAATTATATTAGCTAGTGGTAGTTTTAAGTATCACAGAAAATAATTTTAACGCAAGAAAATTCAACTTCCGGCATCAACTCATAACATTATGGGGTAAGTCAAAAAAATAACATTTTTTCTCTTTCCCTTCTTACATCCTACATCCACAAAAAAGGTTTAAGTTATTTGCATAAAATTCTAACTTTATTTTTTTGGAAAACAAGTAAAAATGATTTGATTAACCAGACAATGTATATTAAAAATAAAGTTAGAATTAATATAAAATTTGTAATAATTATATTTTATTAAACACTGAAACAAATTTATTTAATTTAAATGTTCGATTACTTGTCTGTTATCAAGTAAATATTTACTTAAATCAAATAATTTTTATTTCAATCGAATAAATTTGCATCAATATTTATTTTTGAAATATTAATTTAAAGATTTTAAATTTTTTAATATATTATATAAAGCAAGTAATCCGTTATTTAAATCAGATAAATATTTTTTCTGTGTATAAGTAAGCTTTAAAAATTGTTATGAAAAAGAGTTATAAATAAAAATGTTACATTAAATAAATACAGTGAAACCCGGTTAATACGATTCTGTAGGGACCGCGCTAAGAATGCGTCTTATGCGGGAAAACGTATTTGGCGGAAAATAAAATTTATTTCTTTAATTGCAGGGACTATCATAAAAGGTCGTTTTAATCGGGAAATTGTATTAAAAGGGATCGTATTAACCGGGTTCTACTGTAGTATGAATTAAATGTGAAACGGTGCATTTTAAAAATTTGTGAAACTTAAAAAGAGAAATGTGAAATTTAAAACTATACATTTTTCTAAAATTTAAAATATAAAATTAAATAATAAAAAAAGAATAAAATTTTTTTTTAAAATTATGAATGTAACATTTTACTATCTTTTTGTTTTTTTATTTACTTTCATCTGTTTTGTCCAATTGAAGTTCGTTTACATGGGTGATTGTTCTGAAAGAGACCACTTCACGTGTCTCCAACACGTGAGACTCAATATTTGCATTAACTTTTTATTGCTATTTTGTTGAGTATAGATTTCAAAAAAAATTTATCCTTAATCTACGAAACAGTATTTATCGTTACATAATCTTGTAATGCTAAAATTTAAAGTTTTTCTTAGTAAAAAAATTTATTTTATTTTGTCCTTTGGTTTTGGTTAAATATGATACATATTTTTAATTATTTTTCAATGTAAATAAAAATTTTGTAATACATTCAGAAAAAAAGTTTATTTCACTTAACTAGACTGTTTATTTAACATATTTTATTTGTCACGATAAAACAATTTCGATGATTTAAATAAAAATTTGGTTCATTTTAATAAATACGTAAAATTTGTTTGATTATCTAAAAGAAATTCTTCATTTAAAGGTGTTTGTTTCATTTAAACAAATTAGTGTTTTTAATAGAGAATATTGTTTAGTTAAATACAATTTGTTTGACACAACACACACATTTGTTTGATTCAACCAAATCATTTTATTGCAGTCAAACAAAAATATTTGCTTGTCTCAAAAAGTACATATGTGAATTTAAAAATGTCGGTCTCACTTTCCTACTGTCCGCGTTCGCGTCAAATTCATTAGTTAAATAATTGCAATGTGTTAATTGAAAGACTTATGGCATATTTAATTTGTACCAGTGAGAAGAAAATATCCAATAAGTTTTTGTGAAGTTTTCAGTTGGTTGTTTCGAATAAACTTTTACCAGAGTGCATGTATAAAAATCATGTATAATATGTTTAATGTAATATTTTTAATGTTTTTTATTATTAAGTAATTTTTCAAAAATATATATGAAGAAATAATTAGGTATATAATATTCTATTTAATTACTATATATTTTCCCCTAATAATGTTTGAATTTTCTAATTTAATATTTTCTAGTATACATATTATTGGAATATTAGTTATTTTTAAAAGCTAAAAAAGTTAAAAATAAATTATTAAATACACAATTAATTAAATTATAAATGAATAATGTTAAAAGTTTAATAAATTAAAGAAATTAAATTTAAAATGAATTTTTTTACAAAAACCCCTATATTGATTACAGTATATTTAACCTTCAAAACACTTAATATTAAAATGATGCTGAAAGGCCTATTTTTAAAAATTAATTTTGCGCAACTCAGAATTGTATCTTTAAACGTATTTAAAACCTACCCATGATAAAAAAATTCAGAAAATGTAAAAAAGTAATTTTTTTTAATTTTTGGAAAAAACTATGTGCCTTTTAGAAGAATCACCCATATCTGCTTTTGTAAATAATACTTTATGTTTATAATTTTTTGACGACTCAGGATCATGTTGTGAGTTGCCAAAAAATAGACCAATTATTTTCGTACCCTAATTTATCCTTACAATTAGATTTTTTAAAATTAAAATTTTTTACAAAATTAATGTCAACTGCTGTACATTTTATAAATAATACTTTTCGTTTATAATTTTTTGCCGACTCAGGATCATGTTGTGAGTTGCCAAAAAAATAGACAAATTATTATACTGCAGTAGTTTTCCTTGAAATTAGATTTTTCGAGATTAAATTTTTTTTGAACATTAATGTCAACTGCTGTACATTTTGTAAACAAAAATTATTGTTTATAATTTTTTGCCGACTCAGGATCATGTTGTGAGTTGCCAAAAAAAATAGACAAATTATTATCCTGCTGTAGTTTTCCTTGAAATTAGATTTTTCGAGATTAAAATTTTTTTGAACATTAAAGTCACTCTAGTGACTAAACGCATCAACCGATTTCACTTTTCGAGTGCTTGTTTGAAAGATAGTTTAATTGCGCAACATTTTCCTAGAGACACCTATACTTCATCTTTAATTGTTTAGTTGCTGTGTTAACTTAAAAAAAATTGTGCAAACGATCCGGTTTGCCCCACCCCCTGGGGTAAACCGGACCGTTTGGTTTTTTATTTATAATATTGCATTTACATAATCTACAATAATAAAAAAACAAAAAGAATCATGTAAACAATGGTTGTAGTAATAAAAATAATAATTCGGGATTGCATTTCAAATAAATAAAAATTTTTTAATTTAATAAAATAAAAATGTTTATTATACCTTGTAATATTATGTAATATCATGTAATATCATGTAATAAAACGAAATACACGCTGTACTACCGCGTAATACAACGTAATACCGCGTAATACTCCGTAATACCATGTAATACCGCGTAATACTCCGTAATACCATTTAATACCGCGTAATAACACGTAATAATACTACGTAATAACATGTAATACCTTGTAATACCGCGTAATACTACGTAATACCATGTAATACCGTTTAATACTCCTCAAATACCATTTAATACCGCGTAATAACACGTAATAATACTACGTAATAACATGTAATACCTTGTAATACCGCGTAATACCATGTAATACCATGTAAGACCGCGTAATACCGCGTAATAACACGTAATACACCACGTAATACTCCGTAATACCATGTAATACCACGTAATACTACGTAATACCATGAAATACCGCGTAATACTCCGTAATACCATTTAATACCGCGTAATAACACGTAAAAATAAATGTTATTACATGTAATACCTTGTAATACCGCGTAATACCTTGTAATACCGCGTAATACCATGTAAGACCGCGTAATACCGCGCAATAACACGTAATACACCACGTAATACCGCGTAATAACATGTAATACCGCGTAATAACACGTAATACACCACGTAATACCATGTAATACTGCGTAATACTCCGTAATACCACATAATACTGCGTAATACCATGTAATACCACGTAATACTGCGTAATACCATGTAATACCATGTAATAACACGTAATACTACGTAATAACATGTAATACCGCGTAATACCATGTAATACCACGTAATAACACGTAATACTACGTAATAACATGTAATACCGCGTAATACCACGTAATACCACGTAATATACGTAATACTATGTAATACCGCGCAATACTACGTAATACCGCGTAATACTACGTAATACCGCGTAATAACACGTAATACCGTTTAATACCACTAAATTTTTTATAATTTTCATTGTTTAAATTTTAATGTCAATTGCTGTTTTTTTATTAAAAATGCGTATTGTTTAAAATTGCTGGTTTACTCAGGCAGATTCTATGAGATATCAAAAAATTATAATTTTTTTTAAAACAGTAAATTTGTTTTAAATAAGATTTTACTAAAAAAAAAATTTTTAAATCAAAGTTAAGAATTAAGATGAAAATATGTAATTAAAGTTTTTACTAATTTTTATTGTACATTTTACTACCACTTTTTGTGTAGTTTTACTTTTATTTTAAAAAATTTTATTGAGAAATTTCAGAGAACAATATTATTATTTCCATTAATATTCTTTTTTTCAATAATTCGTAATGAAAATAAAACTAACGCAACGGAAAATTGACTCAGGTAGAAGGAGAAAACAGGTCAAAGGAAACAAAAGAGTGGAAAAGGAAAACCCCAAAGTCGTTACCTTTCTTGTTTATAAACGAGGATTAAATCTTTTTTCTAATTGTCAATTATTGAAACGTCGACGACTACAAATAATATTTAAAATAATTAAAAAATTAAGTTTCTTTCTACTTACATTTTAGGAAAATAAATTAAAACTGCTGAATATTATTTATAAAAAATAGTTTCATTTTTCGTGAAAATTTCAAGAATTCTGACCCAACAGAAATTTATACCATACATTAAAGAGATAATTGTTTTTATTTTATTTGAAAAATATGCAAAAATTATTTTTGATTTTTATTTACAACTGAATAAATTGTTAGATAAAATGTTTAATACTACTGTATATATGAATAACTTTTTTAAATAAAATAAAAACAATTATTTCTTAATGTATGTTATAAATTTTTTTTGAGTCAGAATTCTTGAAATTTTCACGAAAAATAAAACTATTATAAATAATATTAAGTTGATTCTCTTTTGTAAACAAGTAAGATAAGGACATTGGGGTTTTCCTTTTCCCCTCTTTTGTTTTCTTCAACAGTTTTCTCCTTCTACCTGAGTCAATTTTCCGTTGAGTCAGTTTTCTTACCTCCTTTAGAAGGAGTAGTTAGTTAAATATAATTAATTAATAAATTGTGAAATAATAATTTTACAAATGAAGTAAATTTTATATAAAATTGTTGAAAATTCTATATTTAATATTTTAATTAATTTTACATTTAACAAGAAGTGACCCAACGGAAATTCACTCAGGTTGTAGGCGAACATTTTCGAAGGAAACAAAAGAGGGGAAAAGGAAAACCCCACAGTAATCTTACTTGTTTACAAAAGATGATTAACTTTTCTTTCTAATCGTCAATTGTTAAAAGGCCGACGACTGAAAATAATATTTAAAGTCATTGGAAAATTTAATTTCTTTCAACTTACATTGTAGGAAATTAAATTTAAACTGGTGAATATTATTTATAAAAAATACTTTTTATTTTTCGCAAAAATTTCCAGCTGACCTAAAAGAAATTTATAACATACATAAGAAATAATTGTTTGTTAATTTTATTTGAAAAATTTGCAGAAATTATTTTTAATTTCTTTTTTATTTACAAGTGAATAACTTGTTAGATAAAAATTTTAATGCTACTGTATACATAAATAAAATTTTCCAAATAGAACTAACAAAAAATTATTTCTTATGTATGTTATAAATTTCTTTTGGGTGAGCTTGAAATTTTCACGAAAAATAAAAAGTATTTTTTGTAAATAATATTCAGCAGTTTTAATTTATTTTCCTAAAATGTAAGTTGAAAGAAATTAAATTTTCCAATGACTTTAAATATTATTTTCAGTCGTCGGCTTTTCAACAATTGACAATTAGAAAGAAAAGTTAATCCTCTTTTGTAAACAAGTAAGATCACTTTGGGGTTTTCCTTTTCCCCTCTTTTGTTTCCTTCGAAAATTTTCTCTTTCTACCTGAGTCAATTTTCCGTTGCCTCAGTTTTCTTACCTCCTTTAACAAGAAGTGTCGAAGACTTTTTCGACGTCTTTAATTCTTTATTCCATATGGAGCGGAGGAGGAATCACCGGGAATATAGGGGTGAGTTAATTAAATACACAAATATTTTCTTTTCTTTTCTTTATTTCTTCTTTAAAACATTTTCTTTTTCTTACAATGTCTATTCTTTTTATAAATTCTTTTTCTTCCAATTCTTTAAAGTAATTTTTTAGTTTTTAAAATTAAAAAATTACTTTAAATCTAAATCTGTGAAAATTTTGATGATTTCAAATCAGTGGACTATGTTTCTTAAATAAGCCAGTAGAATTTTTTAGAGGATCAATAAAAAACTATTAATTCTCAGTGGAATTCTAGTGAGTGTGAAATTCCACTGGTTTATTTAAGAAACATAGTCCACTGAATTGAAATCGGCAAAATTTTTACAGATTTAGATTTAATTCTTCTTTTAATTTTTCTTTGTTTTTTTATTTCTATCTTTGTAGCAAAAACGCACTTGTCTTATTTAGTGGAAATAGGACAATAACCTCTTCCACTGAATAAGAAATCGGAAATCCTTACCGATTATTAATTCAAAGTGCAATATTTCTCTTTTCATTTTTGTTCTCTTTCTTTCCATTTTTCTTTCTATCTATCTTTAAAATCTATCTCTTTCTTCTATCTTAGTAGTTAAAACGCACTTACTTATTCAGTGGAAGCAGGAAAATAACCTCTTCCTCTGAATAAAAATCTGGAATTTACACCGATTTTAAATTGAAAGTGCAATATTTTCTTTTTGTTTTTGTTCTCTTTCTTTCCACCTTCTCTCCTTTTTTTCTTCCTTTGGTGGGATGACTTGTAACACGCCTTCCTTTTGGAAGAAAGTCGCCTCCAAAGTTTCCTCTCTCTCTCCTCTTCTAACTTGGTGGGATGACTTGTAACACGCCTTCCTTTTGGAAGAAAGTCGCCTCCAAAGTTTCCTCCCTCTCCTCTCCTAACTTGGTGGGATGACTTGTAACACGCCTTCCTTTTGGAAGAAAGTCGCCTCCAAAGTTTCCTCCCTCTCCTTCTTTGGTGGGATGACTTGTAACACGGCTTCCTTTTTGGAAGAAAGTCTCCTCCAAAGATCCTCTTCCTTTAAGCATCCCAGGGAGAGTGTGACGACTTTCTCTCCCCACCTGGGAAACGAAGTCGTCCTCAAGGAGAGAAGTTGTCGACTTCACTCTCCTTGAGTAGGAAGATAGAAAGAAGTCGTCCTCAGAAAGGGGATGGCGACTTTCTAGATTCCAGAAGAAGTCGAACGGGTAAGAAGGTCACTGTGAATGACGACCTCTAGAGCTGAAAAATTCAAAAAAAAATTGACGTGCACCCTCCCTCTTTTTCTTTCTCAAGGAGAGTTGTTGTCTCCTCTCCTTGACTTCGACTTCTGGTGGGAAGTGGAAAGACTCGGTCATTTCCAACTTCCCTACTCGAGGAGATCGAAGTCGGAAACTATCTCCTCGAGGACGACTTCGTTTCCCAGGTGGGGAGAGAAAGTCGTCACACTCTCCCCTGGGATGCTTAAAGGAAGAGGATCTTTGGAGGAGACTTTCTTCCAAAAAGGAAGCCGTGTTACAAGTCATCCCACCAAAGAAGGAGAGGGAGGAAACTTTGGAGGCGACTTTCTTCCAAAAGGAAGGCGTGTTACAAGTCATCCCACCAAGTTAGGAGAGGAGAGGGAGGAAACTTTGGAGGCGACTTTCTTCCAAAAAGGAAGCCGTGTTACAAGTCATCCCACCAAAGTAAGGAAAGGGAAAAGGAGTATTGATAAGATGGAAAGAATAGATAGATAGAAAGAAAGATAGAATAAATGCTAAGATAGAAAAAAGATAAATAGAAAAAGAATAGAAAGAAAGAGAATAAAAATAAAAAGAGAATATTGCACTTTGAAAATTTCCGATTTCTATTCAGTGGAGGAGGTTATTTTCCTGCTTCCACTGAATAAGTAAGTGCGTTTTAGCTACTAAGATAGAAATAGAAAAAATAAAAAAATACTTTAAAGAATTAAAAGAAAAAGAATTTCTAAAAGAATAGACATTGTAAGAAAAAAATTGTTTGAAAGAAGAAATAAAGAAAGAAAATAAAATATTTTGTATTTAATTTACTTACCCCTATATTCCCGGTGATTCCTCCTCCGCTTCATATGGACAACTGTTGCAGGTAGTCGACGCCAAAGCTGCAAAAATAAAAATTTCAAATTAATTTTCACTTAAATAAATTAAATATAATTTTTCATAGAAATAGATATGTTAATAATTTTTTACCCAATGTTTAAAATTTTTTTTTATAATTACTACAGAAGTTTTCTTCTATAATTAATTTAATTAAATGTTACATATAACAATTGTCAAAACATTTTAAAGAAAAAAATGGATAAAATATTTATAGTACCTACTCTGTATTTATGAAAGACGAATGAAGAATTTGAAGACGTCGAAAAAGTCGCGAACGCTTCTTGTTAAATTTAAAATAATTTGATTATTAAATATAGAAACTAATAATTTTATATAAAATTTACTTCATTTGTAAAATTATTATTTCACAATTTATTAATCAATTATATTTAACTAACTACTCCTTCTAAAGGAAATAAGAAAACTGGCGCAACGGAAAATTGACTCAGGTAGAAGGAGAAAACAGGTCGAAGGAAACAAAAGAGGGGAAAAGGAAAACCCCAAAGTCGTTACCTTTCTTGTTTATAAACGAGGATTAAATCTTTTTTCTAATTGTCAATTATTGAAACGTCGACGACTACAAATAATATTTAAAATAATTAAAAAATTAAGTTTCTTTCTACTTACATTTTAGGAAAATAAATTAAAACTGCTGAATATTATTTATAAAAAATACTTTTTATTTTTCGTGAAAATTTCAAGAATTCTGACCCGAAAGAAATTTAAACCATACATTAAGAAATAATTGTTTTTATTTTATTTGAAAAATATGCAGCAATTATTTTTGATTTTTATTTACAACTGAATCAATTGTTAGATAACATTTTTAATGCTACTGTATATATGAATAAAGTTTTCCAAATATAATAAAAACAATTTTTTCTTAATGTATCCTAAATTTTGTTTGGGGCAGAATTCTTGAGATTTTCAAGAAAAATGAAAAGTATTTTTTATAAATAATATTCAGCAGTTTTATTTTATTTTCCTAAAATGTAAGTAGAAAGGAACTAAAATTGTCCAATTATTTTAAATATTATTTGTAGTCGTCGACGTTTCAATAATTGACAATTAGAAAAAAGATTTAATCCTCGTTTATAAACAAGAAAGGTAACGACTTTGCGGTTTTCCTTTTCTCCTCTTTCGTTTCCTTCGACCTGTTTTCTCCTTCTACCTGAGTCAATTTTCCGTTGCGTTATTTTTCTTACCTCCTTTAGAAGGAGTAGATAATTAAATATAATATATTATTTCACAAAATAAGTGAATTTTATATATAATTATTTAAATTTTTATATTTAATATTTAAATGATTTAAAATATAACAAGAAATGTCCACAACTTTTTTAAAGAAACAAATTTTTTCATTTTTTATTTGTCATTGATAAATGCAGAGTAATCCTATAAATTAAAAAAAATTCTTTAAGGCGACATTCCAGTTCAAAATGTAAAAAAAAGATTCTTTTTATTTTGGATTTCTTATAGTGTCCAGAATACTCTCCGAAAATATTATTGCAAATTCGAAGTAAAATAAAAAAAGTGATAAAGATGTTTTTGGATGTACTTAAGGAATCGAATAATTTAAATATTTTCTCATTTGCATTTTTTAAAAAAGTCTAATAAAAATGTATTTGGTCATGCTGCTCACAAATTAGATATCAAATGTTCAAAATTCAAAATCAAGAGGATTTGCTTAAAAATTGTTACTCGGTAATTTTTTTTAACATTATAACACTGTCCGACAAAAATGAAATTTTTTTCAGCCCCTTTAATAATTCTGGTCACTTTCGATAGATTTTTTCACGCTGATTAAGAATCTGAAAAGAAAAATGCTCCAGCACGTCCAGTTTTTGAGAAAATTAGTGTTAAAAAGTGAAAAAACATGATTTTGGCTATATTTGATTATGATTAACAGAAAAATAGGAGGTGCTAGAATTTTGTTTCTGGTATCAAATGAAAGCTGGAATCACAACCAACAATTTCCTTGAGGAAGAATACGAAGGCATTTCCGATAAGGCAATTAAAAATGATTTTTTCTTTTGCATTAAATTTTGTTATTAATCATATTTTATTAGCACCATGTATAACCTCAGCATTGTGAAACAAGTGATAAACAAATGAATTTTTTAGCATTTAAATTCATAACATCCCAGGTGCGAATTTAGGTTGGCCGCCAGAGTTTGAAGGTTGGCCCACGGTTGGCCTAACTTTGGCAAGCGAAGTTTTGGTTGCCAGAGTTTGCCCAACTTTGGCAAGTACTAGTGCCCACAGTTGGCCCGACTTTGCAAGCCAACCATTACATGCAGAGTATAACCAACCGTCGGGCCAACTTTGGCGACAAAGGTCGGCACAACTATGGGGAACGTATCTCATATGACTTACAAATTTAGGTTGGCCAAACTCTGGGCCACAGTTGGCCCGACGGTTGGCAAAACTCTGTAAAACGCAGTTTAAATAACTCAAACTTTATGGTTGGCCAAACTCTGGGCCACGGTTGGCCCGACGGTTGGCAAAACTTTGTGAAAAACAGATTTAATGACTTAAACTTTCTCGGTTGGCCTAACTCTGGGCCACGGTTGGCCCGACGGTTGTCAAAACTTTGTGAAAAACAGTTTAAATGACTTAAACTTTGTCGGTTGGCCTAACTCTGGGCCACGGTTGGCCCGACTGTTGCAGCTTTAATATACATTTAACGGTATGGACTCCCGTGTGAGCGTAGCGTAGTGGTCAGTGTATAAGTCTTCGGCGTGTTAGGTTAGGGGTTCGATCCCAGCGAGCGTTAGATATTTTCGAAAATGTATGTATGAGATTGTGTTTAATAATAATAGGGAAAGGTTATATTTGATGTTCCCGCTAATAATAACGTGTTAATTGTTTAAATAATTTAGTTTTTTAATAATTTTTTACCTCTGGCTGTTAAAGTTGGCCAAACTTACGCATTTAAAGTTGTGCCAACTTTGGCGTCAGTCTTTGGACCAACCATTGAAATGTATAGTTGGCACAACATATGCATTTTAAGTTGGGCCAACTTCCTTATGACTTGTCGGGCCAACCATCGTCGCCATTAGACGGCCAACCGTTATCATCTGTATGGTTGACCCAACCTCTGGCACGAGAAGTTGGACCGACCTTGTAAAAGTTGGCCCAACTATGGGCCAACCGAAAATTCGCACCTGGGATTTTACATTATTTTCAGGTTACTTATATTTTATTCCAAAAAAAATGTTTAGCAATCTTGACGTATGTACTCAACAAAATAAATAAACAATTTGATCATATAATTGATGTCTTTGAAATAAAGTACTCCTGTGAATTTAACGTTTTGTTTTTCCAAAATTAAAACATTGCTTTCAGAAATTGTTTTTATCCATTAGAATAAAAGCAGACAATATTAAAAATTAAAATAAATTTCAACATCTAACAACGAGAAAATAATATTTATAATAAACAATTAAATTATAATTAATTTTATGAATAAATTAAGTGTTTAAATATAACAAAAAATTTAATTTATATGATCACTGAATATCTAATTTAATATACTTTTTTTTCTTCTACTAGTTGGGCATTTAATTTCTATTAGAAAAATTTATTAATTTCATTTACTTAAAATTAAGATATAAAACTGTAAAATGCAATGAAAGCTTGAATAAAATTTTAAATATAAACTTTTGTAGGGATTTCGAAAAATTAGATTGCTAAACCTTTTTTTAATAAAATATAAGTAACCTGAAAATAATATAAAATGTTATGAATTTAAATGCTAAAAAATTCATTTGTTTATCACTTGTTTCACAATGCTGAGGTTATACATGGTGCTAATAAAATTTGATTAATAACAAAATTTAATGCAAAAGAAAAATTTATTTTTAATTGCTTTATCGGAAATGCCTTTGAATTCTGCCTCAAAGAAATTGTTAATTGTGATTCAAGCTTTCATTTGATGCTAGAAACAAAATTCTAGCACCTCCTATTTTTCTGTTAATCATAATCAAAAACTCGACGTGCTGGAGCATTTTTCTTTTCAGATTCTTAATCATCGTGAAAAAATCTATTGAAAGTGACCAGAATTATTGAAGGGGCAAAATTAGTGTCAGACAGTGTAATTAAAAAAAGATCGTTGACTAACTATTTAAATCAATAATTTTTTAAAATTTTTAGTATTTTTCCATTCACATTTATATTATTTTGATTTTATTTTGAACTGAATTTGAAAATTACAATAAATTTCATTTAACCTAAAAGAAACTATAATATCAATGTTAATGATTGTTAACTCTTTTGTTTACAAAATACAAATAAAATTCTAATTTAATTTAATTTATAATTAACTTTAAAATACTGAAAAACATTTTAAGAGGGTATTCTAGTCTAGAGGCCTCAATTTTACGTGTTTTTCGGAGAAAAAAGAAAGTTTAACATTTTTAGTACTTACTTGAAGTTGTTTATTAATGTTTAAAGAATACAGGACAAAATTAGGGGAAAAATAATTAAACAATTTAAAGTTATAAACTGGTGAAGTAGGGACTGCAAAAAAGAAAATGTGAACTGGTTGTCAGAGTGGAAACTTTTATAGTACTCAAAAACAAAAACCGCGAGATATTCTTAATTATTCAAGACTTTGCTATGACCGGTATCTTGAAAGAAGACATTTTTTTGAAAAATGTTAACGATTTGAAAAAACGTTTTTTGAAACTGATAACATTTAAAAAATCTTTTAAAATAGTTAATAAAATATTTTTCAAAATCCAAGGTTTTAGTTCATACATAGATTATTATTGTTTTCCTAATTTGTTTCTGTAACTTGTAAAAAAGTAAATACTAAAAGTGATAAACTTTTTTTTAGTTTTTGATTATAGTTTGGATGTTAAATCTATAGTAATATAGTTTTTATTGCAATTTTAATTTTTGAGTGGCTTTTTTCAAAACATTTCAATAACTTTTCAAACATATTACAACCTGATTAAGTGGGCAGGTAATAAAAGTAAATGTTTGTACATAAGGAGAAAACTATACTGAAAACGCATACAATGTTAATTTTTGCAAATTAAACTAAATTTAAAATTTATTTCAGCTTTTTGAAAAACTGGCCTTGGGTGTAAAAAAGCCAGGGACAAAAATCCATTGAATATTATGTAAAATTCATTCGTTTTTTACTTAAAGTAACCTGCTTATGTTACAACATTTTTGGTTTTTATTGAATAAAATTAATTAAATACGATGAAAAAATAGTTTAAAGTGCATTTTAAAACATAAACAACGAATAAACGGTTTGAACGATATATGGTATATGTGGTAAAACTTAAAAAAGGCTTTTAGAAAAAGTATGAAAAATTGACAGTGTAAATTGAAAACAGGTAAACTTAACATAATATTCAATTTTCTTTAATAAAAACTTTGTAAAAATTATTAGAATATTTTAAAAATAAGATTATTTGTCTTATGATTAAAGAAAAACTGTAAAAATACAAAAATTAATAATATATTTTTCTAAAATTGCGGGGTGGCTTTTTCACCCCACCAGGGGGGGGGTGAAAAAAAGCCAATTGCAGTGCTTTCATAAAACTCTTATAACTTTGCTCTTTCATGAGATAAAAAATATATCCGTCATGAATTTTCAAGCTTAATAACTAAACTTTCAATAATAATTAGAAATTTGAGAAAAATTTTAATTATAGATTTTATAGCATCAAATGTAAAAATGTGGTTTTTTTACCCCACTCTACCCTGTATGATTTACATAACGGATTATTTGCTTTAAATACACTACCGGTCAAAATTGAGAGACCACCCATTTTCAGATGTTTGAAAAACATTTTATAACAAAAATTGTATGGAACCTAAAATTTTTTTATTTTTATTTATTGAAAGATGTGAAAAATTTTAAAGAGAACAAGATGTTTTAGAAGTCATTTGGCCAATATTTAATTTAGATATTTTTAAAAAATCGTCATTTTCAATGTTTTACAAAAATTTGAATAACTTCTAAAATAATGTACGCTTTTTAATTATCTTAGGCTTATTTTAAAGGTCATTTGTCACACTATAAAACTTACTTATAGGCATTAACGTGTAATTTGTTTTTTAAAATGCAGGCTGTCAAACTTGGACCAAAAAAATTCAAAACATTTGGAACATTCTTACTAACAGAAATATAATTTTTAAAATTCAAACGTATTTTTTTTATTAAATTTTCTTGAAAAATATACACCATATGATGTTTTAAATATTTTTTAGAATAGTTTTTAGTACAGAAAAATTGTTCCAAATGTTTTGAATTTTTTTGGTCCAAGTTTGACGGCCTGCATTTTAAAAAACAAATTACACGTTAATGCCTATAAGTAAGTTTTATAGTGTGACAAATGACCTTTAAAATAAGCCTAAGATCATTAAAAAGCGTACATTATTTTAGAAGTTATTCAAATTTTTGTAAAACATTGAAAATGACGATTTTTTAAAAATATCTAAATTAAATATTGGCCAAATGACTTCTAAAACATCTTGTTCTCTTTAAAATTTTAACATCTTTCAATAAATAAAAATAAAAAAATTTTAGGTTCCATACAATTTTTGTTATAAAATGTTTTTCAATCATCTGAAAATGGGTGGTCTCTCAATTTTGACCGGTAGTGTAATATATTAAAAAATGTAATTATCTTTAAATTAATATTTCAGAAATAATTATACATATAAATTTATTCTATTAATGTAAAAAAATATTTGATAATAGACAAGCAATCGGATATTTGAATCAAATAATGTTTTAGTGTATAATAGATTATAATTATTACAAATTTTATACGGTACCTTTTTGTTTATAATTCTAACTTTATTTTTAATATTATATTGTTTTGTTACTCAAACTATTTTTATTTGCTTTCCAAAAATTTTAATTTACCATAAATTTAAATTAGGTATACTCGAATTAAAAATATTAAGTTACTTTATACAAGATAAATAAAAAAATGAAAACAATGAAATTAAATAATTATTATAAAAATAAAATAAAGAGAACAAAATTTTCTTTTAGTAAAAGATGTTCTTTTAGTGCCAAATGTTTTCAGTTTTAATTTTTTAATTACATTTATTTTCCAAATAAAAAATAAAGTTAGAATTTTTTTCAAATAAATATCAATTTTTGTGGATGTAGGATGTAAGAAGGGTACCAAAAATTAAGTATAGTTCTTTGACTTACCCCATAATGTTATGAGTGGATGCTAGATGTTGAAAGTCGTCTCTTGCGTTAAAATTATTTCAGAATACTTAAAAGTACTGCTAGCTAATATAATTGATTTTTTTGGTTTTAAAATCCCTAGTTAAGTAACAAACATTTTTCGTATTCGCAAAAAAATTACGTAATACAATGGAAGCTAAATATTATATTTTTCGTAGATTTTCTACTAATTTTGTACCGCTCTTCGGTGTTTTTTTGCGTCATCGTCATCACTCATTTGCTTGCCATCGATTGTTGAGAATAAAATACAATATATCTGTGCAAAAAAATTTTGTTAATCCATATTATTATTAAAAGCTCGTCGATAGCTATTAAAACAAATGATTTTCACAACTTTCCATTCAAAGGGCTTAGGGGGTTAAGTATGCAAAAAATGCCCCCGCTTCTATTTTTCTCTAATTTGGCCAATATGTTACTATCCATATGATTATAACTTTCTGCAATTTTGAACTCAAAATTCGCTTTTTTGGGGGAGTTATGGATGGGGGAAAGCAAAATCAAAAAACTTATTTTTCTCGAAAACTACTTTTTTTATTTAACTTCTTTAACAGTATATTTTTTAAAAAATAATGGCCTAGATGATTTTAAAGTGCGACACGGTAAAAAAAACTCCAAAAATCCCAAAATTTGATTTTAAAATTATCGAAACTTTTTTGTTGTCTAAAAATATTTTTTTATATCAATTTCAGATTTGTATTTATCAACCTTAATAAGCCACTAGTAATATATTTGACAGTTTTTTTAAAATTAAACATTTGCATACAACATAAAAATGTTCCGGGTAGGGTTTTTGAGTTATTTACCGTGACACATCTTGAAATCATGTCGGGCAAAATTTTTTATTTAGTAGATCATATAAGAGAATGAAATGAGAAAATACATAAAAATTTCACTTTAATAGAACGAAAAAATTTATTTTTGAAAATTTCGAAAAACTTTCATTTTAAAATTTTTTGAAAAAAAAAAATTTTGGAATTTTTTGAAAAAAAAATTTGAAATTTTTTTTTGGAATCTCTTTAATTGTCTTTTCAACATATCCAAAGCTGATTAAAATACATACAGTAGTTTTTGAGGAAAATGCATTTTTCGATTTTTTTCCTTCCATAAGTTCCAAAAAATTCAAAATTTTAAGTTAAAAATTTGAAAAAGTTATTTTTAAGTGGGTAGGAATGAATGGGAAAAATATATTCGGGTCACTTTTTCCATACTTATTTAGCTATACCCTATCACATTAATATAGCCCATATGTATATATGTGCCTTACCGTACGTGACAAATAGCATGACCATGGTTTTTGACATTTTACTTAAAAACTATATTTTTAAAAAATTTAAAAAAAATATATGTCAAAGGGGACATTATAAGGTACTTTTTACAACAAAAGAGAAAGTGGTCACTTAAAAAAATAACCCTAAAAAATTTTTTTTTAATTTCAAAAATTTTTTTTGAAAAAAAAATTTGGATTTTTTTTTCTAAAATTGTCTTATCTATATTTACAACCTCTTGAAATTTTATTAAAATCGGTTCAGTAGTTTTCGAGAAAAATAAGTTTTTTGATTTTGCTTTCCCCCTCCATAACTCCCCCAAAAAAGCGAATTTTGAGTTCAAAATTGCAGAAAGTTATAATTATATGGATAGTAACATATTGGCCAAATTTGAGAAAAATAGAAGCGGGGGCATTTTTTGCATACTTAACCCCCTAAGCCCTTTGTTATTTTAATTTTATTTTGAACTTAATTTGAAATTTAAAATTGCGACAAATTTTATTTGACACAAACCAAACTATATTAACAACGCTAATGGTCGTTAAAGGGGAAGTCTAGTGTTCAAGTCTGTGTTTACGTTATACTTTATTTTATATTAAAAAAAATTCCCGAAATATGTTTTCAAAACAGGATGAAATAACAGACTACTCTCTTATCTCGATTTTTTTACAAAAATACAAAAATTATAATTCAATTTTTATTATAATTAACTTTTAAATACTGAAAATTTACATTTTACAATAATTTTTTTACAATTTTTACTTAGTGGAAAAAATTAACAAAACGAACACGTGACTTTATAATCATAAACAAATGTGAATAATTTTTATACTAAAAAATGGTCTATCGGGAAAAAAATTTATATTTAATTAACTAATTTTTCATAACTATATTTAAGAGAATGTTTACTGTTTAAATAAAAATAACAGTAAATGGCATAATTTTAATTGGTTACGTGTGTTAATAGTAAAATATATAAAAGACTTAGTCATTTAAAGAAATGATTTTTTTGAAAATCATCAGCAGTTCTTGTATATTAAGTAATAAAAAGTACTGTATAATTAATATTTTTTGACTTACCTCTTTTATTTTTGTGTTCCCTTTCTTCTTATTGCTCTGAATTTCAATGTTCTGGACATATTTGTAACAATTTCCGGTATTTTTAGTAATGTTCCCTCTCCGATGTCTCTTCAAGGACTCACGAGTTCATTCGTCACTGCAAACAAAATTTTTAAATTAATTAGGCAAAAGAAAAAATTTTAAATACATGGAGATAAATATTATCGTGATTTTCAAATAAAAATAATAAAATACTAATTGTATGTTCATTTTATTTTTGATTTATAAAATAATTATTTAATCAAATTTCCAAATCAAACTTATTTCCTTTTTGCTAACTATTTTTTTACAATTTTTACTTCCAATTGTATTTTTAGTTTTCTTTATTTACAATTCATACTAACCTTATTTTTAAAAAAATAATTTGTAAGAACAAATTTTTAAAGTAAAATTATCAATATTATTTTTTATGGTGAGAAATTTTATTTGACACAAAACATAAATTCTCAAGCAATAATACCAAGGTTCTTAACAATTTTGTTTACAATAAGGGATTTAACTTTTCTCTCAAATGCTCAATTATTTTAATGTTGGCTAATAGAAAAAACTAAATAATTTTAAGCTTAAGAATTGAAATTATCAAATATAATGAAAAGAAACACTATAAAAAATTTATACTTGATTTTTTTAATACGTAATATTTAATTTATTATTAATTCGTATTGCTTTTTTTTGGACTGTTTGTTTAAATAACAAAATAATCAGTTAAATTTCTAATAAAATTATTCAATTAAAATGTTGACATTAAAGTTCGAAAAAATGAGTGATTATTAATAAAATTTAATTTAAAGCAAATCTACTGTTCAAAAGGTAATTAGAATATTTTTTTGAGAGCAAAAAGTATTATTTATAAAAAGTACAGCAGTTGACATTAATAATAATGAAAAAAATTATATTAATACAAATAATTTAAAGCAAAACTACTGCACAAAGAAACTTCATCTATTATTTTGATAACGCAGGAAATTGACCCTGAGTCAGCAAAAAATTATAAACAATATATTTTTTTTATAAAATGTACAAAAAAAATTTAAACTAAAAAAAAATAATTTAATGCAAAACTACTGTACAAAAAAACGTCGCCTAATTTTTTGATATCTCAGTACATGACCCGCAGTAAAAAAAATTATAGGCAATAAGTTTTGTTTATAAAATGTACAGCAGTTGACATTAATGTTAAAAAAATGTAATTAATAAAATATAATTTATAGGAAAACCACTGCACAAAAAAACTTCCTTTTATTTTTTGACAACTCCACATGACCCTTAGTCAGAAAAAAATTATGAAAAGTAAGATTTGTTTTTTATATGTACAGCAATTGACATTAAAGTTGAAAAAATTTTAATTAAAAAAATATCATTTATAGCAAAACCGCTGCACAAAAAAACTTTGTTTATTTTTTTGATTACTCAGTACATGACCCTGAGTCAGCAAAAAATTATGAACAAAAAGTATTATTTATAAAATGTGCAGCAGTTGACATTGATAATAATAAAAAAAATTTATGCTAATGAAAATAATTTAAAGCTAAACTACTGCACATTGAAAGTTCATCTACTTTTTTGGTAACGCAGGACATGACCCTGTGTCAGAAACAAGTTATAAACAAAAAATACTGTTCATAAAATGTACAGCAGTTGACATGAAAGATCGAAAAAAAACAGGAATTATTTTAAAAAATCTTATTTATAGCAAAAAAGCAGGACTAAAAAAGTTCCCCTATTTTTTGGAGAACTTAGTATATATCCCTGAGTCAGCAAAAAATTGTAAACATCAAGTACTGATCATGAAATATACAGCAGTTGACATGAAAGTTAAATAATATTGAAATTTTTTAAAATAATCAAATTTATAGGAATTTTATTGTTCCAAAAAAGTTTTTTATTTTTTTGAGAACTCAGTACATGTCCCTGAGTAGCTTAAAAATTATAAACAATAAGTACAGCAGTAGACAGTAAGGTTCCAAAAAATGTGGGAAATTAAAAAAATCTTGTTTATGTAAAAAATTAAAAAAAACATATATGTTAAATAATTTAAATATATAATGTAATAATTTATGTAGTATTAAATAATATTCACTTGTAGTACGAAATGATAATAATTTACATTAAACTATTTACTCCTTCCAAAATGGTAAGAGGGGGGATTTGTTCCTCTATCAAGTAGAAATATGCACCAAAAAACATTTTTGACTATTTCGAAAATTTAAAGGGCGTAGAAGGGGGTCAACTTTTCCAATTTTGCTAATCACAATCTACTTTTTCAATTTTTTCTATACATGCTTGTAATAGAAAAAAATTTTCTTGATTATGTTTCTAAAAGGTTTTTTCATGCTCTTTCCAATTGCGAATTTCATTTTTTAATATTTGAAAAATTGACCCTGATTTTTTATAATTAAATGTTTCATTTTCAATTTCCCAAAAAACGGTTTTGTTTTATTTGAAAATAAATTGTTGGAAGCGAAAGCATATTTTTTGATCGATCAAAAATTTCTCGGAGTTTAAATTTTTTTTAAGGAGTTTAGGACATTACTCGTGAAATGCCTCATATATATGGAAAACGAAAATAAAAATTTTCGAAAATTGCACAATGCCGTTACCTCTCTTGTTTACAAAAAGGATTTACATAAGAATTAAACATTTTTATCTAACCATTCATTAAGTTATAAAAATAAAATAAAAACAAAATTATTTCTAAAAGTATGTTTTCAATTTTTTTATTATAATTACTACCATTAAAATTTTTATTCTTTAGCATTCTATCTTTATTTCACAATTTAATTAATTTATTTTACGAATATGTTTATTATTATTAAAATATAAAAATAAAATATGTATTTACAAATTTTGAGTTTTACTTTCATATTTTTCTATCTTTCTTATTTTCACTACAGAAAAAAGTAAAATCTACTGGCATTTTTGTATGGCTTACCCCTTTGGTGAACTCAGCTTTGAAGATTTCTGGACAATTTCGAGTCACGTTTCGGTTTCCATTGAGTCCTGAAATTTCTCTGTCGACTTCTCTAAGGACTGCCGAAGAAATATGTTTCTGCAAATAAATTTTTAGTTAATTAGATGTGAATTTAAAAAATATAATTTTATTCTTTTTTGCAATAATTTTAAAAAAGTCTTAAATTTAAATCTTATAACCAAAGTTTTTTTTTCTTATAAACTTAATAATTAAAATAATAAAAATGTTTTTCATTTAACAAAACTTTTAAGTAAATATATTTTTATGCGAAAAAAATAAAAAATCCATATACAGAAATAATTAAAACAATTAATTATATTGTTATTTACGCAAGGTACGCAATTTACGTAAGTAACGTAACATATCCTAATAAGTAATTTTTGTTTACTTTGTTGTTCTTACGTAAGTTATGTTCTTACGTAAATTACGTAAGTTATGTTTAATTATAAACATTGTAATAACGACAAAAACATTATAAATAAAAATTCAGATAAATAAAATAAGTTTTGCAGTTGTTGGACAAAGTAACGTGTACAATTCGTGAAGAAAAACGGACATTGTTTCAATTTTATATTTAAGGAAAATTACAATATTGTTAAAGAAATTGTTTCAAAGTGTGTCTACTTTTTTAATAAATTATTACATGTCGTTGAGTAAGCAAAAAATTATAAACAATACGCATTGTTCATATACTGTACATCAGTTGATATTAAAGTTTGAAAAAATGAAGAATTTTTAAATGTACGTAAATTAAAGCAAATCTACTGTAATCATACAGTTTCTCTATTTTTTAAAAATTCAATACATGTCCCGGAGTTTGCCAAAAATAACCCAATTTTTAGTAAACTTAGTAGACATCTGCGATTCAGAAAAAAATTATAAGCAATACGTATTGCTTATAATATGTACAGCAGTTGACATTAAAGTTTGAAAAATTTGGAACTTTTTTAAAAAGATCTAATTTAAAGCTAATCTACTGAACAAAAAGAATTAATAAATTTTTAGTAAACGTAGTAGACATCTTCGATTCAGAAAAAAATTATAAGCAATACGTATTGCTTATAATATGTAGAGCAGTTGACATTAAAGTTTGAAAAATTTGGAACTTTTTTAAAAAGATCTAATTTAAAGCAAATCTACTGATTAAAAAGGATTACCAAATTTTTAGTAAACGTAGTAGACATCTTCGATTCAGAAAAAAATTATAAGCAATACGTATTGCTTATAATATGTAGAGCAGTTGACATTAAAGATTAAAAAATTTGAAACTTTTTAAAAAAAATCTAATTCAAAACTAATCTACTGATCAAAAAGAAGTACCAAATTTTTGGTAAACTTAGTAGACATCTGGGATTCAGAAAAAAATTATAGGCAATACGTATTGCTTCTAATATGTACAGCAGTTGACAATAAAGTTTGAAAAATTTGGAACTTTTTTAAAAAGATCTAATTCAAAACTAATCTACTGATCAAAAAGAAGTACCAAATTTTTGGTAAACTTAGTAGACATCTGCGATTCAGAAAAAAATTATAGGCAATACGTATTGCTTATAATATGTACAGCAGTTGACATTAAAGTTTGAAAAATTTAGAACTTTTTAAAAAAGATCTAATTCAAAACTAATCTACTGATCAAAAAGAAGTACCAAATTTTTGGTATCTGCGATTCAGAAAAAAATTATAGGCAATACGTATTGCTTCTAATATGTACAGCAGTTGACATTAAAGTTTGAAAAATTTGAAACTTTTTTAAAAAGATCTAATTCAAAACTAATCTACTGATCAAAAAGAAGTACCAAATTTTTGGTAAACTTAGTAGACATCTGCGATTCAGAAAAAAATTTATAAGCAATACGTATTGCCTATAATATGTACAGCAGTTGACAATAAAGTTTGAAAAATTTGGAACTTTTTTAAAAAGATCTAATTTAAAGCAAATCTACTGATCAAAAAGAAGTACCAAATTTTTAGTAAACTTAGTAGACATCTGCGCTTCAGAAAAAAATTATAAGCAATACGTATTGCTTATAATATGTACAGCATTTGACATTAAAGTTTGAAAAATTTGGAACTTTTTTAAAAAGATCTAATTTAAAACTAATCTACTAATCAAAAAAGATTACCAAATATTTAGTAAACGTAGTAAACATCTGCGATTCAGAAAAAAATTATAAACAATACGTATTGCTTCTTATATGTGCAGCAGTTGACATTAAAGTTTGAAAAATTTGGAACTTTTTTAAAAAGATGTAATTCAAAGCTAATCTACTGATCAAAAAGGATTAATAAATTTTTAGTAAACTAAGTAGACATCTGCGATTCAGAAAAAATATTATAAGCAATACGTATTGCCTATAATATGTACAGCAGTTGAGAATAAAGTTTGAAAAATTTGGAACTTTTTTACAAAGATCTAATTTAAACCTAATCTACTGATCAAAAACGATTAATAAATTTTTAGTAAACTTAGTAGACATTTGCGATTCAGAAAAAAATTATAAGCAATACGAATTGCTTCTAATATGTACAGCAGTTGACATTAAAGTTTGAAAAATTTGAAACTTTTTAAAAAAGATCTAATTCAAAACTAATCTACTGATCAAAAAGAAGTACCAAATTTTTAGTAAACTTAGTAGACATTTGCGATTCAGAAAAAAATTATAAGCAATACGAATTGCTTCTAATATGTACAGCAGTTGACATTAAAGTTTGAAAAATTTGAAACTTTTTAAAAAGATGTAATTTAAAGCTAATCTACTGAACAAAAAGAATTAATAAATTTTTAGTAAACGTAGTAGACATCTTCGATTCAGAAAAAAATTATAAGCAATACGTATTGCTTATAATATGTAGAGCAGTTGACATTAAAGTTTGAAAAATTTGGAACTTTTTTAAAAAGATCTAATTTAAAGCAAATCTACTGATTAAAAAGGATTACCAAATTTTTAGTAAACGTAGTAGACATCTTCGATTCAGAAAAAAATTATAAGCAATACGTATTGCTTATAATATGTAGAGCAGTTGACATTAAAGATTAAAAAATTTGAAACTTTTTAAAAAAAATCTAATTCAAAACTAATCTACTGATCAAAAAGAAGTACCAAATTTTTGGTAAACTTAGTAGACATCTGGGATTCAGAAAAAAATTATAGGCAATACGTATTGCTTCTAATATGTACAGCAGTTGACAATAAAGTTTGAAAAATTTGGAACTTTTTTAAAAAGATCTAATTCAAAACTAATCTACTGATCAAAAAGAAGTACCAAATTTTTGGTAAACTTAGTAGACATCTGCGATTCAGAAAAAAATTATAGGCAATACGTATTGCTTATAATATGTACAGCAGTTGACATTAAAGTTTGAAAAATTTAGAACTTTTTAAAAAAGATCTAATTCAAAACTAATCTACTGATCAAAAAGAAGTACCAAATTTTTGGTATCTGCGATTCAGAAAAAAATTATAGGCAATACGTATTGCTTCTAATATGTACAGCAATTGACATTAAAGTTTGAAAAATTTGAAACTTTTTAAAAAAGATCTAATTCAAAACTAATCTACTGATCAAAAAGAAGTACCAAATTTTTGGTAAACTTAGTAGACATCTGCGATTCAGAAAAAAATTATAGGCAATACGTATTGCTTATAATATGTACAGCAGTTGACAATAAAGTTTGAAAAATTTGGAACTTTTTTAAAAAGATCTAATTTAAAGCAAATCTACTGATCAAAAAGAATTAATAAATTTTTAGTAAACTTAGTAGACATCTGCGATTCAGAAAAAAATTAAAAGCAATACGTATTGCCTATAATATGTACAGCAGTTGACATTAAAGTTTGAAAAATTTAGAACTTTTTTAAAAAGATCTAATTTAAAACTAATCTACTAATCAAAAAAGATTACCAAATATTTAGTAAACGTAGTAAACATCTGCGATTCAGAAAAAAATTATAAACAATACGTATTGCTTCTTATATGTGCAGCAGTTGACATTAAAGTTTGAAAAATTTGGAACTTTTTTAAAAAGATGTAATTCAAAGCTAATCTACTGATCAAAAAGGATTAATAAATTTTTAGTAAACTAAGTAGACATCTGCGATTCAGAAAAAATATTATAAGCAATACGTATTGCCTATAATATGTACAGCAGTTGAGAATAAAGTTTGAAAAATTTGGAACTTTTTTACAAAGATCTAATTTAAACCTAATCTACTGATCAAAAACGATTAATAAATTTTTAGTAAACTTAGTAGACATTTGCGATTCAGAAAAAAATTATAAGCAATACGAATTGCTTCTAATATGTACAGCAGTTGACATTAAAGTTTGAAAAATTTGAAACTTTTTAAAAAAGATCTAATTCAAAACTAATCTACTGATCAAAAAGAAGTACCAAATTTTTAGTAAACTTAGTAGACATTTGCGATTCAGAAAAAAATTATAAGCAATACGAATTGCTTCTAATATGTACAGCAGTTGACATTAAAGTTTGAAAAATTTGAAACTTTTTAAAAAAGATCTAATTCAAAACTAATCTACTGATCAAAAAGAAGTACCAAATTTTTGGTAAACTTAGTAGACATCTGCGATTCAGAAAAAAATTATAGGCAATACGTATTACTTATAATATGTACAGCAGTTGACATTAAAGTTTGAAAAATTTGGAACTTTTTTAAATAGATCTAATTTAAAGCTAATCTACTGATCAAAAATTATTACAAAATTTTTAGTAAACTTAGTAGACATCCGCGATTCAGAAAAAAATTATAAGCAATACGTATTGCTTATAATATGTACAGCAGTTGACATTAAAGTTTGAAAAATTTGGAACTTTTTTAAATAGATCTAATTTAAAGCTAATCTACTGATCAAAAAGGATTACAAAATTTTTAGTAAACTTAGTAGACATCCGCGATTCAGAAAAAAATTATAAGCAATACGTATTGCTTATAATATGTACAGCAGTTGACAATAAAGTTTGAAAAATTTGGAACTTTTTTAAAAAGATCTAATTTAAAGCAAATCTACTGATCAAAAAGAATTAATAAATTTTTAGTAAACTTAGTAGACATCTGCGATTCAGAAAAAAATTATAAGCAATACGTATTGCTTATAATATGTACAGCAGTTGACATTAAAGTTTGAAAAATTTAGAACTTTTTTAAAAAGATCTAATTTAAAACTAATCTACTAATCAAAAAAGATTACCAAATATTTAGTAAACGTAGTAAACATCTACGATTCAGAAAAAAATTATAAACAATACGTATTGCTTCTTATATGTGCAGCAGTTGACATTAAAGTTTGAAAAATTTGGAACTTTTTTAAAAAGATGTAATTTAAAGCTAATCTACTGATCAAAAAGGATTAATAAATTTTTAGTAAACTAAGTAGACATCTGCGATTCAGAAAAAATATTATAAGCAATACGTATTGCCTATAATATGTACAGCAGTTTTGAATAAAGTTTGAAAAATTTGGAACTTTTTTACAAAGATCTAATTTAAACCTAATCTACTGATCACAAACGATTAATAAATTTTTAGTAAACTTAGTAGACATTTGCAATTCAGAAAAAAATTATAAGCAATACGAATTGCTTCTAATATGTACAGCAGTTGACATTAAAGTTTGAAAAATTTGATACTTTTTAAAAAAGATCTAATTCAAAACTAATCTACTGATCAAAAAGAAGTACCAAATTTTTGGTAAACTTAGTAGACATCTGCGATTCAGAAAAAAATTATAGGCAATACGTATTGCTTCTAATATGTACAGCAGTTGACAATAAAGTTTGAAAAATTTGGAACTTTTTTAAATAGATCTAATTGAAACCTAATCTACTGATCAAAAACGATTAATAAATTTTTAGTAAACTTAGTAGACATCTGCGATTTAGAAAAAAATTTGTAAGCAATACGTATTGCTTATAATATGTACAGCAGTTGACATTAAAGTTTGAAAAATTTGAAACTTTTTAAAAAAGATCTACTTCAAAACTAATCTACTGATCAAAAAGAAGTACCAAATTTTTGGTATCTGCGATTCAGAAAAAAATTATAGGCAATACGTATTGCTTCTAATATGTACAGCAATTGACATTAAAGTTTGAAAAATTTGAAACTTTTTAAAAAAGATCTAATTCAAAACTAATCTACTGATCAAAAAGAAGTACCAAATTTTTAGTAAACTTAGTAGACATTTGCGATTCAGAAAAAAATTATAAGCAATACGAATTGCTTCTAATATGTACAGCAGTTGACATTAAAGTTTGAAAAATTTGAAACTTTTTAAAAAAGATCTAATTCAAAACTAATCTACTGATCAAAAAGAAGTACCAAATTTTTGGTAAACTTAGTAGACATCTGCGATTCAGAAAAAAATTATAGGCAATACGTATTGCTTCTAATATGTACAGCAGTTGACATTAAAGTTTGAAAAATTTGAAACTTTTTAAAAAAGATCTAATTCAAAACTAATCTACTGATCAAAAAGAAGTACCAAATTTTTGGTATCTGCGATTCAGAAAAAAATTATAGGCAATACGTATTGCTTCTAATATGTACAGCAATTGACATTAAAGTTTGAAAAATTTGAAACTTTTTAAAAAAGATCTAATTCAAAACTAATCTACTGATCAAAAAGAAGTTCCAAATTTTTAGTAAACTTAGTAGACATTTGCGATTCAGAAAAAAATTATAAGCAATACGAATTGCTTCTAATATGTACAGCAGTTGACATTAAAGTTTGAAAAATTTGAAACTTTTTAAAAAAGATCTAATTCAAAACTAATCTACTGATCAAAAAGAAGTACCAAATTTTTGGTAAACTTAGTAGACATCTGCGATTCAGAAAAAAATTATAGGCAATACGTATTGCTTCTAATATGTACAGCAATTGACATTAAAGTTTGAAAAATTTGAAACTTTTTTAAATAGATCTAATTTAAAGCTAATCTACTGATCAAAAAGGATTACAAAATTTTTAGTAAACTTAGTAGACATCCGCGATTCAGAAAAAAATTATAAGCAATACGTATTGCTTATAATATGTACAGCAGTTGACATTAAAGTTTGAAAAATTTGGAACTTTTTTAAATAGATCTAATTTAAAGCTAATCTACTGATCAAAAAGGATTACAAAATTTTTAGTAAACTTAGTACACATCCGCGATTCAGAAAAAAATTATAAGCAATACGTATTGCTTATAATATGTACACCAGTTGACATTAAAGTTTGAAAAATTTGGAACTTTTTAAAAAAGTTTTAATTTAAAGCTAATCTACTGATCAAAAAGGATTACCAAATTTTTAGTAAAGTTAGTAGACATCTGCGATTCAGAAAAAAAGTAGAATATGCCCAAAAAAATAATAAAAACTGAGTATTATACATAAACGGAACAGCAGATTTAATTAAATTTCAAAAAATGGTAAATTTAATGTTTAAAAAAAAAATTTTTATAGAAATCTAATTTACAGCAAAACTAATGCTCAAAAAAAATTTGTATATTTTTTCGTATACTCAGTAAATGTTATTCAGTTAGCAAAAAATTATAATCAAAACATATTGTTTATAAAATGTACAGCAGTGGACATTAATGTTTTAAAAAAATTTTACTAAAATCTAATTTCAAGCAATTCTACAGTTTCAAAAAATGTAGCTTTTTTTGTTAACTCAGTAATTATTCCCGAGTTAACAAAAAATTATAACCAACACGGATTGTTTATAAAATGTACAGCAGTTGACATTAATGTTTTAAAAAAATTTTACTAAAATCTAATTGAAAGCAAATCAACTGTTATAGAAAAGTTTTCATATTTTTTAGTGAACTCAGTAATTATTCCCGAGTTAACAAAAAATTATAACCAACACGGATTGTTTATAAAATGTACAGCAGTTGACATTAATGTTTAAAAAGAATTTTACTAAAATCTAATTGAAAGCAAATCAACTGTTATAGAAAAGTTTTCATATTTTTTAGTGAACTCAGTAAATGATCTCGAGTTAACAAAAAATTATAACCAACACGTATTGTTTATGAAATGTACAGTAGTAGACATTAAAGTTAAAAAATTTTTTTTTACTAAAATCTAATTTCAAGCAATTGTACTGTTCCAAAAAAGTGTAGCTATTTTTTTGTTAACTCAGTAACTATTCCCTAAATATCAAAAAATTATAACCAACACGGATTGTTTATAAAATGTACAGCAGTAGACATTAATGTTTAAAAAAAAAAGTTTTTACTAAAATCTAATTTCAAGCAATTCTACAGTTTCAAAAAATGTAGCTTTTTTTGTTAACTCAGTAATTATTCCCGAGTTAACAAAAAATTATAACCAACACGGATTGTTTATAAAATGTACAGCAGTTGACATTAATGTTTAAAAAGAATTTTACTAAAATCTAATTGAAAGCAAATCAACTGTTATAGAAAAGTTTTCATATTTTTTAGTGAACTCAGTAAATGATCTCGAGTTAACAAAAAATTATAACCAACACGTATTGTTTATGAAATGTACAGTAGTAGACATTAAAGTTAAAAAATTTTTTTTTACTAAAATCTAATTTCAAGCAATTGTACTGTTCCAAAAAAGTGTAGCTATTTTTTTGTTAACTCAGTAACTATTCCCTAAATAGCAAAAAATTATAACCAACACGGATTGTTTATAAAATGTACAGCAGTAGACATTAATGTTTCAAAAAAAAAAGTTTTTACTAAAATCTAATTTAAAGGAAATCAACTGTTATAAAAAAGTTTGCATATTTTTTCGTGAACTCAGTAACTATTCCAGAGTTAGCAAACAATTATAACCAACACGTATTTTTTATTAAATGTACAGCAGTAGACATTAAAATTATAAAAAAATTTTTAACTAAAATCTAATTTCAAGCAATTGTGCTGTTCCAAAAAAGTGTAGCTATTTTTTTGTTTGCTCAGTAAATGATCCCGAGTTAACAAAAAATTATAACCAACACGTATTGTTTATGAAATGTAGTATAAATGTAGTATAAATATAGTAGTACATTTACTTTAAGGCAGTTGACATTAAATTTTCAAAAAATGGAAATTTTTACTAAAAAATTAATTTAAAGAAAATCTATTTATTAAAAAAAGTTTAAACATTTTTTGAAAAACAATGTGAATGTTCCTGCTTTAGCAAAAAATTATAAACAGTAATTATTATTCATAAACTGTACAGCAGTTGACATAAAATGTTTAAAAAATAAAAAATTTTTACTAAAGTAAAATTTAACGAAAATCTACTGTTTAAAAAAGCTTAAACATTTTTTTAAAAACAAAGTTAATGTCTCCGAGTTAGCAAAAAATTATAAACAATAATTATTGTTTATAAACTGTACAGCAGTTCACATTAAATTTTCAAAAAATGAAATTATTTACTAAAACTTTTCAAAAAAGTTTAAACATTTTTTGAAGATCAAAGTAAATGTTCCTGCTATAGCAAAAAAATATAAACATGAATTATTGTTGATAAACTGTACAGCAGTTGACATTAAATTTTCAAAAAATGGAATTTTTTACTAAAATCGATTTTAAAGAAATTCTACTGATTAAAAAAATGTTAAACATTTTTTGAAAAACAAAGTAAATGTTCTTGCTTTAGCAAAAAATTATAAACAATAATTATTGTTCATAAACTGTACAGCAGTTGACATAAAATGTTTAAAAATGGAAAATTTTTACTCAAGTCAAATTTAACGAAAATCTAGTTAAATATTTTTTTAAAAACAAAGTTAATGTCTCTGAGTTAGCAAAAAATTATAAACAGTAATTATTATTCATAAACTGTACAGCAGTTGACATAAAATGTTTAAAAAATGAAAAATTTTTACTAAAGTAAAATTTAACGAAAATCTACTGTTTAAAAAAGTTTAAACATTTTTTTAAAAACTAATTTAATGTCTCCGAGTTAACAAAAAATTATATTCAATAATTATTGTTAATAAACTGTACAGCAGTTGACAAAAAATGTTTAAAAAATAAAAAATTTTTACAAAAGTCAAATTTAACGAAAATCTACTGTTCAAAAAGTTTAAACATTTTTTTAAAAACAAATTTAATGTCTCTACTGTTTAAAAGAGTTTAAACATTTTTTTAAAAACAAAGTTAATGTCTCCGAATTAGCAAAAAATTAAAAACAGTAATTATTATTCATAAACTGTACAGCAGTTGACATAAAATGTTTAAAAAATGAAAAATTTTTACTAAAGTAAAATTTAACGAAAATCTACTGTTCAAAAAGTTTAAACATTTTTTTAAAAACAAATTTAATGTCTCCGAGTTAGCAAAAAATTATAAACAGTAATTATTATTCATAAATTGTACAGCAGTTGACATAAAATGTTTAAAAAATCGAGAAATTTTTACTAAAGTCAAATTTAACGAAAATCTACTGTTTAAAAGAGTTTAAACATTTTTTTAAAAACAAAGTTAATGTCTCCGAATTAGCAAAAAATTAAAAACAGTAATTATTATTCATAAACTGTACAGCAGTTGACATTAATTTTTCAAAAAATGGAATTTATTACTAAAAAATGAATTTAAAGAAAATCTACTGTTCAAAAATGTTTAAACATTTTTTTAAAAACAAATTTAATGTCTCCGTGTTAGCAAAAAATTATAAACAATATTTATTGTTCATAAACTTTACAGCAGTTGACATTAAAGTTTAAAAAATGGAATTTTTTACTAAAATCGAATTTAAAGAAAATCTACTGATTAAAAAATGTTTAAACATCTTTTGAAGAACAAAGTAAAAGGTCCTGAGTTAACAAAAAATTATAGACAGTAATTATTATTCATAAACTGTACAGCAGTTGACATTAAATTTAAAAAATTTAAAATTTCTACTCACCAGAGCGCTCTAAACCCGGTTTTTAGCTCTGTTTACGAGAAAATTCATTTTTTCAATGTTTAAACATGCTTGTCCCACTTTTTCATTTATATGTCTTTTTGGGAAAAAAAACCTCAGCTTTCGATAAAACAAAAAAATTGGACTTTTTTCCCCAAAAATTAAAATTTATTTTTAATTTTGATTTTTTTGGGTCAAATTTTTTTTAATGCTTATTTTCAATTAAAAGAGCATGAAAAAACCTTTCTAAAATGTAACTTGACAAATTTTTATGTTTAATAGTTTAAGAGTAAAAAATTATCGAAATAAGCAATTTACTGAAAAACACAAAAATTTAACTCCGTCCCCTTCTGAAAATATTAGACTAGGCAAACAAATATTTTTACGAAAAATTACTATCTATTAGTATTACAAAAGCCCCAAGTTTTGCTACGATTGAAGAAAAATTATTCTCCACCTGGATCACGTGACATGGAATGCCTCATATATTACTAAAATTTTCATCATACTTTATATTATTATTATTATTATAAAAAGAAATTAATTTAACATTTTTAAAGAAAATTAAAAATTATAGACAGTAAATAGTCGACTTTTCTTTTAATCTTTGATTATATTTGAAATTTTAAAAATAGTAGGTAATAATAAGGGGCAAAACCGATAAAATTTCAACGCATTAAAGTTTTTATTGTTCCATCATTCTGTATATTATCATTATCATAAAAGAATAAAAAAATTTGGTTTGACATACCGTAAGAGAGGCTAATTTCGCTCATGTAGGGTAAATTCGCTATACAGATATCTATTTTTTAAAATTCGATTAACATACTTTTTAGACAGAAATATTTAAGATTTACAATTGTTTTGGTTAATATAAATAGTAAACTTTAATTTAAAATTTATTTGCAGCAGATTCATTGATAACTTTCAATAAAAATTATATTTAAACCACAAGTTAGTAATTTTCATGTTGAACAAGTAGTATGAAAACGTAGGTAATAAAGCTTTACTTAAAAATTTTTAAGTTGAATTCTTCTGAACATTACATTTCCTGTATCGGCAACATGAATTTCATACAGCACAAAACTAAAAGCAATAAATAGATTCAGCAAAAAATCAATTTAAAAAAAATCAAATTTGTAGTGTAAATTCGCTCAGGAAATAAGTCTACAAAAAATATGTTTAGGCCTAGATATTTTAAGTATGTTAATTATTTTAATTAATAATTCGATTTTTTTAATAATAGTAGTAGTACTACTCTTATAACTGGAAGTTAATCGATTTAAAACGGTTTAACCACTAAACTGTGAAACTTAACCTTATTTTTATGGTTATGAGTACGTTTAATTGAATGATTGAATATAATTACTTATTGATAAAACAATATTAAATATTTGTTCCAATAACTTTGGACATTGTTCTTAACATTTTTCTTTATTGATTCTAAAGAATATTTAGTTTTATTTTTGCAGATTATATTATGATTTTGCCAGAATAATAATGGTGAGCGAATTTACCCCCATTTAAAGGTAAAGTCGCTCACAACAAAATGGCTTATAAATAATTTTCTGTTACAAATTTTAATTTCTTTATGCAATAATAGGAAAAAGAAAGGGTTAGAGATGATATATTTTTAGTGCCAATATTTATTTTCATCGTTTCCCGAAGTTATTTAAAAAAGAATTGAAAACTTGAGCGAATTTAGCATCTTTAACGGTATTAACTGAAATTTAAAAATTATAGGCAGAAACTGGTCAACTTTTCTTTAAAATTTCGATTATTTTTGAAATATTAAAAATGATAGGCAATAGTATTAAGGAGCAGGACTGATAAAATGTGAACTCAATAAAATTTTGTTCATTTTCTTAGTAATAATACAGTTTTTAATTTTAATATATACCTGATTGTAGCAAAAACAAGTTATCAAGTTTGTGGAAAGAGTCACTATTCTTATTGTTCTTCTTCATTGTTTATTGTTTCTTTGTTATTGTCAAGACAAAAATCTAAAATATAAAAATATTAAATATATCAATAAATGCAAATTAAAGTAGCATTAGATAATTATTTTTTTGCCCTGCTACTTATTAAAATAGTTTAGTTTTGAAGATAAACTAAATAAGAGAATCAACAGGAATAAGTTTCCATAAACTACAAATATTCCTGTCTGCTGAATGTAACCTTGTCAAGTACTCTTCAGGGTTTATCAATTCATCATCGCGTGTGAATTAAAAATCCATCGTGAAACATCTTCAGGGGGCATATCTCTCAAAATGATCTATGCAATTAAAAAACTCTTTCTAGAGATGACTTTTGACGGCATATGAAATAATTGACATGTTGTACAACAGATTACCATTAAAAGAAGAAACCCAATTGTAGCTCTCAACTAAGATAGTTGAAAACAATACCAATCTGGTTTCTTTTGAAACGTCCACGCTTTGCAACAGTGCCAAGGTAAATTTAAATGCTTAGTATTCTAAAATAGGCGTTTGACAGTCACTTTGGGAGATTAGTCTTAACCCATCCAAGTCCACATTTTCCTTTTTTCGGAAATCATTCTTTTGACAAGGATATTTGTAGCTTATTATTTATTAGTTTTGTGTTTAGCACAAGTTTTAAACATTTGTATATTTTACAATATTGTCTGACAAGTGTATTATATGTTTCTTTATTCAGGAAGTTAATTTGAACTTTCTTTTTGACAAGACTTAACTTTAGCAGATTTTTAACAAATTCTAAATATGTTGTAGATTCATAAAGCTTACAGTGAATCAGTAGATTTTTAAGCATTTTATGAATCAAGTGAGTCAAAAGATTTGTCATTAAATTAAAAAACATGCTGGGTTCCCTGACTACCAGTTTAACGAGTATATTGGGAATGTTCATAAACTTTGTGTGACTGCTCAATTCAAAGCCAACTAAGGATATACCAACGGATGTTCATGAGCTTGGGTCACGGTTTAATTCCAAACCCCTCGTTCTAACCAATTGGCTCTTGTTACACCAATCGAATAAAAGCTAAAAGTAATCTAATTGCTTTAAGACAATACTCTTGACTCACTTTCTTCTAATAATGTACCTAAATTATTATCACAAAAATTATTACAATTTACTTTTATAAATCTACGAACATTGTTTACAACCACAATAATTATTTTTGAAATATTAAAAATAGTAAGCAATAATATTAAGGGGCAGGACCGAAAAAATTTCAACTCAATAAAAATTTTTATTCTTCATTTTCTTAGTAATAATACAATTTCGAATTTTAATATATACCTTATTCTGACAGAAACAAGTTATCAAGTGTGTGGAAAAATTCAATATTGTTATTGTTCTTCTCCATTGTTGATTAATTTTTGTTATTGTCGAGACAAAAATATAAAACATACAAATGTTAAATATTAATAAATGCAAATTTAGATAGCAATGATTATTTTTTTGCTCCTCTACTTATTACAAAATTTTTGTTTAAAGATTAAGAATAAAATAGAATCAACAGGACTAAGTTTCCATAAACTACAAATATTCCTGTCGGCTGAATGTAACCTTGTCAAGTACTCTTCAGGGTTTATCAATTCATCATCGCGTGTGAACTGAAAATCCATCGTGAAACATCTTCAGGGGGCATATCTCTCAAAATGATCTATGCAATTAAAAAACTCTTTCTAGAGATGACTTTTGACGGCATATGAAATAATTGACATGTTGTACAACAGATTACCATTAAAAGAAGAAACCCAATTGTAGCTCTCAACTAAGATAGTTGAAAACAATACCAATCTGGTTTCTTTTGAAACGTCCACGCTTTGCAACAGTGCCAAGGTAAATTTAAATGCTTAGTATTCTAAAATAGGCGTTTGACAGTCACTTTGGGAGATTAGTCTTAACCCATCCAAGTCCACATTTTCCTTTTTTCGGAAATCATTCTTTTGACAAGGATATTTGTAGCTTATTATTTATTATTTTTGTGTTTAGCACAAGTTTTAAACATTTGTATATTTGACAATATTGTCTGACAAGTGTATTATATGTTTTGTTTTTTATAGGCCTTCAATTAATTGTCTAAATTGACAATTACTTATTTTTAGGCAATGTAAGAATGTATTTTTGTATCCTCAAGAAGGTAAAGAATATATATATGGATATAATAACTTAGCTTCGTGATATAGATCAATGAGCAACCTCAGAAACCCGTTTAAGTATGTTTGTGTTGTAAATTCGTGTTGCAATGTAATGAATGTCACAAAGGGTTAAAAACTGTTATGAGCAAATCGGGGATCTAATAATTTTTTAATATTATAACATACTACCTTTAATATTACAAATTATAATTATAAAAATAGTTTTTTCATCTAAAACCTTCCCCAGCTATTCGGATTTGTAAACATATAAACAAAAAAAAATTGCTCCTTTGGAAATATTGTTAAAATAAATAATTAATTTATAAATTTCGTAAATTATAATTTGGAGAAGAGATTCCTCTTTTTATGTTTTTATTATGAAATGCATCTTTGTAAAAACAGTTTGAAGCTGGGATCAAAACATACAATTTTCAAATTGACAATTTACTTATTTTTAGGTATTGTAAAAATGAGATTTTTTTATATTAAAAATGAAAAGAATAAAATAGGGTATATAATAATAAATAGATGTCCGTCATTCAAATGAAAACAAGAAAAAATAAATTTCAAAAATATAACAAATTTTGGATAAATACTTAA